>VZQC01003147.1:2289500-2393840 GCA_009823505.1 Rhizomys pruinosus
AAAAAAAAAAAAAAAAAAAAAAAAAAAAAAAAAAAAAAGAAAGAAACAACTCAGTAACAGAGTGCTCAATGAATACTGATTGAATGAACACATGATTGAGCATCACTGATATGAAAAGGAAGTCCAAAGTGCTGGTAAACATTTGATAGGACATAATTCATTTATCTTTGCTGGGTCTGGCGGCTCAGGCCTATAATCCCAGCTCACTGGGGGACTGGGGCACCAGATTGTATATTCACAGCCTGCTTGGGCTACAGAGTGAGTTCCAAGCCAGCCTAGGAAACCATCTCAAAATAGAAAGAACTGGGGATATAGCTCAAGGGGTAAAATGCTTGGCCCGAATGTATGAAGCCCTAGGTTCAAACCTCAGTAACAGAAAAGGAAAAAAAGTAGATAGTTAATTTCATCAATAAGAAACATACATTTAGGTAGTAATGCCATATCTTTCACCCATCAAGTTGTCAAATGTTAAATGAAGGATAATATTTAGTGATGGAGGAAGTCCAAGACGAAGGTCTCTTCAAATGTGAATTTCCCAGCTTTATTCCCCTTGCAAACCATTTTGAAAGTATCTGTTTGCACTTACCAAGTACATGACACATAGGTTCCTTTCAGAAATCTGTTCTATGGACATCAGAGCACAAGTGCCCAAATGTGTGTTCAAAGGCGTGTGTTATACAATGCACACTACAGGAATAGAAATCTGAGTGCAGATTCAGCAGAGTGGCTGAATCAGCCGTGACAAGTTCATATCACCAAGAATCACACAGTTATTTAGTTGGTGTTTTTTTTTTGGTCTTTTTGAGACAGGGTCTCCCTGTAGCCCCACCTGGCCTGGAACTCGCTCTGTAGACCAGGCTGACCTTGAACTCACAGAGATCCGCCTGCCTCTGCCTCCCAAGTGCTAGGATTAAAGGCGTGCGCCACCATGCCCGGCTTACACAGTTATTTAAAACAGGAGTGTCAGATCTGGGTCTACTGACTTGGAGTCATTTCTAAAATGTGTTGTTAAATGCAAAAATGGTTTTGAAAAATAATGACTCCTTTTCTTGTGAAATGAACAAAATGCATTATCCAATGTGTAGAAGGCTACTTTCCAGGACATTATGAAGAGGCGGGCATAAATATAAAAGAATCATGGCGATAATACACAGAGCATAATACAATAGGAGAATATGAGTGGAAATAATACACAGAGCATAATACAATAGGAGAATACAAGCGGAGATAATACACAGAGCATAATACAATAGGAGAGGGGTACAAGCTGGAAATCTGTCCATGTTCTCCCTGGAACAAAGAACTCTAAAGGTACCAATGGACGAGAAGTAAAATGTGATATACACAAATGTGCACATGAAAATTTTAATTATGCACGAGGACAATGGATTATTTTTTGGTCTGTTTCACAGGAATATCTTCAGTGGACTAGTGGTGCTGAGTGGGGAGAGGCAACATTGGAGAATCAAGATACATGATTCTGGGCTGAGGAGGTGGCCCATAGGTAAAGTGCTTGCCGTTCAAGTATGAGCACATGGAATACAGATATCCTGCACCATGTAAAAGCCAGGTGCAGGGGCCCACCTGTAATCCAAGCACTGGGGTTTCTTCAGTGCAAAAGACTGCTGTGTGAGAAGTGGAATCATGTGTCTCTTTTCTGTGTATGTGTCTCTACATGTGTGTGTGCATGTGTACTTGTATATAGAGGCCAGAGATCAATGTCAGGTCTTTCTTATTATTTATTTATTTATTTATTTATTTATTTATTTACTTACTTACTTATTTATTCTTATGTGTATGAATGTACTGTCTGCATGTAGGTTTGCGCACCCATGTCGTGCAAACGCCACGGAGTTCAGAAGAGGGTGTCGGATTCCCCTGGAACTGGAGTTAAAGACAGTTTTCAGCCGCCATGTGGGTGCTGGGGATCGAACCCAGGTTCTCTGCAAGAGAAGTCGCACTCTTAACTGCTAGGCCATCTCTCCAGCCCTAGGTCTTTCTTTTTTAAAAGTTATATTTATGTGTCTTGAGTGTTATACTTGCAAATATGTACATGCACTGCATGTGTGCAGTACCTGTAGAGGCCAGAAGAGGGCGCCAAATTTCCATGGAACTGGAGTTACTGATGGGTTGTTAGCTGCCATGTAGGTGCTGAGAACCAAATTCATGTCCTCTGCAAGAGCAGATGGTGCTATTAATGGCTGAGCAATCTCTCCAGTGCCAATGTCAAGTCTTTTTTCAATCATTTTGCATTTTTCCTTTAAAACTTAAGTCTGGCTTGGGGGTGGTGGCACATGCCTTTAGTCCCAGCACTCAGGAAGCAGAGGCAGGCAGATTTCTGTGAGTTCAAGGCTAGCCTGGTCTACTTAGCTAGTTCCAGGCCAGCTGGGGCTACAGGGAGACCCTGTCTCAAAAAGACCTCCCCCTAGGGCTGGAGAGATAACCTAGCAGTTAAGAGCACCAACTGCTCTTGTAGAGGACCCCGGATCGATCCCCAGCACCCACAAGGCAGCTAAGAATCGTCTGTAACTCCAATTCCAGGAGAACTCCAGTTCCAGGGGAATCCAAGACCCTCTTCTGACCTCCGCGGCATTGCACAACACGGGTGCACAAACCCACATGCAGACAGTACATTCACACACATACAAAAATAAATAAAATAAAATAAAATAAAAAGAGACCTCCCCCATAGCCCCAGCTGTCCTGGAACTCGCTCTGTAGACCAAGCCGGCCTTGAACTCACAAAGATCTGCTTGCCTCTGCCTCCCAAGTGCTAGGATTAAAGGTGTGCGCCACCACACCCGGCCGAGTATGTATTTTTTAGTACATTTAGTTATGTGTGACACACATACAGCATAGCATGCATGTGGAGGTCAGAGGACAACTTGCAGGAAGTTCTCTCCACTGTGTGGGTCCTGGGGCTTGAACTCAGGTCATCAGTCCTGGCAGCAAGCACCCATTTAGCTACCTTGAGAGCCCCACACTTTATTTTTTGAGATAGGGTCTCTCTCTGAACCCAGAGCATACTAATTTGACCCGACGGGCAGGCCAACAAGCTCCAGGGATCCTTCTGGTTTTGACTTCCAAGTGCTGAGATTCCGGGCATGCGGTGCCACACTTGGCTTTTTACTTGTGTGCTGGGGATCCGAACTCTGGTCCTCAAGTGCTTCACCCTCTGAGCCATCTCCCCAGCGTAGGATCACATAGTTCGATTCTCGAATTCTCTCCCATCACCCCCATTTGCTCACTGAAATAACTTGCTTCTCATGATTTTTCTCATACTTGGCATTTAAAAAGTTGTCAGACTTTTGACTTTTGAGGATATTTCCAACATGCATTCTGCCAAGAAAGTGTCTGCTTCCTAGTTCTGGGGCCTGGTGTGTCCCCTGTGCCCCGATGGAGAAAGGAGAAAAACAGCATCTCATGTAGGGGAATGTGCATAGGAGCAGACATTCTGGCAAACCCTGCAGGGCACATGAACTGTTTTGGCTGCTCGACATCTGTATCCGTTTCTTGTTTGAGAGAAAAGGGCAGAGGATCCATCAAGGACACCAGAAAGCCAGTGGTTCTTCCCAACTTCTGACCTGACCCTCCACCTGAACTCCTTTCCCATTATCCCTTGAAGAGGTGATGTCAAGTTTAGGGACAGTTAGAGATTGCATTGTTATTTATTGCTGTGTAAGTAATGACTCCAAACATAGTAACTCGAATCATCAGACACCCGTCCTCTGCCGGGTTTCTTTCTCAATTGACAGTCTCTAGTTTACTTTTTAAGACTTATTTTTTATATGTATGAGTGTCTTTCCTGTATGCACCAGGCACATGCCTGGTGCCCATTGAGACAGAAGAGGGCATAAGATCCCTTGGAACTCGAGTTACAGATGGTCCTGGGACTAAATGGGTGCTGGGAATCAAATCCAGGTCCTCTCCAAGAGCAGCAAGTACTCTTAACCTCTGAGCCGTCTCTCCAGCCCCCATCTCAGGGCTTTCCATCCTCGACTCTGAGGTTAGTAGAATGAGGGAGGGGACCAGACACAGGCGTGAGCAGGAGGTGTGGTTGTGGTGTCCTACTATGTGTTTCTGTTGCTGTGATAAACACCACGACCAAAAGCAACGTGGGGAGGAAGGGGTTGCTTTGGTTTACACTTCCATGTCATAGTCTATCATGGAGGGAAGTCAGAGCAGGAACTCAAACAGGGCAAGAACCCAGAGCAGAAGCTGAAGCAGAGACCATGGAAAGCTGCTTCTGGGCTTACTTCTGACATGCTCTTACACAGCCCGGGCCCACCTGCCTAAGGATGGTACCCCAACATCAGCAATCAAGGCAGCACCCCTAGATGTGGCCAAGACCAGTCTGATGGGGACAATTCCTCAGATAAGGATCTCTTCCCAGGTGTCTCTAGTTTGTGTCAAGTTGAGAAAAAATCACCAGCACAGGTGGGGTTGTCTCAGCCGACACAGAGATGGTGGTAAGAACTTTCCCACAGCTCAGTCATCTCTCCTGAGGTCCTGGCCTTAGACTGTTTTTTTTTTTTCCCCCCGGCCTGCCTGTCAGTCCCATGAACTGCCCAGTTCCCTTGTAAGAATGTTCTTTTCTATTTGAATTTCCAAACTCTGTCTTCTTTTGCATGAGGACAGCGGCAGGGGAGGTGGCTGGACAGTGGAAAAGAAGTTCAAAGAAGGAGACACCATCTGTCCTAGACCTTACTGGGGAGGAGCGGGCAGAGGATGATGAATGAGGAAGGGCCACAGACGAAGCTCTGAGGTGGCAGCAAGGACAGTAGATGGCTGCAGGTTCCCAGTGAGTGGACTTCGAGGGAGAGGTGAGCAGAAGGCCTGGTCACAGAGGAGCCTGCGATCACAGTAAGGAATCTGGCTCACTCCTTCCACAACCAAACCCATCTTTTATTTCAGACTCCAGAGTCAAAGAAGCCTGAGATCTAGGACTGAGTTCCCTGTATCTGGGAATCAGAATCAATAGAGCCAGATTACAGCAAAGAAAGTCTATACTTTGTCAAAACACTTTTGTTTTGTGACTTGGGTTTTTCCAACTTTCTGGCTGGGTTCTTTCCTAAGTTTTTTAGTTTCTTTTGACAAACCCCAACTCAGTTCTGCTGAGTTAATGGGAAATATTTGGGGGCAGAATTAGGCCTGGGAATCCAGGCTGGAGAGCCCAGTCCTTCAGTGCAGCTGTGCAACCACTGAGACTGGTGGTGAGACTGGGCAAATAGTTCCTGATAGATTCCTTCAGTCTCATTACTGTATATCACTCAGCAAGCACGCGATGAGCATCTAGCATGGGCTGTGGATGGGTATTGGGTGACAAAGATGACCAGGACATTAATCCTCCTCTCTAGGAATCAAGCTAGATATGAAGAACTACCAGTACAAAGGTTCTGGATTGAGAGTTCCCTGTGGGGAATTGGCTTATGGCCCACAGTCAAAGCTAAAGGCCCCGTGTTCCAGGGAGACTGATAAGCACTGGAGGGTTTACCGAAGGATATAGACCTGGGCCTATATCCAGTAGCTGAAACATTGCCCACACAATAATCCCAGGGCCACGAGAGGTTTTAGTGAGCAGTATGGTGTATATAGTAGGGAAGAAGGGACTTAAAGGGGGATGGCTCGAAGAACCCATGGCAATTAAGGATGACTACAGGAAGGGGATGTGAGATGGATATGAGATGCTGTCCCCAAGGGGCTCTACTTGGCAGTGGCTATCTGAACAGAGAGGATTGGAAAAAGGGGTCATGGCAGAGCGGCTGGCCAGGATGCCCATGTTCCTGTGGGTCAACAGAGCACGAAGGCCACAGCACCTTTCTGAGGTCTCATCCAAACAGCGACTGCTGGGTGAGAAAGTGCCACCAAAGCAGGCTCAGGGTGGTAGGCAGCAAGGGAGCAAGAGTTAAATCTGAGCTGCATGCTTCATCAGAGAAGATTCTGAGGAGAAGACACCATGGAAATTGCTCCATGGGAAGACAACAATGGCACTTGCCACCGCAGACAAGGATGGCCACTACTAGCAGGGAGAGAAGGGCCCAGACACAGCCGCAGGGGTATTGCTCTTTCCTACTTCCTCCCATTTCCAGAAGAAAGAAGGTGCTGGGGTACATCTCCCAGTCTGTCTCCCCACCCCTTCCTAGCAGACAAAGTTCTCACTCAAGTCAATCCTTGGATGAGAAAGGAGGAAGATAAAATGAGATTTAAATTGAGTTTGAGAATAAAGCATCAAAGGATGGAGGTTTAACAACAGAAAGTGATCCAAAAGTAATGCAATCTGCTCAAAATGTCATTAAAGGACAGAAAAGGGAAATTCAACAGAGCATGGCTGGAGGCAGAGATTAGGGGGAGAGCTTCATTATCGTGCCCCATGGAGTCCAGCTGCCTCAACACACTGGTTCCACAAATAAACAGACTAATTGAAGAACAGCGTGGCAGGGCTGGCTCACTCTGGAAATCAGCTACAGGGTTCAGAGAGAGCTTGGGGAGGTGGGTGTGCTTATCCCAGTAGGCTGTGGGGGAGAAGTTCCCAGGGGAGGTGCCTCTGAGCCAAGCACTGAAGGATGTAATGAAAGGAGAGAAGGTATTGTCAGGCTGCGGTGACAGCATGGGACATTTGGGGAGTGGGACTGGGACATGAAGTGGGGGGCTGGAAAGCTGCTTAGAGATGCAGGCTTGGGGCATTTTTTAAGGCAAAGCTTAAAAAATGGGGGTGGGGTGGGGCTGGAGAGATGGCCTAGCGGTTAAGAGTGCTGACAGCTCTTGCAGAGGACCCAGGTTCGATCCCCAGCACCCACATGGTGACTGAGAACCATCTTTGACTCCAGTTCCAGGGGAATCCGACACCCTCTTCTGACCTCCGTGGCATTGCATGACAAGGGTGCACAGACCTACACGCAGACAGTACACTCATACACATACAAAAGTTTTTTAAAATTTAAAAAATGGGGGGGGGGCACCTGCAAGCTCAGGGGAGCACAACTGGGTTTTATTACGTGGGATCCCTGGGTACTAGATTCTGAGATTGGTGTGGGTACTTGACATCCAGGCTCCTCAGCTCCTCCCCTGCCCCTGTGCCCCACAATGGCTGTCTCCTCCGGCATCCCAAGATCCTAGCTCTCTTTTCTTCCCAGCATCTTTTGCTTGCGTTGCTACACTCTTCATGGGTTTTCCCCCTTCCATGGGACACTGACAATTGCCACCTCCCCTGAAATCGTCTTCTTGCTACTCCCTCTCCCCCTTCTCAGCCCAACAAGATTCAACTCTTTCCTCAGCTTCACCACCCCCACCTAGGGATGTGTGTGTACTAAAATATCTTCCTTTTATCCTGTCTGGTCTGCGCCCCATGGGGCAACCCAGAGGCTACTATTTATTCTTTTACACATTAATTTAAGATGCTTTAATTGCTGCTATGATATGTTTTATATAATATAATTAATGTTTTAATTCTGTGTACTGGCTTTCCTCAGGCAGTTTTGCAAAGGGCCCAATTTTGGAATCAAGCAAATAAGTAATAGCTGAAGTTATTATAATAATTCTTCCCCTTTCCCAAAGGAATTAAAACTGTACTTGTTTGTTCAAAGTGGGTAGCAAGAATAGTTTAATTTTTTCTTCATTCTGGGTGTGTTTGGATGGCTTTAATGGAGACCCTGATTAAATGTTTCTGGCCTGTTTGAATCTGACTACTCAAGGGGCCCCTGTAGCTTGAGGTCAGTATTGAGACCTAGCCCATCCTCTTTGTGATGGGGGCTATCATTGAGATGAGAACTGACTGAACTAAGTGAAATATTATCTGAATGAATGAGACTTTTTGGCATCCTCCAACTGCATGGTGGTGAGCTCCTGTGTTAGGATCATAGAAGAGGTTACAGAAGACAGGGCGGATTCCTGAGGGAGAAGACTGAAGAACTACAATTGTGTCCTCTGCAACCAACACTGTAAGACTAGAGTTAGTTTTCTTTCAGTCCTTTTCCCTCCTCCTTGCAACCTGCCCGGATGTTCAGAGTTTAGAGGATCAGCACCCCAAGCAGGGTGAAGCTCCTGGGAAGGGGTGGGGTGGGGACTGAGGTTCAAGGCAGCACAATGCATCAGCACAGAGCCTGGACCAGAACTCAGGATACCCGGGCTGCAGAGCAGAGTGTTAACTTACTTGGTTCAAGAATAGTGGTAAAGCCTGGGTAAAGTGACTATCATGTACTCATGAGGACTGGAGTTCAGATCCCCAGTGCCCATATAAAAGCTGGACTCAGTGGATCTCATTAGCCAGTCAGCCTAGTATGGTGGATGATCTCCAGGATCAATGAAAGACCCAATCATCTCCAGAAATACTGGTGGAGAGCTATTGAGGAAGAAGACACCTCATGTCTACCTCTGTGTTTGTAGGCCCTCACACACAAACACAGACACACATTACAGACACACAGACACACACAGACACAGACACAGACACACACACAGACACACAGACACACAGACACACACACACACACACACACACACATACACACACATACACACAAGCCGGCTTGGGGGAAGGGTGCAGGAATCTGGTTAACCGAGGTACAGAGAGAGTCTTGAGTCTTCTAACATTTCCCAAGGGGGTCTATGATCCCGCAAAAGACTGGTCCACTTAGTAATACCTGTCTTCAGACTCTTGGTGGAACTGAGATGGATGGAGGACAATCGGGTAGAGGGGACATACGGGTGGGATGCATGGACGGGTGGATGGAGAAGACGCGACTCTGCTCCTACAAGCGGAGTTTCCTGTCTCAAGAGTGAAACTGTGTAGGTCCACCCATTTCTCCGAATCTCCTCCTGGCCCTCAGCTGTGGTTTTTCCCGTTTCCTGGGTGAGGTGCTGGGGACTTCTTCTTTGGCCAGTGGGGACGCTTTCGGTTCTGTAAGAATTCCGGGAGGAGAGGAGGGAAGTGAGGGGGTCCCCGTAACGGCCCCCAGACGCACCGGGATCCCTTTTCCTTTCCTCTGCACCCTTGCAAGCAGGAGGGTCCCTAACCCTCCAAAGGTGACCTTTGGAGTCCTGGGGACGCGGAGGAGGGGTCCCCTTGGGAACACACCTCCTCCCTTGGTCTGGATGCCTGTCCCCTAAACTCCCGGGGGAATTCGACTCCAGGGAATTCCTGGGGAAATACCTACTCAGTGACCAGCTAGAGGCAGACGGCGATTGGTTCCCGACGACTCCACCCCCTTCCTGGGCGGAGCCCCACGCTGGGGCTCCCGAGGTACTAGAGACCCCACCCCTGCGCCCTGTGTTCCTGCCGCTCGGGTCTTGTCCCCGCTATGGTGCTTGTTGCTCTGCAGTGCGCGCTCGCGCTCTGGGGCTGCTTGCTGACAGCGGTGAGTGACTTCTGTCCCCACCCCAAGGGGGTTTGGGATTTGAGAGTGGGATCTGGAAAGAGGGAGGGGAAGAGAAGCAAGACTTCGGGGACGAGATCTTCCTGGCTGATTTTGGGGTGGGTGGTGGGGACGGGAAGAGGTGCAGAGGCTGGGCAAAACATCCTGGATCTTGTCCAGAAAATGAAGTGCGCTGCACCTTTCTCTTTCCAAGGGGTTGGGGTTCTGAGTAGTCCACAGAGGGCGCGTGCTTAGACGACTTTATCTGATCTGAAGCCTGGGCTCATGGGGCAGGCCACAGACGCTGGAAGGGGTTTATGATCACAGGAAGGGAGGCTGACCAGGGGAAGGGGCAGGTCTAGCCTGTTTCCTGTCCCTTTCCCGTCCCTTTCCATCAGGGACAGAGGCTCACCACTGGTGGTTATCTTCTCCCTGCCAGCCGGGGCCACCTTCCAGGGCATCTTGTGGGAATAAGAACTGGGTGCAGAGACCCTGATACCTTTTTGCAAAGGCGATTTCTAACCCTTCATCATGAGTAAGACAACTTGGGTGATACCTGCAAGGCCATGAACAGGAGGACAGGGCCAGTACCTGGAGGACTAGAGGGATAGACAGCCCGTAGAACCTGAGGAAAGAGTGAGACCACCAGCCCGGGTTTGTCCAGGGACCAGAACGGCTCCCACTCAACCAAGCACATCTCCGGGATTTTCACAAGCCTGCACTTGATTCATTTTTGGTTTAAGTGTATTTTTGTAGTTCCTCATTCTGGAGGCTGGGAATCCCCTGAGTACCTGACTTGTGTCTCATCCCAGCCCCTTGGGCCTCCCCCTACATTCAAGTACTCTAGATTTCTTTTTTGTTCAGTCAGGGTCTCATGTGTTCCAGCTGGCCTCAAATTGTCTGTGTGGCCAAGTTTCCGGTTGCTGGCCTTGGGATGGCTGCCCTGGGCTTCTCCACTTGATGTTGCTGGCCTGGCCCTCTGCAGCTAGGACAGTTAGTGACTCAAGCACATGCTGCTGGTCAGCTGAGTTGACATAGGGTCTCATGTGTACCAGGCTGGTCCTGAACTCACAACATAGCTGAGGATAACCTCGAACTTCTTTCTTTCATTTCTCAAGTGTGTGTGGTGTGCATGTATGTATGTACATGGAGGGGTTACACATGGGTGCTCATGTATATGTATTCGAGTTCTGAGGTTGATATTGAGAATCATCCTCAGACACTCTTCCACCTTACTCCGACAGGGTGTCTCAATCAAACCCAGAGCTCTCTGATATGGCTGGTCTCACTAGCCAACTTGCTCTGGGGATCCCTGTTTCTGCCTTCAGAAACTACAATTACAGGTGAGCCCCCATTCAGACCTGGCATTTACATGGGTTTGGGGAATCTGAACTCTGATTCCCATGTTTGCTACATAAACACTTTTTTTTTTTTGTCTTTTTGAGACAGGGTCTCCCTATAGTCCAGACCAGGCTGGTCTTGAACTCATAGAGATCCACCTGCTTCTGCCTCCTGAGCGCTAGGATTCAAGGCATGCACCACAATGCCTGGCTTAAAGAGGGTTCTTAGCCGCCATGTGGGTGTTGGGAATTGAACCTGGGTCCTCTGCAAGAACAGTCAGTGCTCTTAACTGCTGAGCCATCTCTCCAGCCCCAATTTTTTTTGGTCTTTTTGAGACAGGGTCTCCCTGTAGTCCCAGCTGTCCTGGAACTCACTATGTTAAACTCACAGAGGCCCACCTGCCTCTGCCTCTGAGTGCTGCAGTCAAAGATGTGGGCCACCATGCCTGGCTGCTACATAGACACTTTAACAGATGGGCATTTCCCCAGCTTTTGACACTGAATTTCTATTTTGTTTTAATTTAATTTTTTTAGTTTTAAAAATATTTTATCATTTTTATGTTATGCATATGAATGTTTTGCCTGCATGTGTGCAGTGTACTTGTGTTGTGTAATGCCTGTGGAGGTCAGAAGAGGGTGTCAGATTCCCCTGAAACTGGAGTTCTGGACTGTTTTTAGCTGCCATGTGTGTGGGTGCTGGGATCTGAACCTGCGTCCTCTGCAAGAGCAGCCAGTTCTCTTAACTGCTAAGCTCTGCAGCCTTTTTTTTTTTTTTTTTTTTGACAGAGGGTCTCCCTGTGGCCCCAGCAGGCCTGGAACTTGGTGTGTAGTCCAAGCTAGCCTTGACTTCAGATCAGAGATTCACCTGCCTCTCGAGGGCTGGAATTAAAGGTGTGAACCACCATGCTTGGCTTGACCTTGAATTTCTAACCCTCCTGCCTCTACTTCCCTAGTGCTGAGACTACAGGCCCATTTTACATGGTGCTGGGGAATGGACCCAAGGCTTCATGCATGGCAGGCAGACACTGTACCAACCTGGTGACATCCCCAGCCAGGGAAACGTAGATTCTGACATGCAGCCTGAACAGGAATGGCCCAGGAGTCAGCAATGAGGGAGGAGTGGAGAAGCTGCTTTATAAGTTTTCATTTTTTGCTTTAAGCAATGGCTTTTAGGGAGGAAGGAAGAGAATGGAGTCGGGGAGATGGAAGAGGACCTTATGGTAGAAATAGAGAAAGAGCCAGAAGTGTGGTGATGGGTAGTCTGGACCACCCAAGAGCCAAGTTTTCCCTTGTAACCCCCAGTTTGGGCTCCAGATAAGGCCTGGGCTATGACATTAATAACAGACACTATTGGGGCTGGAGAGATAGCCTAGCAGTTAAGAGCACTGACTGCTCTTGCAGAGGACCTGGGTTTGATTCCCAGCACCGACATGGCGGCTAAAAACCGATTTAGGCCAGGCGTGGTGGCGCACACCTTTAATCCCATCACTCGGGAGGCAGAGGCAGGCAGATCTCTGTGAATTCAAGGCCAGCCTGGTGGTCTACGTGGTGAGTTCCAGGCCAGCTGGGGCTACAGGGAGACCCTGTCTCAAAAAGACTAAAAAAGAAACAAGAAAAAAAAAAGGGGAGGGGGGACTGCTCAGAGCTAAGCAAGCAGTAGAACATGGACATGAATCTGCATCTGCCTGGCTTCTGAGCCTGCCACTCACATAGAGACAGTCACCAAACCTTGGTCTTAAGATCAAGGACTTTCACTGCTCTGGAAGTGGGGTGGGAAGGCTGATGAGGCTGTGCTGTTGGGGAGAGAAGCCTTCTAGTTTCCTTCTCCATTTGGGGTAAGGTGCATTCAGTTAAGTGATTTGCTCAGGTACCCAAGTTGAATCCGAGCTACTAAATAGCTAGACTCTGGACAGCCAGAGTTTCCAGGGTGCTAAGCAGCTAAGCATATACCTGTCTATATATGTGTGGTTGTCAGGATGTGAATTCTGGAAGACTGGGAGTCCATTTGAAATGCAGAGGCACCCAAGGCTGGTGGTGCGAGAACCTTGCTCTACCAGGCCAGTCTTTGGTTATGGGAAAATGGGCCATCACAGCCTCTCAGGGATCTTCTGCCCCTTTGAAAAGCCAGAGACTTCTGCTAGATGCACTACCCTCCTCCACTCTCACTGAATCCCTTTCTCACCTCCCTTAAATTCCCAGGCCAGATGCCATTCAGGGCTGGCTCTATCTTCCCTTGAGCCTAGCCCTGGCTACCCTGAAGTAAACTTTATCCCGGAGAGCCTAAACCTTGTGGTTTCTTATTTTGTCTGGGGGAGCGCACAATAACCTAACAGTGGTCACTACAGCTGCCACTTCAGGAGCACTAGATGCTGTTCCAGACCACCTGCCTGTGCTCTTCCACAGCTTCACACCCTAACCTTCAGGGCAGACACTATTATTCCAGTTTATAGATGTGGAAACAGGGCTAGAGAGATGGCTTAGGGGGTAAGAGCACTTGCTGTCCTCCAGAGGACCCCAGTTCAGCTCACGGCCACCTGTAACTCCAGCTCCAGGGGTCTGAAGCCCTCTGGCTTCTGTGGGCACCTGCGGGCACATACTGTCAGGATGTGAGTTCCCCAAGCCCATTGAAATGCAGAGGCGTGACCCAGGGTCCTGCTCTACCCGGCTAGTCTTTGGTTATGGTAAAACAGCAGTCACAGTATACTCAGGAATATTCCGCCCTTTTGATAAGCCAAGGACTTATGCAAAGTGCTCTGCGCACACCCACTCAAATGAGGCAGCTTATGGAGATCCACCTGCCTCTGCCTCCCAAGTGCTGGGATTAAAGGCCTGTGCCACCACAGCTGGCAATAAAAATTAGTCTTTAAAGATGGGGAAACAGGCTGGGTGTGGTGGCACCCCCTGGCACTTGGGAGGCAGAGGCAGACAGATCTCTGAGTTCAAGGCCAGCCTGGTCTACATAGTGAGTTCCAGGACAGCCGGGGCTACAGGGAGACCCTGTCTCAAAAAAGACCAAAAAATAAAATAAAATAATAAAATAAAACAAAACTAAAATACTGGCCGGAGAGATGGTTTAGCAGTTAAGAGTGAGTACTGCTCATGGAACTGAAGTTAAGACAGTTGTTAGCCACCATGTGGGTACCAGGATTCACACCCAGATCATCTGAGCTTGATTCCCACACCTATGTTAGGCAATTCACAACCACCTGTAACTCTAGTTCCATGGGACCGGACACCTTCTGGCTCTTAGGGTATCTGCACCATACACTACATACAATCAAAAGTAAAACAAATCTTAAGAAAACCCCCAAACTACATAAAAGGGTGGGGAGATTGCTCAGTAAATGAAGTGGTATCACACAAATGTAAGGACCTGAGTTCAAATCCCCAGAACCCATGTAAGGTAGGGCATGATAGCACAATTTGCAGTCTGTAATCCACATCCTACAGTCAGATGGGAAGTAGAGCCAAGAAGATCCTGGAGACTTGCTGGCCCTCTAGCTTGGAATACGAAGCTGTGAACTACTAAGAGACAGTTGTCCTCTGTTCTCCACACTCTTGAACTGTGGCAAGTACATACTCGAATTCACATGACATACCATACACATACATATATGTCATATACACATCACGAATCATAACACATCATGCACACAAATACATACATATCATACACATTGCACACACAAAACACATACTTTACAGTTCTTTAAACTTTAAAAAAAATTTTTATTTATTATTATTATTATTTTGTGTGTGTATGAATGTACTGTCTGCACGTAGGTTTGTGTACCCTTGTCATACAATGCCGTGGAGGTTAGAAGAGGGTGTCGGATTCCGCTGGAACTGGAGTTAAAGATGGTTCTTAGCCACCAAATGGATGCTGGGAATGGAACCCGGGTCCTCTGCAAGAGCAGTTGGTGCTCTTAACCGCTGAGGCATCTCTCCAGCTCCATTACTTTACAATTCTTTAAAAAAATTGCGTTAGGGCTGGAGACATAGTCTAGCTGTTAAGAGCACCAACTGCTCTTGCAGAGGACCTGGGTTCTATCCCCAGCACCCACGTGGCGACTGAGAACCGTTTGTAACTCCAATTACAGGAGAACTCCAGTTCCAGGGGAATCTGAGATCCTCTTCTGACCTCCGTGGCATTGCACGACACAGGTGCACAAACCTACATGCAGACAGTACATTCATACACATACAAAAATAAATAAAATTTAAAAATTGCATTAAAAATTAATTATGGTCAGGCATGGTGGTACATACCTTTAGTCCCAACACTCAGGAAGCAAAGGCAGGTGGATCTCGATGAGTTTGAGGCCAGCATGGTCTACATAGTTCCAGGACAGCTACAGTTGCAAGGAGACCCTGTTTCAAACAGACCAAAA
The DNA here is from genome assembly GCA_009823505.1 of Rhizomys pruinosus. Classification (NCBI taxonomy): domain Eukaryota; kingdom Metazoa; phylum Chordata; class Mammalia; order Rodentia; family Spalacidae; genus Rhizomys; species Rhizomys pruinosus. Next base: position 2,304,582 of record VZQC01003147.1, read on the forward strand.
AAAATTAATTACAGGGGTGGCTTAGAGGTTAAAAGCAGGGGCTAGCCGGGCGTGGTGGCGCATGCCTTTAATCCTAGCACTTGGGAGGCAGAGGCAGGCGGATCTTTGTGAGTTCAAGGCCAGCCTGGTCTACAGAGTGAGTTCCAGGACAGCTGGGACTACAGGGAGACCCCATCTCGAAAAGACAAAACAACAACAACAACAACAACAACAAAGGAACAGAACATCCTGTTACAGGACTGATTTCCTTCAGTTAGCAGTTGTTTGGGCCAGGCAACCATGGGGCTTTTAATTTGTGGTGCTTGGCCAAGGCCAAAGGCACATTGAACCCTGGCTAAAAGCTGAGACTACCAGAACCAGTGCAGGTGTGATGATAGGAGAGGGTGAAGGGGCAGAAGCAAGAGAAGGCTGGGCTTCACCTTCCTGCTGCTTAAGGGACTTAACTGAGGCACTTGTTTTCACTGAGGAAGAATTATTAAAGAGACAGAAGATCTAAAACCAGTAAACAAATCAGACCTCATAGACATGCTAGTAAGGAAAAGGGAAGAACAGTTTTCTCAAGATCTTGTTAGGGAGTGTGAAAAGATGGGAGGGAAAATATAAATTAAAAATAGGACAGTAATTGATAGAGAAGTAGAAATGGAAGGAAGTCCTTTAAAAATTCAATAGAATCATGATACGCCAGGAAATCTGATCAAGACATGAAATCACTCTTCTATATAAAATGTAAGGAATGAGACCTGCTTTGACATTCAAATGGCAAATGTGAAGGGGCTAGCTTTTCTTCCCAATATCTAAAGACTATCCAGTTGAGAAGAAAAAGAAAAAAAAAAAGAATTGCCTAGTTCAGATTGGCCTGTCAGTGGTTTTCTTGATTATTAATTGATGGAGGACGGCAGCACTGTCCCTAGACAAGGGGTAATGGCCGCATGATAAAGCTAGCTGAGCCTGAGCCAGAGTGAGAGAGAAAGCATAGTTCCTGCCCCCAGTTCCTACCTTGAGTTTCTGCTCTGGCTTCCTTCAGGGAATGACTGTGACCTGGAAGTGTGAGCCGAATAAACCCTTTCCTCCCCGGGTTGCTTTTGGTCAGTGTTTTATCACAGTAACATGAAACTAAAATACAAAGCAAGGAATAATGAGATATATGTGTGTGTGTATACATATACATATATATGTTGTGTGTGTGTGTGTGTGATGGGGGTGGGAATATGTTTATATTACACTGTACATGTGTAGATGTCACAGTACAACTCTATTGATTGCCAGGGATTGAACTTAAGTTCCCAGTCTTACACAGCAAGCATGTTAACTGGCTAAGCCACCTCACCAGCCCTGATGATGAGTTCTTGAAGTTGTGCAGTAGCAGTAAGAATAGAAAGGACATTTAAATTGAGAATTTGAAAGGACTTTGTGGTTGGTAATTAGTTAAGGGACAAGGAAGAATTGAGAAAGCCCTACACAGTGATTTAGTAAATGCATGAGTGCAGTGGTACCACGTACCAAATGGAAAACATGGGAAGTAGCAAAAAGCTTATGCACTAAATTTTCATGTACTTGCTTTTGTATAAAGGCCTGCTACTACAGTAAAATAGTTTCCTAGCTAAGTATTTCCACCGTGGAGAGACCCTGTGGCCAGAACACATAATGACAAGATTACAAAGTGATGTGCATCAGTTTTAGTTCATACTTGAAAGAAGTCAGAGTTGCTTTTTCTTATTCTTCTTTGATGGCTGGATGGTGATGATTTCATTAAAGTATGATGGAGTCACCAGATTTGGGCTGAATTCTTACCGAGGAGATAATTGAAAGAGGGAAAATTAATTGTGCTATTGCCCATTTCTGTGTGATCTATAGAAAAACAAAACAAAATAATACCTAGCATTAGCTCTAAACTGATTTAGGGAGAAGCAGATTTCTAAGAAAGAGAGTAACAGTGACACATTGGATTTGATTGATTGCGGGCCGTCTGAAAAATCCATGATAGACATTTTTACAGACAGGCTTTCTTATCTTTTACTTTATTATTTTTTGGTCTTTTTGTGACAGGGTCTCCCTGTAGCCCCAGCTGTCCTGGAGCTCTCTCTGTAAGACCAGGCTGGCCTTGAACTCACAGAGATCTGCATGCCTCTGCCTCTGCCTCTCCCTCCCGGGGATTAAAGGTGTGAGCCACCACGCCTGGCTAGATACTTTTTTTTTTTAATCTTTTCGAGACAGGGTCTCCCTGTAGCCCCAGCTGTCCTGGAACTCACTCTGTAGTCCAGGCTGGCCTTGAACTCACAAAGATCCTCCTGCCTCTGCTTCCCAAGTGCTAGGATTAAAGGCGTGCGCCATCATGCCCGGCTGATACTTTTTATCTTTAATACATACATGTTGACTGCATCCATGTTTCCAACTTCCTGGCAAAAGTGTTTAGAATTAGTTGACATCTTCCAAAGAAGCTGCAGCATTTCTGCAAGTCAGAAGAAGAGACTGTAACTGAATTGGCAAGAAAGGTGGAGGAGTATGGGAAGAGTGTCCTTTCAGGATACAAAAAGGGCGCTTTCTAGGAGAGGCATGTGGTCATTAGTGCTGGGTGCTGTCCTGTTTCTCTTTTTAAAAACTCCCATTTTCCCAAATAGGAATAATACAACTATATCCTCTAAATTTAATTGTCAACAGATTGGATTATTTAAAAATACAAACAAGCTCTGAGCACATATTTATCATCTACAAAGTTGTCGGCTTTAATGTTGCTAGTGTGGTTCAGAAAAGAAAAGAAACCTTGTAAGGACTGCAAGGTCAAGACCCGCCTGGGCAAGTAGCAGGGTCCTGTCCTGAAAACAAATGAACGCCAGGGCTGGAGAGATAGCCTAGTGGTTAAGAGCACCAACTGCTCTTGCAGAGGACCCGGGTTCGATCCCCAGCACCCACATGGCGGCTGAGAACCGTCTGTAACTCCAGTTCCAGGAGAACTCCAGTTCCAGGGGAATCCGACGCCCTCTTCTGACCTCCGCGGCATTGCACGACATGGGTGCACAGACCTACATGCAGACAGTACATTCATACACATACAAAAATAAATAAAATTAAAAAAAAAAAAACAAAGACTCCTTGTGATGCATGTAATACTCCCTTTGCTGCTCTGGGTGTCCACATCTGCTGCAGCCTCTGTCCTGGCTCACTTACCACGTGCCTGTCAAAGAGGTGACTAGATCCCTTCCAATTACACGCTTCTGTTTTTAGGTCCACCTAGAACCATTTCCTGCATGCAAAGAAAAACAGTATTCCTACGAGGGCCGGTGCTGTGATCTGTGCCAGCCAGGTGAGATGCCAAGCCTCTAGCCCACACTGGGACCCCTCCCTTTTGTCTTGCTGACAGATGCAGACCCCCATGTACAAACTGTGGACTCAAGTCTGATAGGACCATTTCTGCTCTCTCAGAATGTCCCAGGCTCCCTTTCTCCTGGGCAAACCTCTGCCAACTCTAACCTGGGGTCCTGTCTCTTCCATCTTCTGCAGCTATGTAGGGTCTGAGGCATTCATCCCTGAGCTCTCCCTGCCCCCCCCCCCACACCCCTGCACCAGCCCTGGCTCAACAGCTAGCTTTACTGGTCTGATTCATGGGGTTGGCCTGAACTGCTTCATTTCCTCCTGTTTTTCAGGAAAGAAGCTGGTGAGCGAGTGCACAGAGGTCACCCAAACACAATGCCTTCCTTGCGGCCGAGGAGAATTTTTAGGCACCTGGAACCATGAGACATATTGTCACCAGCACAGACACTGCGAGCCCAGTGCGTGGGGCTGCTGGGAAGGGACTCGGGAGCTGGGCTCATGTTTCCCACAATGTAGTTCCTCTAGTTTGAGTAGCCAGGGTCTGTTCTGATGGAATGGAGTCTGAGTTCAGTCTGCATTGTTAAAGGAGTCGATTGTCATCTCAGGAAGAGCAGATGGAAGGAGAGGGGTTCCTGGCCTAGCCAGGGCCAAGGAGGGGTCCCTATCCTAACGTGTCATCTCTGCTCAGATCAAGGGCTGCAGGTCCTGGAGGAGGGCACTTCAAACACAGACACCACCTGTGCCTGTCAGGAGGGCCGACACTGTGTCAGCCAAGACTGTGACAGCTGTGCTCCACACACCGAGTGCGGCCCTGGCTTTGGGGTCAAGCAGCTAGGTAAGAGGCCTGCTCGGAGGACAGCTCTGGGGGTGGGAGAGGAGTTCAGTCCAAGGCGAGGGGCTGGGCAATGGGTATTCAGCCCCAGAGACTGAGGAGATAGAGACTCCCACGTGGGTGGCATCCTCCCTGAAGGGAGCAGGAAATGAGATCTTCTGTACTGTGGCCTTGGTTCTGGGCAATTGTCTGTGGAGGGGGAGAGGATGTGTCCTGCTGGGCTGCAGCCTTTAAGGGGCAGCGCTGCATTGGGAACAGCGGGAGCTCTTATTGCTGTAGCTGTCCACTGGCTCCCTTGGGAGCCAGCACACGGCCCACTGCAACGACTGACGTGTCCTCCCTACCTGCTTCCAGCTACAGGGAATTCTGATACCATCTGTGAACACTGTCCAGTCGGCTACTTCTCCAACGTGTCATCTGCAACGGAAAAGTGCCAATCTTGGACAAGGTATAAGGACTGCCCTCTCCCCCAACCAAGGATGGCATGGGCCTTGTCTTAGTCTCTTTGGGTATACCACACTCACACACTGTGAAATGTCTGCAGAGTGATCTCAGGACTGGCATAGTCCTTCATCTCTTCTTCATTTTTCTTACTTTCTTGCTTAGTGGAGTATAGATCGTGCTGATTTCTCAGTCTTCTTGAAGTCTCTCTTCTTAGGAGTATCATAACACCCCATTTTTCTCCCTTTTTGTTCTTTTCAGTTCCTCCCTCCCTTCCTCCCTCCCTCCTTTCCTCCCTCCCTCCCTCTCCCGACCACAGGTCACCCTGGCATGTTGTTTCTCAGAAGCCATCCACCTTGTTTTTTTGACTGAGCCCTACAGAACTTCCTGCCTCCACCCTTCCCAGGACTGGCATTGCAATCACATACCACTGTGCCTGGCATTTTTAAAAATGTGATTTCTGGGGGCTGGAGAGATGGCTCAGCAGTTAAGAGCACCGACTACTCTTGCAGAGGACCCGGGTTCCATTCCCAGCACCCACATGGCGGCTAAGAACCGTCTTTAACTCTAGTTCCAGGGGAATCCGACACCCTCTTCTGACTTCCGCGGCATTGCACGACACGGGTGCACCAACCTACATTCAGACAGTACAGTCATACACATAATAAACAAACAAACAAACAAACAAACAAACAAACATTTAAAAAAAGTGATCTCTGGGAATCAAACTCAGGTTCTTGTGCTCACAAGACAAGCACTTGGCTAACCACACCGTCTCCCCAGCCTTCTTCTTGCTTCTTACCTGCTTTCCTAGGGCTCTGTCTGGGCTTTTCTGTCTAATCACTTTTCCCACTTTTCCTGGGCTGTCTCATTCACATCCACAGCCCCCTCTCTCCCAGATCAGAGGTCTCAAACAGCCATGTCTACTTGTTGAGGATTTACCGCTGTGTGGTGGTGACACATCAATACCTCAAACTCTGCACATCCAGAATGTCCCCCCCACTCCCGTCTGCTGCCCACACTCTGAGCAGAAGGCCAGCCGTGGCTCTGGGTGGTCATGCCCTGAGCCACGTTCCCTTGCCTCTACCTCTCATTCTGCCTCTGGTCCATCCATCTGGTCTGAGTGTCTTGGGAATTCACTTCCTTGATTTCTCCAGCGCAGTCACTTGAGTTTGGCCTCCTCCCCACTGTGTGGTATGGATGGTGACAGTTTCATCTCCTGGGCTCCCTGCCTCTGGGCACTGCCCGCCCCCCTCCACCCTGGCTGGTCCCCCCACCCCCCGCCCCTTACCAGTGTGAGCTTCCGCATCTCCTTTGGGCTCATGACACTTCATGATTTAAAGTGCTTCCTGGCTTTCGCTGCCTTTGGGAGGAAAGCCAGACTTCTTGGCAGGGGGCTCGGCCTTCCGGCTGCTTCCCCACCTCTCCCCATGTCCTGCACTTGCACCCTGAGCATATTGTTTATTTTTTTTCTCTTAAGCTCTTCTGCCAGAAGAACTGATAAACACATATCCCGTTAATTTTTTAAATTAAAATATGGGCACACACACCCTGCAGGCACTCAGTTTCCTCAGTATTTCTTGCCTCTCCTATATGTAAACAAAGAAACGTATACATATCCTTTCCCATTTAATTTTTTTTTTTTTTTTGGTATTTTTGAGACAGGGTCTCCCTTTAAGTCCCAGCTGGCCTGGAGCTCACTCTGTAGACCAGGCTGGGCTTGAATTCACAGAGATCTGCCTGCCTCTACCTCCTGAGTGCTAGGATTAAAGTCGTGCGCCACCGCGCCCGGCCCCATTTAATTCTTTACACAAGTCACAGCATACCGTCTATGCTTCCCTCACTGTCCACTTCCCCCAGTGGATTGCATCCTCCTTAAATGGAGAAATACAACCTTTTTTATTTTTTTTATTTTTTATTTTTTTTGGTCTTTTTGAGACAGGGTCTCCCTGTAGTCCCAGCTGTCCTGGAACTCACTCTGTAGACCAGGCTGGCCTTGAACTCACAAAGATCCGCCTGCCTCTGCCTCCCAAGTGCTAGGATTAAAGGCGTGCGCCACGAAATACAACCTTTTTTAAAAAAATTTATTGGGGCTGGAGAGATGGCCTAGCAGTTAAGTGAGCCAAGTGCTCTTGCAGAGGACTGGGGTTCAATCCCCAGCACCCACATGGTGGCTAAGAACTGTCTTTAACTCCAGTTCCAGGGGAATCCGACGCCCTCTTCTGACCTCCTCGGCATTGCACGACATGGGTGCACAAACCTACATACAGACAGAACATTCGCACACATAAAAAAATAAAATAAAATTTTTTTTTAATTAAAAAAAATAAAAAATTTTATTATTTTATGTGTATGAGTGTACTGACTGCTTGTAGGGGCCTCTGCAAGAGCACTGACTGCTCTTAACCTCTGAGCCATCTCTCCAGCCCCACACAACCTTTTTTCTCTCACCCATCTGTCCCCTGTTCTTGGAACAATGCCAACTGCAAGCAGGCACTCGTGAGTCTGCACCGGTGGGCACTGGATGATCCTGGACATTCCTGTGAAGGAGTCAAATGCGCACTTGTCTGCCTTCCCTTCCACCACACTACCCCACTGAGATGGTGGCCATGCTGCTGCTCCAACTTTCGCATTCCCCCAGGCCCCTCTGATTTCCCTTTGTGCCTCAGTAACTGTGGGACTCCCAGCTTCTTATCTGGAAATGGGAAAGCCCTTCCTGTCAGGGACTTCGAATGGAGACTCTAAACGCATTTATTAAACTCCTGACCACTTTTCTCCTGAAAGACTGAAGCATGTGCTGTCTCTCAAGTCTCTCTTTCCCTGTCACTGGTTTTTCTTTTGCTATGTCCCACTCTATCTACTTCTGAGACCATCCAGGATCACATGTCCCACATCCCATGTCTCCTCCTGCCATGCTCCCTGGCTGCCCACCCTTCTACATCATCTTCACGAGTTGCTCCCTGGGAGCAGAGCCTCTCCAGAGTCAGATTATCTGGTTGGGTCCTGAGGAGACCCTCAGCAATCTGCATTTCCTGGTTCTCTGCCAGCATCCCGAGTGCCGCCCTTTGACTTCCCTCCCATCCCCTCCTGCCCCAGCTGGAGCACACACACTGTTGTTCCAGCTTTCACATCCTTTGATACCCTTCTGATGCCCCCCCACCCCCGCGCCTTACCAGGGGCCAGTTTGCCATTGTTGGGGCTGACATTGGCCACATCTGGTCATCTTTCAGGTGTTGAGACTGGCTGGTCCCAGCATCTATGGGTGGAGGGAGGGATGCTGCTACATACTCTGTGATGCTCAGGATGTTCCCAACAGAACCCATGGGTGCCAAGCTTGAGAAGCCTCACCTTAGATGGAACTCATTGCGTCCCGTTTCTGTCTTTTGGGCCCTGCCTCTGAACAATACTCTTTAAGTTTTAGCCTAATTCACAAAGCTTGGCGCTCATTCACATTCCGAATATTCCTCTTTCAAGATGGGCACTTATGACTTCCTGTCCTTCTCATAATAACCAGCAAGGGGGGATGTCTGTAAGTAGCGTGCTCAGTGGACCTGGACTGGCTGCTTCCGTCAGCCTCCCCCTGGGAACTTTATTTCCTTTCCTGTGTGCCTTTATGTGCACATATACAACACGTACACACACTTGTCTTTGCACAGCTGTGAGGCCAACAAACTGGTGGTGGTCCAGGAAGGAACGAGGGAGACTGATACTGTCTGTGGTGAGTCTGGGGGAACCGGTCCTGGCCAGCATATAAGAAGGTGGGCACTGAAAGGGGAGACTGAGGCACACAGAGACACTGGAGTGGGAGGGACTGAAAGGAGGAGGAGCCAGTCTGGGCTGTGGAATCTCACTTCTGTTGCCTGTTCCTGGAGCCTGATAAGTGGCTTTCCATGTCTGAGTCTCCATTTTGTCAACTATAAAATGGCTCGACAGTAGTACTTCCCTTACTAGGTGATGTGAGTGCCTGGCGTAGAGCCTGGCAGTTTGGAGGTACTCTGCGAATGCTGTTCTGCTGCCTGCACTTGAGGTACAGGTGCCCTATGACGCTGACTGACCCCTGTTAGCCTCAATTTAAATGTTAGGATGAGAAGGTTGGCCTGCTGCACAGATCACAAACTCAGATAACTACAAGGGCCAGGTTGGTTACTGAATACATTAAAAAGGTCAGGAGTGCAGATTGGAGAGAGGGCTCAGTAGTTAAGAGAATGCATTGGCTGCTCTTGCAGAGGATCCAGATTCGATTCCCAGCAACCACATGGCAGCTAAAAACCATTTGTAATTCCAGTTCTAGGGCATCTGACAGCCTCCTCTGACCTCCACAGACCTTGCACGACATAGCTGCACTTACATACATGCAGGCAGTACACTCACACACAAAAAATAAAAACAACAAATAAAATATTTGAAAAAAGGTCCCGAGTAAGAAAAGCACATTCTTGAGATGGGCCTGGTGTGCAGCTTTGTTTCTCTGCTACTTGGAAAGCTGAGGCAGCAGTTTTGCAAGTTCAAGCCTTGCTGGGCAACTTAGTGAGGCCCCATCTCATAAAGCACAAAGAGAATTGGGGGTATAGATCGGGGTAGAGGACACCTAGCATACATGTGCCTGTAAGTCCAATCCCTAGAAACACAAAGAGAGAGAGAGAGAGAGAGAGAGAGAGAGAGAGAGAGAGAGAGAAGGAGAGAAAAGGAGAAGAAGAGAGAAGAAAGAGAAGGAAAGAGGAAGGAAGGAGGGGGAAGGAAGGAAGGAAGGAAGGAAGGAAGAGCGTGAAAGAGGGGAATTCTCTTTGATTTTTTTTTTTTTTGGTCTTTTTGAGACAGGGCTCCTTTAGTCCCAGCTGGCCTGGAACTACTCGTAGTCACCAGGCTGGCCTTGACTCACAAAGATCTGCCGTGCCTCTGCCTCCAAGTGCTAGATTAAGAGGTGCGCACCGCACCTGACCCGGTCGTCTCTTTGCTGTTTTTAAAAAGATCGACTTTTCCTGGGGGGAGGCTGGGACTGGAAGGGTGTGAGAGAGGCACTTGACCTTATATAACATTTAAGTGACCAGAAAATGCAGTCACCTAGAAAAATAACATTTTGATATAACACTAGAAAGTTAAAAACAAAANGGCCAGTACCTGGAGGACTAGAGGGATAGACAGCCCGTAGAACCTGAGGAAAGAGTGAGACCACCAGCCCGGGTTTGTCCAGGGACCAGAACGGCTCCCACTCAACCAAGCACATCTCCGGGATTTTCACAAGCCTGCACTTGATTCATTTTTGGTTTAAGTGTATTTTTGTAGTTCCTCATTCTGGAGGCTGGGAATCCCCTGAGTACCTGACTTGTGTCTCATCCCAGCCCCTTGGGCCTCCCCCTACTCCAAAGTAATCTAAGATTTCTTTTTTTTCAGTCAGGTCTCAATGTGTTCCAGCGTGGACCTCAAATTGGTCTGTGTGGCCAAGTTTCCGGTTGCTGGCCTTGGGATGGCTGCCCTGGGCTTCTCCACTTGATGTTGCTGGCCTGGCCCTCTGCAGCTAGGACAGTTAGTGACTCAAGCACATGCTGCTGGTCAGCTGAGTTGACATAGGGTCTCATGTGTAACCAGGCTGGCCGTGAACGGCACAACATAGCTGAGGATAACCTCGAACTTCTTTCTTTCATTTCTCAAGTGTGTGTGTGTGCATGTATGTATGTACATGGAGGGGTTACACATGGGTGCTCATGTATATGTATTCGAGTTCTGAGGTTGATATTGAGAATCATCATCCGCACCTCTTCCACCTTACTGCCGACAGGGTCTCAATCAAACCCAAGCTCTCTGATATGGCTGGGCTCACTAGCCAAACTTGCTTCTGGGGAGCCCTGTTCTTCCTTTCGGCCTTCAGAACGACAATTACGGTGACCCCATTCAACCTGGCATTTACAGGGGGGATGGGAAACTGACGCTGGATGCCCTTGGCTACATAACCTGTTTGTTTTGTCTTTGTGAGACAGGGTCCCCTATATCCAACCAGGCAGGCTGGTCGTGAACTCATAAAGAATCCACAGGCTCGCCCTCCTGAGCGCGTAGGATTCAGGCATGCACAACAATGCCTGGCTGAAAGAGGGTGCTTAGCCGCAATGTGGGTGGTTGGGAATTGAACCGGGTTCTGCAAGACAGTCCAAGTGCTAGTACTGCTGAGGCCATCGCGCCACCCCAATTTTTGTGTCTTTTGAGACAGGGGCTCACCCTGTTTCCAGCTGTCCTGGACTCACTAGTCCAAACCACAGAGGCCCACCTGCCTCTGCCTCTGAGTGCTGCAGTCAAAGATGTGGGCCACCATGCCTGGCTGCTACATAGACACTTTAACAGATGGGCATTTCCCCAGCTTTTGACACTGAATTTCTATTTTGTTTTAATTTAATTTTTTAGTTTTAAAAATATTTTATCATTTTTATGTATGCATAGGAATGTTTTGCCTGCATGTGTGGCAGTGTACTTGTGTAATGCCTGTGGAGGTCAGAAGAGGGTGTCAGATTCCCCGGAAACTGGAGTTCTGAACTGGTTTTAGCTCAATTGTGGGGGTGCTGGAATCTGAACATGCGTCTCTGCCAAGAGCAGCAGTTCTCGTAACTGCTAACGCTGCAGCCTTGTTTTTGTTTTTTGTGTTGGGTTGTGTTGACAGGGGCTCCCGGTGGCCCCAGCAGGGCCGGAACTTGGGGTGTAGTCCAGCTAGCCTTAACTTCAGATCAGAGATTCCCATCCCTGCCTCCTCGAGGGCGGGAGGAAAAGGTGTGAACCACCATGCTTGGCTTGACCTTGAATTTCTAACCCTATGCCTCTACTTTCCCGAGTGCGGAGACTACAGCCCTTTTTAACAGGTGCGGGGGAATGGACCAAGCTTCAGCATGGCATGCAAAAAACCCCCCCCACCCACTGTACCAACCTGGTGACATCCCCAGCCAGGGAAACGTAGATTCTGACATGCAGCCTGAACAGGAATGGCCCAGGAGTCAGCAATGAGGGAGGAGTGGGAAGCTGCTTTATAATTTTCATTTTTTTGGCTTGTAAGCAATGGGCTTTTAGGGAGACGGAAGAGAATGGGAGTCGGGGAGATGAAGAGGAACCTTATGGTAGAATAGAGAAAGACCAAAGTGTGGTGATGGGTAGTCCTGGACCACACAAACCCAAGTTTTTTCCCTTGTACCCCCATTGGGCCTCCGAGTAAGGCCTAGGCTAATGCATAATACAGACAAGACAACTATTGGGCGGAGAGATAGCGCTAGCAGTTAAGAGCACTGACTACTGCGCTGCAGAAGACCTGGTTTGATTCCCAGCAACCGCACATGGCGCTAAAACCGATTTTAGAGGGCCAGCCGTAGGTGGCGCACAACCATTATAATATCCCCATCACTCGGGAGGCAAGGCAGCAGATCTCTGTGATTCAAGGCCAAGCTGGTGGTCTACGTGGTGAGTTCCAGCCAGCTGGGGCTACAGGGAGACCCTTTCTCAAAAGACTAAAAAAGAAACAAGAAAAAAAAAAAAAAGGGAGGGGGACTGCTCAACTAGCAAGCAGTAGAACATGACATGAAAATCCGGCAATCTGCCGGGCTTTCGGAGCCTGCCACTCACATAAGACAGGTCACCAAACCTTGGTCTTAGATCAAGGACTTTCACACACTGCTCTGGAAGTGGGTGGGAAGGCTGATAGGCTGTGCTTGTTGGGGGAAGAAGCCTTCGAGTTTCCTTCTCCATTTAGGGGGTACGGGGTGCTTCAGTTTAAAGGATATTGCCAGTACGCCAAGTTAAAAATCCAGCCGACTAAATAGCAGACGCTGGACAGCCAGAGTTTTCCAGGGTGGCTAAGCAGCTAACATATACCGTCATATATGTGTGGGGTTGTCAGGATGTAGAATCCGGAAGACTGTGGAGTCTATTTGAAATGCAGAGGCACCCAAGGCTGGTGGTGCGAGAACCTTGCTCTACCAGGCCAGTCTTTAGTTATGGAAAAACGGGCCATCACAGCCTTAAGCCAGGACTTCTGGGCCGCCTTTGAAAAGCCAGAGAGTCTGCGGAATGCACTAGCCCCCCCACTCGCACTAAGCCCTTTCTCACCTCCCTTAAGTCCCAGGCCATATCATTCAGGGCTGCGCTATCTCTCCCTTGAGCCTAGCCCTGGCTACCCAGAAGTAAACTCTATGCCCGAGAGCCTAAACCTTGTGGTTTCTTATTTTGTCTGGGGGAGCGCACAATAACCTAACAGTGGTCACTACAGCTGCCACTTCAGGAGCACTAGATGCTGTTCCAGACCACCTGCCTGTGCTCTTCCACAGCTTCACACCCTAACCTTCAGGGCAGACACTATTATTCCAGTTTATAGATGTGAACAGGGGCGAGAGAGATGGCTTAGAGGTTAAAAGCAACTTGCTGTCCTCCAGAGGACCCCAGTTCAGCTCACGGCCACCTGTACTCATCCAGCTCCAGGGGTCTGACACCCATTCTGGCGTCTGTGGCACCTCGGGCACATATGTCAGGATGTGAGTTCCCCAAGCCCATTGAAATGCAGAGGCGTGACCCAGGGTCCTGCTCTACCCGGCTAGTCTTTGGTTATGGTAAAACAGCAGTCACAGTATACTCAGGAATATTCCGCCCTTTTGATAAGCCAAGGACTTATGCAAAGTGCTCTGCGCACACCCACTCAAATGAGTGCGAGCTTAGAGATCCAACTGCATCTGCCTCCCAATGCTTGGATTAAGGCCTGTGCCACCACACTGGCAATAAAATATTTTTTTTTAATAATAAATAAATATTTTACAGGCTGGGTGTGGTGGCACCACCCCCTGGCACTTGGGAGGCAAGAGGCAGACAGATCGCGATTTAAGGCCAGCTGGTCCTACATTGAGTTTTCCAGGACAGCCGGGGCTACAGGAAACCCTGGCCTCAAAAAGAACCAAAAAATAAAATAAAATAATAAAATAAAACAAAACTAAAATACTGGCCGGAGAGATGGTTTTAAGCATTAAGAGTGAGTACTGCTCATGGAACTGAAGTTAAGACAGTTGTTAGCCACCATGTGGGTACCGAGGATTCACCCCGATCATCTAGCTGATTCCCACACCTGTTAGGGCATTCCACAACCACCTGTAACGCTAGTTCCATGGGACCGGACACCTTCTGGCTCTTAGGGTATCTGCACCATACACTACATACAATCAAAAGTAAAACAAATCTTAAGAAAACCCCCAAACTACATAAAAGGGTGGGGAGATTGCTCATAAATGAAAGTGAGTATCACACAAATGTAAGGCCTGAGTGCAAATCCCAAACCCATTAAGGTAGTGCATGATATCACAAGTTGCCAGTCCTGTAAGTCCACATCCACAGTCAGATGTGGGAAGTGAGAGCCAAGAAGATCCTGGAGACTTGCTGGCCCTCTAGCTTGGAATACGAAGCTGTGAACTACTAAGAGACAGTTGTCCTCTGTTCTCCACACTCTTGAACTGGCAAGTACATACTCTAATTCACATACAATACCATACAAAGACATATATGTACATATACCATCAAGGAATCATAGACCATCATGCACACACATACATACATGCAGAAACCATTGCACACACAAAACACTACTTTACAGTTCTTAAACTTTAAAAAAAAATTTTTTTTTTTTAATGATTTTTACTTTTTTGTGTTTATGATGTCTGTGCATGTAGGTTTGTGTACCCTTGCATACAACTGCTGTGGATGTAGATGAGAGGGGATCGGATTCACGGCATGGAACTGGAATTAAAGGATGGTCTTAGCCACCAATGGTCCTGGGAATGGAACCCGGGCCTCTGAAGAGCATTAGGTGCTCTAACCCTGGGTAGGTCTCTCCAGCTCCTATTACTTTACAATTCTTTAAAAAAATGCTTTAGGGCTGGAGACATAGTCCTAAGCGTTAAGAGCACCAACTGCTCTTGCAGAGCGACCTGGTTCAGTCCCAAGCACCCACGTGGCGGAACTGAGAACCGTTCTGAGACTCCAATTACAGGAGAACTCCGATTCCGCAGGGGAATCTGAGATCCTCTTGCTGACCTCCGTGGCATAGCACGACACAGGGGTGCACAAACTACGATGTCATACAGTACATTCTACACATACAAAAAGAAAAGTATAGAAGATTTAAAAATTCAAAAATTTGCAAATAAAGTATTGGTCCAGGCATGGTGGACATTACACTTTAATCCCAACACTCAGGAAGCAAAGGGCATGGGTCGTCTATGAGTTTGAGGCCAGAATGGTCACTACTAGTTCCAGGACAGCTACAGTTGCAAGGAGACCCTGTTTCAAACAACCAAAAAAATTTAATAAAAGGCTAAAAAAGTAAAAAGAAAAAAAAAAAACAGGCTAAGCCGGGCGTGGTGGCGAATGCCTTTAATCCGTAGCACTTGGGGGCAGAGGCAGGCGGAGTCTTTGTGAGTTCAAGGCCAGCCTGGTCTACAGAGTGAGTGCAGACAGCGTGGGACTACAGGGAGACCCCATCTCGAAGAAAAAAACAAAAAAAAAAAAAAAAAGCAGGGGGGGCTGTTCTTGCAGAAAATCTGGGTTGTGAATCTCGGACCCACATGGGGGGCGAACAACGTGTCCTTCAGTTCCATGCCCTCTTCTGTCCTCCACAGGTACTACATGACATGGGTACACTTATATACATGCAAACTATAACACTCATACACATCAAATAAAAATAAATTTAAAAAATTTTAAATAAATATCCTATTTATAAAAGTAAGTGATAAAGTTGTGTTATTACATTATCCTTTATGCTAATTGTGTGTCATGAGTAATCATAGTGGACAGAGAACAATATATGGGAGTCTGTTATCTCCTCCTACCATGTGGGTCCTGAGGATCAAACTCAGGTCACTGGGCTTGGTAACAAGGGCCTGTACCCACTGAGCCTTCTGGCTAGCCCAATCCTTTTCGTTTTAATTTAAATAAAATTTAAAAGTAGATTATTTTATTAGTATTGGTGCAAGATGTGACATTGGAGGTCAGAGAAAATTTTCAAGAGTGTGTTCTCTCCGCTTGTCCATGTGGTACTAGGATTGAACCAGTGTTAAGACTTTTGCCTCAGACTTCATCTCATTATTTGTTTTTTTTTTCCAAGAGGAGTCTCTCTGGAGTTAGACTAAAATCAAGAACTGGCCCAGAGGGAAGGGCTTTCAGTGAACAAAGCTACCAGTTAAGATTTAATAGCATTGTTTTGTTTCTGTTGAATTTATTTTTAGGGTTTCCTTTAATTTATGGGAAGTGATACTGGCTCATCTATCTGTTGTAGCAATGATAGATTTACAGTCCAAAGAAGTGTGTTTAAATTAGTAAGAAGCGGGGCTGGAGAGATGGCTCAGTGGTTAAGAGTGCCAACTGCTCTTGCAGAGAACCTGGGTTGCATTGCACGACACGGGTGCACCAACCTACATGCAGACAGTACACTCATACACATAAAAAAATAATAAAAAAGAAAGTCTTTAAAAAAATAAATTAGTAAGAAGCAATTCCTAGTGTGTGTGTGTGTGGGTCGCCCAATGCTGAAGAAATGGTTCAGGAGAAACACAAGTTGATGGAGAGAGGATGTGGGGAGACCTCCGGATTCTGTCTCTGGGATCCTGGGCAAGGGACCCAGGCTCCCTGGTGCCCAGTGTTGCCTTCTGTAGAATGATTTTTATTCTTTTGGCTTTATAATCCTAGCATTTTGTGAGTGAGGGGCTGAGTGAGCTGGTGGTATGGAACTGGGGATAGAAACCACAGCGGGCTTGGAGGGAGGACTGGGAGGGAGGACTGGGAGGAGGTAACGTGGGGAGGGAGGATATGGGAGGGAGGATTGGGAGGGAGGACTGGGAGGCTTGGGAGAGGAGGGAACTGGACCGCCAGAGACGCACCTCACTCTGGCGAGATTTTGCCCTTCCTGCTGGGTTTTTGGGAACAGCAAGGACTCAAGTTGACTTACTCAGTTTAGAGAATTACGAGTTCTTGCTTTGTACAACACCAGAACGACTGCCTGGGGCTTTTCATAATCAGAGGCACTTGCGTTTTCTGTTGAAGAAAACACTCTCCGGGCTGGAGAGATAGCCTAGTGGTTAAGAGCACAACTGCTCTGCAGAGGAACCCGGGTTCATCCCCAGCACGCACATGCGGCCGAGAACCGTCTTGTAACTCCAATTTCAGGAGAACTCCAGTCCAGGAATCGACGCCTCTGCTTCTGTACTGACCAATCACGACGAAAAGCATAGACAAAAAACAATGGGGAGCACGAACCAAGAGAACAGACAAAAGTGACTGGATGAGAGGTCATCAAAACATACAGAAAACAAATAATAAAAAGAAATAAAATAAAAAAAAAAGATAGAACAAAAGTACAAAATCACAATTAAAGATGAATGTGAAAAGAGGAAAAAACACAAAAAAATGAGTCGTTGATTGCTAGGTCAAGCTACACCTTTGCTGGAGCATCTTGGTGTCACGAAACAATACATGGACTGTAACAAGCCTAATCTGGTCTGGCTGCACTTACCACGCTGAGCCTCAAAGTCCGCTCAGACCACATATCAATTACCCTGCTTCTTTTTTAGGTCCCACCTAAAACCATTTCCTGCAATAAAGAAAAACAGTATTCCTACGAGGGCCCGTGCTGTGAGTCTGGGCCACCAGGTGAGATGCAAACCTCTAGCCCACATCGGGTGGGGGGGGGGGACCCCTCCTTTTTGTTCTTGCGCAGATGCAGACCCCCATGTACAAACGTGGACTCAAGTCTGATAGGACATTTCTGGCTCTCTCAGAATGTCCCAGTGCTCCGTCCTCCTGGGCAAACCTCTGCCAACTCTAACCTGGGGTCCTGTCTCTTCCATCTTCTGCAGCTATGTAGGGTCTGAGGCAGTTATCCCTGAGCTTCCCCTGCCCCCCCCCCCGCCCACACAACCCCCGCTGGGCACACGATCCCTGGGCTTCAACGCGGTAGCGTGTTCTGTGTTCTGATTCAGGATGGGGTGTGGGGGTGCCTGAACTGCTTGCATTCCCTCCTGTCTGCAGGAAAAGCTGGTGATGCTGAGGGGTGTGCACAATCACCCAAAGCACATGTCCTTCCTTGCGGCCGAGGAGAATTTTTAGGCACCTGGAACCATGAGACATATTGTCACCAGCACAGACACTGCGAGCCCAGTGCGTGGGGCTGCTGGGAAGGGACTCGGGAGCTGGGCTCATGTTTCCCACAATGTAGTTCCTCTAGTTTGAGTAGCCAGGGTCTGTTCTGATGGAATGGAGTCTGAGTTCAGTCTGCATTGTTAAAGGAGTCGATTGTCATCTCAGGAAGAGCAGATGGAAGGAGAGGGGTTCCTGGCCTAGCCAGGGCCAAGGAGGGGTCCCTATCCTAACGTGTCATCTCTGCTCAGATCAAGGGCTGCAGGTCCTGGAAAAAAAAAAGGGAGGGCACTTCAAACACAACACCACGTGCCTGTCAGGAGGGCGACCGTGTGTCAGACCAAGAGCTGTGAACAGCTGTGCTCCACACACCGAGTGGCGGCCCTGGCTTTTGGGGTCAGCAGCATAGGTAAGGCCTCTCGGAGGACACTCTGGGGTGGGGGAAGATTCTCCAAGTCGATGGCTGGCAATGGGTAATGCCCACAGAGACGTGGAGGATATTAATATACCCCACGTGGGTGGCATCTCCCTGAAAGGGAGCAGGAAAAGTGAGATCTTCTGTACTGTGGCCTTGGTTCTGGGCAATTGTCTGTGGAGGGGGAGAGGATGTGTCCTGCTGGGCTGCAGCCTTTAAGGGGCAGCGCTGCATTGGGAACAGCGGGAGCTCTTATTGCTGTAGCTGTCCACTGGCTCCCTTGGGAGCCAGCACACGGCCCACTGCAACGACTGACGTGTCCTCCCTACCTGCTTCCAGCTACAGGGAATTCTGATACCATCTGTGAACACTGTCCAGTCGGCTACTTCTCCAACGTGTCATCTGCAACGGAAAAGTGCCAAGTCTTGGACGGTAATAAACTCACCTACCACACACCCCAACCAAGATTGCATGGGCCTTGTCTTAGTCTCTTTTTTTGGGTAATACCGCAAGCTACACACTGTGAAATGTCTGCAGAGTGATCTCAGTGACTGGCATAGTCCCTTCATCTCTTCTTCAATTTTTTCTTACGTTTTTCTTGCTTAGTGGAGGAAGATCGGTGCTGAGTTCTCATCTTTTCGTTGAGTTCTCTCTCTCTTAGGAGTAATCATAACACCCCAGTTTTTTCTCCCTTTTTGTTCTTTTCAGTTCCTCCCTCCCCTCCACTCCCTCCCGTCTTTCCTCCCTCCTCCCTCTCCCGACAACAGGTCCACCCTGGCATGTTGGTGTTGTCCAGAAGCCACCACCTTGTTTTTTTGACTGAGCCCTACAGAGACTTCCTGCCTCCCCCCGCCAGACTGGCAGTTGCAATCCCACATACACACTGTGCCTGGCATTTTTAAAAATTGATTTCTGGGGCGGGAGACGATGGCCAGCAGTTAAAGAAGACAACCGGACTACTGCTTGCAGATGGACCCGGTTCCATTCCCACACCACAATGGCGGCTAAGAACCGTCTTAACTCAACTAGTTCCAGGGGAACTCCGACACCCTCTTCTGACTTCCGCGGCATGCACGACACGGGTGCCCAACCTACATGTCAGAACAGTACGTCATACACATAATAGAACAAACAACAAACAAACAACAAAAACTTTAAAAAAGTCTCTGGGGATCTAACTCAGGTTCTTGTGCTCACAAGACAAGCACTTGGCTAACCACACCGTCTCCCCAGCCTTCTTCTTGCTTCTTACCTGCTTTCCTAGGGCTCTGTCTGGGCGTTTTCTGTCTAATCACTTTTCCCACTTTTCCTGGGCTGTCTCATTCACATCCATAGCCCCCTCTCTCCCAGATCAGAGGTCTCAAACAGCCATGTCTACTTGTTGAGGATTTACCGCTGTGTGGTGGTGACACATCAATACCTCAAACTCTGCACATTCTGTTCCAGTGTCCCCCACCATACCTCGCTTCGCCCTACATCAATGACACGTACAATGGCCAGACACATGCGCTACATGTGGGTCATTTGCCTGGGTACGTGCAGACATCTTCCCTTCCTCTTATGTATCAGACTTGCTCACCGTTCGATTTGCCGTCCTGTTCTGCTCTCTCTCGTCATCCATCTGGTCTGACGTGTCTTGGGACATTCACTTCCTTGTAGTTTCTCTACGCAAGTCATGCAGTTGCCCCTACCCCCTGTTGGATGGATAGGTGTCTGCCTATTCATCTACCTGCTGAGCCGTCCCTATGCGGCTTATATCGGTGTTGAAGGTCGACTACGGTTCTCCCTCACCAGTCTGCACTTGCAAGCCCCACCGTGGCGGGTCCCCAACCCTGCTGTACGGCCCCCGCCCCTATACCAGTGTGAGCATCCGCATCTCCTTTGGGCTCATGAACACCTCTCATCGATGAAATGATGCTTTCCTGGCTTCCGCTGTCACTTTGGGAGGAAAGACCAGGACTTTCTGGCAGGGTGGTCGTCCTTACACGGCTGCTGTCCCCACCGTCTACGGCTACCCTCATGTCGCTGCACTTGCACACCTGACTATTGTTATTTTTTTCTCTTAAGCCGTTTTTTTTTTTTGAGTCGCGCTGGATACGTTCAATGCCCAGAAGAAACTGGAAAACACAACTAGCCCAGGGAATTTAGTTTAAATTAAAACAGAATGAGGCACAACACACCACTGCAGGGCTACCCTCAGTTTCGCGTCAGTATCGTTCTTGCCCCTGCTCCATATATGTAAAACGAAAGAAACGTATACATACTTATAAGGCCATCTCATTTTTGTGTGTTGGCGTCCATTAGAGACGATAGGGCTTAGCAGTTGCGCATGGAGGGGGGAGGGATCGTGGTAGAGCAACAAGGCGGGGGTAGCCGTTAAAGGCCCATCAAGCGGAGGGAGCATTGACCCAGTGAGACCAGCCGGCTAGGCCTCTCAACATGCGGGCGGGCGTCCGGCTGAAGGCACGATAAAAAGGTACGGTGCCGCCACCCGCACCGCGGCCCCCAATGTGGAATGAGGAAGCGCAAGAGGAGGATGCGCTTCCCAACAGTCACTACCAGGTGAGTGGGCTTCAATAGTCCAGCCCAGGATGACCCGTAAGAGGAGAAAAGACAACCTGGTAATTTGGGGGTGGAGGAGGGATGGCGGCTAGCAGGTGGTAGTGGGAGCAGAGTGCGGGAGGAGCGGGGGTCCGTAAGTCCGCAGCTGAGCACTGGAACTCACATGGTGCTGAAGACCGGGCATGTGCATTGAGAACACTAACTCCAAAGTCCGGACTCCGTCTGCCCTCCCAGAGGCTGAGATGAAGCGTGCACCGAGACCACGGTAAAACAGGCAGGGGCTTGTGCTTCCGTAGCCGAGGGACGCATAGGTCGGGGGCAGATACCGGGGGGAAGCCCAGACGTCGGGGGGCGAAGACGGGAGGGAACCCCAGGGCAGGGAGCCGACTCCAGCGACCCAACGCGCAGGGACACAAGGGGGCGCCTAATCCAAAACAAACAAGGTCCAAAGAAAAATAAAAATAATAATATTTTTTTAATGTATTTTTAAAAAAAGAAAAAATAGATTGGTAATGGAAGGGTAATAATGACGTTGTAGGGGAGGATGGGGGTGGTTGGGGTGAGGTGGGGGTGGTTAGGAGCTAGACTGCGTGGAGGGGGCCTTCATGCAAGAGCACGACGTGACTGCTCGTAAAATTACAACTCTCCGTCTGACCAGCCCCTACCAGCACACTTTTTCACTCATCTGTTCGCCTTTTGTTGAGCGTCCTCCCCAGATGTTTGTCTATCATGCTCACCCAGTGCGACATTAGCCACTGGCGAGCAGCTCGTGAGGCTGCACCGTGGGCCTAGGGCCGCCAGCCTGAAGGATCGAACTAGGCGCCTTCGGCTTCTTACGACCTTTCCACACACACCACTCGCCAGGAGTGTCAGTCAGTGCGCCAACGTTCGATTCCCCAGCCCTCGAGGCCTTCGCCCATACTGGGCGCCAGCTGTCTCTGGAATGAGCAAGCCTGGACGCATGGAGAACCTCAACGTGTATACTCCTGGACCACTTCTGAAGAATGGCTTGCGGGCAACTCTGCAGCGTCTCTTTCCCTGATGTTTCTTGCTAGTCTACCACTCTATCTCTCGAGACCATCCAGACTGCCACATGGAAACCATGCTCTGCATGGGCCATGCGCTCCCAATCGCGCGCCCACCCAGTCCATCATCTTCGAGTTGCTCCCTGGGTCAGTCTGGGGACCTCTCAGAGTCCGTTATCTGGGGAAGCCATTGGTCGCTGAGGGAGACTCCTACAGCATTATTCTGACCATTTCGGTTCTAAACTGCCAGCATTGCTTCTCGAGTAGCTCGCCTTTGTTCTCCATACCCCGGTCCTGGTCTCAGTCCGCTTGTAGCGCAACGCACCCTACATACCCTCTTGAAACCATCGTCATCATTGGCACTCCTACATCTACCGGCCTGTGCCGTGCCACAACCTTGACTGCTTGAGTCAGCCATCACTACCATCTGGCCCGTAGATTCCGTCAAGTTTCCTGTTGCCCTGAGGAACACCACCTGCTCGGTCTTGCCCATCCATGCCCCCTGACCCTCCACCCTCCAGTGGACAACGGTGCCACTCACGCCTTTGTCCCATGCCCCCCCCGGCCTACGGGTTTGCATGGGGCTGACATTGGCCACATCTGGTGCGATCTGTTCAGCGGGTTGTGGTGGACGGGTTTAGCACCGCTGGTCCCAGCATCTATGGGTGGAGGGAGGGATGCTGCTACATACTCTGTGATGCTAGATGATCCCAACAAACGCCATGGGTGCCAACGTTGAGAATGCCTCACCTAGATGGACTCTCAATTGCTTCCGTTCGTCTTTCTTGTTGGCCCTGCCTCTGAAACAATACTCTTTAATTTTAGCTGCCCTCAATTCAGCAAAGCATTACAGGGCGCTCATTCACATTCCGAATATTCCTCTTTCAAGATGGGCACTTATGACTTCCTGTCCTTCTCATAATAACCAGCAAGGGGGGATGTCTCGCATCTAAGTTGAGCGTAAGTCAAATCTCTCAGTGGAACCCTAGGTTACAATGGGCTTGACTCTGTGCCGTCAGCCTCCGCCTCTGGAGAGAATTTTATTTCCTTTCCTGTGTGCCTTTGTGTGCACATATACAACACGTACACACACTTGTCTTTGCACAGCTGTGAGGCCAACAAACTGGTGGTGGTCCAGGAAGGAACGAGGGAGACTGATACTGTCTGTGGTGAGTCTGGGGGAACCGGTCCTGGCCAGCATATAAGAAGGTGGGCACTGAAAGGGGAGACTGAGGCACACAGAGACACTGGAGTGGGAGACGGGAGGAGGAGGACCAGTCTGGGCTGTGGAATCTCACTTCTGTTGCCGGTTCCTGGAGCCTGATAAGTGGCTTTCCATGTCTGAGCCTCCATGTGCAACTATAAAATGGCTCGACAGTAGTAACTTAGATTTTGCTACATTATTGAATTCCTACTTACCTACCTGCATGTGAGTCTAAGCATCCGGAGTCCTGGTGCGCGCGTACTATAAGCAGCCTGTTGGATCATTTATTTGTGCGAGAAGTGCTCATTGTTACGCTCCGTCTGCAATCTTGAGTCCTATGCGTGCGTTTTCTGCGTAAGCATGCCTGCCCCTTACGTTTTACATGTAGTAACGTTCCTATACTGACACGCTGCTTTATTCTGCGTACTTGCTTTGAACACTCCTGTTAGGCCTCATATTTAATGTTAGGATGAGAGGGTGCCGGCAGCTACAATTCACAAAACTCAATACAACTACAAGGGCCCTAATCGGTTCCAGTGTTGGCGTTTCTGATTGCACTTACGACACTTACCAGATATGTTCGTGGGTTCTTAAATAAAGTTCAGGAGAGGGGTATAGCCGCTACAATTTTTTACTGTTACTGTTATTCTTTTGATCCTGTTTCTGTACTAGTAGTTAATATGACTACTATACTACTGTCGTTGACTGTACGCGCGCGTCAAACTTGAAAGCCCGCTCTTTCTTGCAGAGGATCCACTGCCGCACGTAAGACTTCTATGTAAAAGGTAATTTTATCCCATGCAACCAAGGGCAGCTAAAAACCAACTTGTACTACTGCGCAAATTGTCAGTCATATATTGCGTGTTGGCTTTTTACGTTTTGCATTTTTCTGACACTAATTCCTTCTCTGCATAAGACTGTAGCTCCTTGCTGTATCAGCCATCTATCCACATTCTTCTCACAGCATGCTAGCTGCACCAACATACGATCTCTACTCGTGTCACGTACCCCTTGTTCTCAACCCACATACGTACTCTGCCCCCGATAGATCATAGTTACTATCTTCATTCCAATCCCATCCACTACAACCCGTCATACATTAGCACCCATTTCCACCATTCTGTAAACATCCTTGTCTCGCCACTACAACAATCATCAGTGCCTTTCCTCTCTAAGGAGAAGATCCGACGGTATACAATGTAGCTCTCACATCTATTCTCTTCACGTTCTGTAGTCCTTATTGCGCCCTCGATCGTCGCAGGCGGTACATTTTGTTTTGTGTAGTTCCCTATCTTCTCCTCGACTCCTTCGGTAAAACTTTATGTGCCTTGTACCTACTCATGTCGTGTAATAGAGTCCATGAGTAGTCAAAAGCAGGTTAATTAGCCAAGGTCAAGCCTTGCGGGCAACTCAAGTGAGTGCACCCCATCGCGTCTTCACGTTCAGACAGCGACACAGCATTCGCTAGCTGGGGGGGCATATACGTGGGAGGGCTCAGCCGCGCCTACAGACTGAGCAGGACCTAGACCAACCCGAGCAAAACTTGGCGTCGCCCCGACCTTGCGCGTGCTTGCTAAGGAACCGCCCACGATCCCTACTTGCGTGATTAGCCCACAGCATATGAAGAGAGCGAGGCAGATACAGCTGTGGACTCTTAATATGGAGAAAGAAGACAGCGGAGCTGAGCGCCAGACGGCCCAGAACTGAGACCACGAGCTATGGAAAAGGGAAGGAAGAGAGAGAGAAGAAAGAAAGGAAAGAGGAAGAAGGAAGGAAGGAAGGAAGAAGGAAGAGAGGAAGGAAGAAGAAGAGAGCGTGAAAGAGGGGAATTCTCTTTGATTTTTTTTTTTTTTTTGGTCTTTTTGAAGCAGGGTCTCCTTGTAGTCCCAGCTGGCCTGGAACTACTCCGTAGTCCCAGGGGCCTTGAACCCACAAAGAACTGCCTGCCGTCTGCCTCCAAGTGCTATGATTAAGCGTGCGCCACCACGCCCGCTCTCTTTGCTTTTTTAAAAAGATCGACTTTTCTCTGGGGGAGGCTGGGACTGGAAGGGAGTGAGAGAGGCACTTGACCTTATATATAACATTTAATGGAGTGCCAGAAAAATGCAGTCACCTAGAAAAATAACATTTTGATATAACACTAGAAGAATTAAAAACAAATGCAAAAAACTTGTGATCAACAAAATAACAAACTTTAAAAAAAGTAGAAAAATAAAAAAGTCTCTCTGGTATACTACGGCATTCGCTCTCCGCCACCTCTGACTTTGCAGATTGATGACCTTTCTCCTGATCTTTCATCCCAATCTTGATTGGTTCCAATAAAACTTTATTTGAAAGCCAGGTATATTGAAAGCTGGAGAAATGGCTCAGCAGATAAGAGCACTGGCTGCTCTTGCAGAGGACGCAGGCTGTTTCAAAACAAAATCCCAGGACCCATATGGGGGTCAAACAAACTATTCATAACCCCAGTTCCAGGGGATCCAACGCGCTCTTCTGACCTCCAAGGCGCGGCATGACAGGTGTGCACTTACATACATGTAGGCATACACTCATATTAATAGTATAATATATATATATATATATATAGATGAACAAATGATAAATTACAAAGAAAAGAAAACCGGGTAGCCACCTATGGACCATTGCTTGCTCCCTTGGTATCCACCTCCAGACTTATCAACTGGGTGTAGTGGTACAGGCCTACAGTCCCAGCACTCAGGAGGCTGAGGCAAGAGAATCACAAGTTCAAGGCCAGCCTGGGCAACTTAATGAGACCCTGTTCCAAAAAGGATTTACTTGATGACCAAGATTTTTGGTGTCTCATCAAATTTTGTGGGGAAGTGTTTGCACCCTTGCTTCCTGCCACATGTCCTGCTTTTTGTTTTTTTGTTTCATTTTTTTCATTTGCTATTTAGAATAGAGACTTAGAAACATGAGACACTGGGTTTCCCTCGCTACACTTCCTTAGCAAATGTGACGATGCAGGAAGAGCTGGATGGACAGCTGTAGCCCTCAGAGAGGCCGTATCGCTTCTCCCGTGGCTGATGGGTGCGAGCTGGGAAGGGAGCTCCCGGGAGTCTAATCTTCCAGTTGGCAGGAGACTCGATGTCCAGAGTTTGAATATTTAATCTCCTACAGACAGAGAGATGGCTCAGGGGTAAGAGTGCTCATGGTGAAAGCAGCCACATGAAAAGTTGGGTGTGGCCCCATATGTCTGTAATCCCAGAGCTAGTGGGGGTTAGCGGAGGTGGGAGTCGGGACAGAATCATTGCAGCTTGCTGGCTGCCAGCCTAGCCCCACATTCAGTGGGAGACGGAATAAAATGGACGATGAGAGAGAAGGGCACCCAGCATCCTCCTCCAGCTTCTACATGCATGTGCACAGGTCCACATGCCTGCACACACACATGCACATGCATGTACACAGGTCCACACACATGCAACACATGCATGTACACAGGTCCACACACCTGCACACACACATGCATGTTCACAGGTCCACACACATGCACACATGCATGTACACAGGTCCACACACATGCACACATGCATGTACACAGGTCCACACACCTGCACACACACATGCATGTGCACAGGTCCACACACCTGCACACACACATGCATGTGCACACGTCCACACACCTGCATTGCACAGGTCCACACAGCTGCACACACAGACACAGGCATGTGCACAGGTCCACATGCCTGCACACACACACACATGCACACACAGATGTGGAATCCGAGTTTAGAAACATTGGCAATGTCTCAAACCATTAAAAAATAAGTTCTAGCCGGGCATGGTTGCGCACGCCTTTAATCCTAGCACTTGGGAGGCAGAGGCAGGCGGATCTTTGTGAGTTCAAGGCCAGCCTGGTCTACAGAGTGAGTTCCAGGACAGCTGGGACTACAGGGAGACCCTGTCTCAAAAAGACCAAAAAAAAAAGTTCTAGTCTCCTAGTGGCCACATTCTCCCCAAAGGCCACTACTTGAAAGCTCAGACCAGAGGCTCGGAGTCTGGAGGGTATGCCTAGGGCGGGACCCACGGGTGGGACATGCTCACGTCTTCATCTCCCTAGGTGTTCCTTACCGGAATCGAGTTGTGTTTGTGATCGCCATCGTGGTGGGAGTCGTCATCATCCTTTTGGTGTCTATATCCATTAGTGAGTGCCCATGCTGGGAAAGGGAGGCAGGCGCTGGTTCTGCAGATCCAGTCACACAGCCAACCTGATCCATCTTCTCCATGCCCCACCCCTTTTTCTTCCCTCTAGGAAAGGTGGCTAAGAAGCCAAAGAACAAGGTAAGCCATCCCTGATGACAGAGAGCTGGAAAGAGTGGCCGGTGGGCCAGGAGGCAGGTTCGTGGCCAAGTGGGCAACATGCTTTCTATGCAAGCACGAGGACCTGAGTTTGGATCGCCAGCACCCGCTTAACAAGCCAGTTACTCAGTGCTGGCGAGTCAGGGTAGCCGGGAGGCAGGCAGGCAGATCTCTGGAGCTCACTGGCCAGCTAGTCTGGTGGCGTGGAAAGAGCTCAGGCTTTGGTGAGAAACACTGTTTGAGAAAATAAAGTGGAGAGCAAAGAGGAAGACATTTACTGTCCACCTCTGGTCTCCATATGCACATGAATGGGTGCGTGGACCTGCATACATGCGTGAAACACACACACACACACACACACACACACGCACAGGGAAACAGGTTCAGGCTCTATCCCGGGGCCTGTGAGATGGCAATAGAACTGGCTTTCACCCCTGCACACCCTGTGTCCAGTCTTCTCTTTCCTCCTACCTGCTTACTTCTCCATGGGGCTGCACTTGTCACCAATGCAGAGCAACCCTGACTGTGGTTTCCTTGGCATTGGACTTGGGGGAGCCATGGGTGGGGCCAGAGGGTCTGCGCTGGGTCTGACTCTGACTCTGGAAGCTCCCTGTCAAATTACATGTAGCCAGCAGGGGGCAGGAGGCATCTGAGAAATCATCTCTGACCCACCCTCTAAAGAAGAGGAAGGGCTGGGTGGAGGGGATCCACTCCCCACGGGACAGCCTGTTGGAGGCACAGATGGCTCTGCAGCTGGGCGTGACCTCACACCTCATACCTTGCCTTCCCAGGCCTTTCTGCCCAAGGCTGAGCCCCAGGATCCCATAGAGGTGGAAGACGTTCCTGGCCAAACCCCTGCTACTCCGGTACAGGAGACCTTGCTTGGGTGTCAGCCTGTCACCCAGGAGGATGGCAAAGAGAGCCGAATCTCAGTGCAAGAGAGACAGTGATATGGCAGTGAGAACTGGAGGCATCTGGCCGCAGAGCCTGGAGCAGCTATGGTGGAGACAGGACGAAGATTGGCTCCCATGGATGACCGCTGAGGCTTTAGCTTGGAGGAGCCGTAACAAAGAAGCTGAACACAGTTCATCCTGGAGAACTTTGCACCTGCCCTGCCACCATCCCATCTCCACCCTTGCTTCTGAAGGTGGAGGGAAAACTTTGGTGTGGGGAGGTTCCACAGCAATGCCAGCAGAGTCCAGCAATGCAGGGCCTCAGGGCTGGATCACAGTACCATCCACATGCCCCAGGAGGCACAGATGCAGGAGTCCATTGCTGCATGTGGACAGCACGTGAGTGTCTATTATCAGGGCCATCAAAATAAAATTACAATATATTTATACACAACAGGATCTCAGAAATGCTGTCAAGTGGGACAAAAAGGCAGTGGTGGAACGATAGGTGGAGAAACAGCTTCTAAAAGCACATATGTGGGCTGGCAAGATGGCTCAGTGGGTAGTGGTGCTTGCTGCCAAGCTTGATCATGGGATTTACATGATGGAAGGAGAGCACTAATAACTGACAGCTGTTCTCTGACATGTGCTTTGTAGCATGCTTTCCCACCTCCGCCTCACCACTACATAAAATGTTAAAAAAATAAATAAAAGCACATAGTGCAAGCTGGGCATGACATGCCTGTGATCCTGGCCAGCACTCAGGAAGAGACAGGAAGATAAGGAGTTCAAGGCCAGCCTTGGCTATATAATGGATTCAAGACCAGCCTGGGCTACACGAGACTGTCTCGAAACAGAACAAAACTCCAAACCAAACCAAAAGCAAACACTCCAAATCCCCATGTACTTCTAAACAGTATGATAGATACACTACCATGTTACGGTATGTGCGTAATTATAATACTGTATAGTGCAGGAGCTATAGAAGGATACCTATGGCTGGCTGTGAAAGAGATGAACATTACATGTATGGGTAAAACAAGGACCGTGGAAGGATGCACTGAAAACCCAAACTGAAGAATGGTGATGTCTGGGTTAGGGAGACTTGGCTTTCCCATAATGCTTTATTACTTTTCCAAAAAGAGAGTCATTTCACATAACGCTTACATAATTAAAAACCCATCAAACATGTACAAAGAAGACTGGGGCCGGACATACTGGGTGACATGAGCTGTTTAATTTGCTGTCAGGCTTACAGAATTAGGGCATTTTCTGAGGATAAGTAAGAATGTCCCCAGGCTGCTGTCCCTCCGGGGCACTTTCCACGTATGCTCACTTTTGGCAGGTTTGC
Source organism: Rhizomys pruinosus (assembly GCA_009823505.1). Taxonomy (NCBI): domain Eukaryota; kingdom Metazoa; phylum Chordata; class Mammalia; order Rodentia; family Spalacidae; genus Rhizomys; species Rhizomys pruinosus. Next base: position 2,334,071 of record VZQC01003147.1, read on the forward strand.
AAGATTTCAGGTTCGCTAAAGCAGCCTTCCAGCCCAGGCTGGCTCTCTAGCCCTCCCTTGTTTATAGGGTAGAAACGGGCACAGAGAGGTGGAGTGACTTCCCAATGGCCACACAGCAGTGTGCAGGAGTTCATGCTTGGAGCTCCCAGTCTTGATTCTGAGCTGTTCTAAGATCATCTGTCTCTCTGTGCTTCCAGGAAGATCCTGACCAACCCCCTCCCCCCGACCCCCGTTCCTCCCTCCCGCCTCCTGACCTCCCCAAAGTTCTGGGAGCTGCTGCATCCCAGTCAGATGGTGCCCTCTCCTGCCCCCGTAAGCATCTCAGGATAAAAATAGACCACCCTGTTCTCTTTTCCTGCTGTGCCAGCTGAGGGGGATCCTAGCTAGGAGGAGCGGCAGATGGAGCGGGAGTGGAGGGGAGGGAAGGGGGAGAGGCTGGAGGACCAGGAAGAGAAGGAGGAGCCACTGGAAGACTCTTGCCTATTCCAGAGTAGACTCCCACTGAGGTTTAACCCAGGGGTCTCATTGTGCCCTGGATTCCCCTGAGTCTCTGGATCCTTGGAGGGTGGGGATAGAGAGGGCTGGTTCTTACAGAGGCCAGGAGGCCAGCTGGGCACCTAGGCTAGGGCACCTGGCTTTGGCAGTGTGCCCAGATGAGCTTCCAGAGCCATTTGGAGGCCCAGGTGGAAGCTTGGCTTTAGAAGGCAAAGCAAAGTGGCTGCGGGGGGCGGGGGGACCTTTGAGACTTGATGATCTTTCCCTGTCTAGAGCCCAATCGTCGGTGGCACCCACTTCCATGGTGCAATGGAAAGAAGCAAAAGACCCATCAGTGTCTGCCAGCTTCTTTCTGTGTGGTCTTGGGGTGAGCTGACCACCTCTCCACTCCCCAGGGTCCTTACCTGGCAAAGGGCAATGGTCCTTGTGGCAGGTGCTAATTGTTATACCTGGGTTCCCTCTAGGTCAGAAGTTCTTGGACTTAAACAAGCACAAAGGAACCACGTGTGAGACTTGCTAAGTGACAGGTCGCTGGCTCTACCTCTGGAGTTGCTAGTTCAGGTCTGGGACTGTGAGAAAGGATTTGCATTTCAGCCACTGGTTTCCTTTAATCCCGCACTTGGGAGGCAGAGGTGGGCAGATCTCTGTGAGGTTGAGGCCGGCCTGGTCTCTATAGCGAGTTCTTGACCAGCTGTGGCTATAGGGAGACCCTATCTCAAAACAGACCCAAAAAAGAATAAAAGAAGAAATAGAAGTTGCATTTCTAGCAAGTTCCTGGGGGTAGTTCTGACGCTTTAGGGTTGGGGAACACATATCGTCCACACTGTTTAGTAGGCTTCAGGTTTCCTGTTGGCTCTGGGATCAATAAGCATTGGGTTTCCTGTCGGCTTTGGGATGGTTGCCTTGGGTCTTCTCCATCCTGAAAACAAGCTTGCTGTGGCTGCAGGCCAGGTCTGCTGCAGCTGGGAGTTAGTGCCCGGGAGCTCAGAGTCTCAACCCCATTCTGTTGAGACAAGGCCTCATGTTGCACAGTCTGGCAAGAAACTATGTAGCTGGGGCTGGAGAGATGGCCAAGCGGTTAAGAGCACCGACTGCTCTTGCAGAGGACCCGGGTTCGATCCCCAGCACCCACATGGCGGCTGAGAACCATCTGTAACTCCAATTCCAGGAGAACTCCAATTCCAGGGGAGTCCGACACCCTCTTCTGACCTCCGTGGCATTGCACGACACAGGTGCACAGACCTACATACAGACAGTACATTCATACACATACAAGAATAAATTTTAAAAAAAATAAAAAAAAGAAACTATATAGCTGACCTTGAGCTTCTGTTCTCCTAGTGTTGATTACATGTGTGTGTGTCCCCCACCACACCCGAGTGTATGTGGTGCTAGAGGTCCAAGACAGGGCTTCATGCATGTTAAGCAAGGACGATACCAACTGAGCCCTGCCCCTGCCTAGTCCCAAGGGTGTCTACATTGCTCCTTGGTCTCTCTCTCTCTTTTTTTTTTTTTTTGGTCTTTTCGAGACAGGGTCTCCCTGTAGCCCCAGCTGTCCTGGAACTCACTCTGTAGACCAGGCTGGCCTTGAACTCACAAAGATCCACCTGCCTCTGCCTCCCAAGTGCTAGGATTAAAGGCGTGCGCCACAACGTCCGGCAGCCTGGTCTCTTTAGAGCTTCATGTGCTCACAGTGAGCCTCTGCTCTGCTTTCTGTCAGTTTCATGTATTTTTTTATTTTTTATTTTTTTTGAGACAGGTCTCCCTATAGCCCCAGTTGGCCTGGAACTCACTCTGTAGACCAGGCTGGCCTTGAACTCACAGAGATCTGCCTGCCTCTGTCTCTGCCTCTGCCTCCTGAATGCTATGATGAAAGGCATGTACCACCATGCCAGACTTAAAGTTCTTAGCCACCATGTGGATGCTGGGAATCGAACCCAGGTCCTCTATTATAGCAGTTGGTGCTCTTAACCACTGAGTCATCTCTCCAGCCCTAGTCTCATGTATCTTCTAAGTTCACCTTCCATAGTAGCTTCCTGGGCTCAATTCTCCAACACACTGTCTACTGTCATTTCTGCCTCATGCCCGCTTCTGGAAGTTTCCCTGAAAGTGGGTAGAGCCAAGGCACGAGACAGTGTGACTTTGTGTCTCTTGGTATCCCTGCTAAGGGAGGAGGTAGGCAAGCTCCGGTTCTTCCGAGCTTGGCCACCAGGTCTTGGGAGTTACTCTTGAAAGTGGGCTTCTGTCTCAGATCCCGGATGAAGGACTGGTTCCCTAAGGGTCCTGCCAGGTCTCAAAATAGCAGAGGACCAACCTCTTCCAGGTGTAGGGTCTACACTGGTAGGGGATGGAGGGGCAGCTGTAGGGCTCACAGCAGCCAGCAGATGGCGCCAATGTAACACCCGAAGACATTGATGGTGGTTTGGCAGTTGTGAGTGAAACTGGCTTTGCTGCACAGACCTATGCTTTGGAGATGAGACCTGTCCACCCTTGGGGGGCCTCCTGCAACCTGTCTTCCCCCATTTACCTATTCCCTGGGTTTTATGTGGACTTGACATGCAGTTGTCGTAGTTGGTAGGACAATCCCCAGGGAAGGCTGGGTCCCTTATAGCACCCATTTCACAGATGGAGCTTGGAGGTCAAATTGCTTCCTAAGGCCTCAGAGTTGGAGCTGAGGTCTGGATCTAAGTTCACTCCCATCAAGACTGTGGCTACCAGGGGCAAATGAGAGTTGGAGCAGTGGAGACTTCTAGAAACGGCGAGAGCTGGAGGCTCTGGGACTGGAGAGAAAGGCCGGCTGTGTTGGGATCTCAAATGCAGACCACAACCTTCCCCAGGACATGCCTATTGACTCTTTCTAGTGCAGTCCAGAAGGACTGAGGGTTGTGTGTTGCTGAGATTCTCATGCAAATCTCCTAATATTTAGATGCTATTAATTCTGTGTCTAAAAAGTGAGTGTCCAAGAAGGTGTAGTATATAGGGTTGGATTGGAAAGACTGGGAATCTCACCGTGTGTGTGTGTGTGTGTGTGTGTGTGTGTACATGTGTGCATGCACAAGTGCCCATGTGTATAGGTATAGAGGCCAGACAACAGCCTTGGATGTTATTTCTCAGGAGCCATATTGATACAGGGTCTTTTAATAGTCTGGAGCTCATCAAGCAGGCTAGGCTGGCTGGCTAGGGAACCCCGCACACCTCCCCATGGCTGGGATGACAATTGAATTGTGTATCACTATTCCCATTCTTAGCTTTTTTTTTTTTTTTTTTTGTTTTTTTGATACAGAATCTTCCTATAGCCCCAGCTTACCTTGAATTTGCTATGGAGACTAGGGTAGCCTTGGACTCACAGAGATTTGCCAGCTTCTACCTCCCAAGTGCTGGGGATAAAGGTGTGCACCATCAAGTCCAGCCATTCTCAGCTTTTAAATGTGAGTTCTGGGATTGAACTCAGTTCCTCCTGCTTATAAGGGAAACATCTTACTAACTGAGCCATCTCCCCAGGCCTCAATGCATCTCTCTCTCTCTCTCTCTCTCTCTCTCTCTCTCTCTCTCTCTCTCTCTCTCTCTCATGCACACACACTGAAGGCAGGAAGAGTTTGGACAGAGCCCCTGGGGGTGACCCAGGCCCAGGGCATTGAAACTCAGGACTGAGACAATCACCTTCAGGACTGAGACAATCACCTTGGGGAGTCCTACTAAGATGCAGATGTACCCCCAAGGGGCACACCCCTACTTAGGCATGCCCCGGTTGTTTACACAGACACCCTGCTGCAGCCAGCAGGCCCTGCAGTAGGTTCCTTGGGCAGCAGAAGTTATTAGACTCTGCTTCCAAGGGTTCCTCCCCCCCCAGAGTGCATGTGGCACAGAAAATTACAAACTCACCTGCAGGGGTGGGGAGATGCAGTTTTAATTTTAAAAAAGAAAGAAAAAAACCCTGATGCTGTGGTTCATGGTGGGGAGAGGGTTCGCAACGGGGGCATCCCTGAGACCAGCAGTAAGGTGAAATGGGCTTCCTCCCTCCCCCAGGCATGAGGTGGGGACCACCCTTTCTGCCTCCTCCCCCTGTCACTGGGCTCTAGGCTCTCTCCCTCCCCCAGGCATGAGGTGGGGACCACCCTTTCTGCCTCGTTGTCCCCCTGTCATTGGGCTCTAGGCTCTCCCTGCCCACGGGTGCAGCCTACTGGGTCTTGGCAGCTTGGCTCGTCCCCATCTTCTCCTCCTTCCTACCCTCTGCAGGGGCTGCGTGGCCCTATGATCCACTCTTCCCACTTCCTGCCCACGTCTTTTCTGTATCCAACTCCTCCATCTCACCCAGGTTCTTTCGAATAAGTGTTATTGTTTTGGCTAATTATAAAAGTCATACTCCTGCATCACACCCCCGTCCAAGCAATAAACAGGAACAGGAAAACAAGACCACCTGTAAACCTCCCACCACCCTGCCAATCACAAGGTATGGTCCTTCCAGACTTGCTTTTGGTGCCAGAAATAGTTCTTAAACTTGGGATATTATATGCACTGTTTTGTAAGCAGTCTTCTTTGCTTAGCACTATACAGCAGGCATCTCTCCATGCCAATAAATATAGATCGACAACATGGTTTTTAATCGCTACATAGATTCTTCTTGTACGACAGGCTCCTGATTCATGGGAGAACTCCCATGTTGCTGGAGTTCAGGCACTTCCCTCCTCTCCTCCTTCTCCATCTGGAGTCTCCTTAGTGCTCCCTCTCTTTCCCTGTCTCTCCATCTCTCCCTTCCACTCATCCCCTGCCTTCATTTCTGTCATTATCACCTATTCCTTCTCTTTCTCCCTTCTTTCCCAGGAAGAAAGGACATCTCTGGCCTTTCAGGTTGTTTCTTGCAAGCTCTCTGTGCCCTGCTGAGGGCCGGGTTGGCGGTGTTTAACACCCGCTCCCCTGTGTCAGACATGTGCCATCTCATTAGCCAGCCTGTCCCCCCAAGTGAAGCAAGCAGGAGCCACTGTAGCAGTGAGAGGCCTAATTGAATGTAACTAATTATTCACTCCCTTAAATGGGCCTGGGAGGGACGGAATTACTCACTCTGAACTGGGGAGACAGGGAACTGGCCGGCTGGCAAACAAATCCTGGGGCCTGCAGAGAAGGCTCGCCTCGGAATACTAATTAGGGCAGGAGTGATGGGTGCAAAGCAGGCAGACATGCCTGTGCCCTGCTCTACGTCGTGGAGGATTTGGGGGGTCTGGAATGGACACAGCCCTGGTGTGGAGGGCCCGGGGGGTGGGCAGGGACAATGAATCCTGGAGCTTGGGCTGGACACAGACAGGGGGCGATGTCAGAATTGGACAGAGGTAGGAGACAGTGAGCAGGGTGGCAGTGCTGTGGACAAGTGACCTGGGTTACACAGAGCTGGGGACCCAGCTGACTCGGAGGGATGCCCCTCTAGTCCCATCACTGTCAAGTGCAGACCTGCTGTGAAGACCCAATGCCTCTAATACTAGAGAGCTGCATTATGTGGTGGTGGTGGGTGCACAGTGGCTCGTTCGGCTGGTTTCAGCCACTCCTGGGAGAGCCTCAGCTCCGCTCTGACTGGCTGCAGCTCCCGGCCCTAGACTGAACTTCTTTGGGTCAAGACTCAACCACCCCGCAGGAGTCTCTGTTCTGGTGTCACAGTGGTCTGTGGGGTCCATTCTTCTGATCCAACTCATTCCAAATGATCTCAAGCTCAGGACTGACTTGGGATTGAGGAGCAGCCTGGGGGAAGAGACGGGGGTGGAGGAGCTCTGACAGCCAGGGAGATGGGGCGAGGGCTTAAGGAAGGCCTGTATCCCTCTGGGCAAGTCCTGGAGAGAGGGGTGATTAGGATTTGGACATTTGTTTTTTTACAGTTCTTAGCCTCAGCCTTTTTTTTTTTTTTGATCTTTTTGAGACAGGGTCTCCCTGTAGCCCCAGCTGTCCTGGAACTCACCTTGTAGACCAGGCTGGCCTTGAACTCACAAAGATCCGCCTGTATCCCCACAGCCCAAGGATTTGGACATTTGTAAAGATCCAGAACGGAGGCAGGGTGGGGTGCGCTGGGTGCAATGGCTACAGTAACTGTGATTCCAGATGCCATTTTTGTTCCAGGATCGGCTCCCACAATTCTCTTCTAGTCTTAACAGCCGTCCTGGACCACAAGGTTTGCTCAGCGAGATTGCATAAGTAGCCCAGGCCACACAGTGGCGCTTATCTCCCAACTCTCTGTTCCCAGAAGGCCCCATTGCATAGTCCTTTCTCGGAGCTGCTTTGTGTCTGTGATTGCTTCTCTAGCAGGTGTCAATGTGGGCGTGCTACTATTCTATGTGTGCATGCTTGTTAGATGGGTGCCTGCTTTGTGTGTGTGTGTGTGTGTGTGTGTGTGTGTGTGTGCTTTGCATGTTTCCTTCTGAAAGGAACTGGCTGTCCACAACTCCCAGCCTATATGATCGTCTAGAGGAGGGCAGCCGTTCTGACTCTCAGCCAGCTCCAGCACCCAGTCAGCTAGTGGCTTCCTCTCCTTATGGCTTGGTGCCGGGGTGGGGCGGGAAGGCATGTCTTGCTAGCCAAGTGACAAACAGCATCATTAGAAACAGGTGGCCACAGCCTTCTGAGCCCTCGGGCAGGGGTTCCCCTCTTTTCCAGGCTTTCAACCTGCTCCTTCCCCAGTGAAGGTGGCAGGGAGAGATGGACTATTGCCTCGTCACCCCCTGCTTCCTTCTCTCAAGTTCAGGGACATCATGGGACATCATGGAGGGCAGCAAATTTATGAGCCCCATGTTGATTCCCAGTCACCTTGCTGGCCAATCCATCATTTTGGAGCCACGGATAAAATGAAATGATCGTGAAATAAATCTGTGCAGCTGATGGAGGGAACAGGCGTGTGAGATTGTGCAACAGGATAGGCTAGAGTTCAGGGGGGAGGGGAGGGGGAGGTCGCCACTGCTCTGTTGGGCTCGAGTCCAGAGAGGGGGCCTGGCCACAGCCTTCCCCCACAGAGCTTTGGGGTCCAACTGAGCTGCGTCTAGGCAGAGCTCCTGGAGCAGGGGAGGGGAAGGAGGAATTGTCCCTTGTGATCAGGGCCAGCATCCAATCAATGATCAATGGCTACAGAGGGCTGGCCCTTGGACGTACCCTGCTGGGCTTGGTGCTAATTCTTCAGTTGCTGGGAATGAAGGGAGAGTGAAGGGAGGACCATCAGGGTTGGTACAGAGAGCAGAGGGGCCTCGCCTGTGGAATTTTTTCTTTCTTTTTCTTTTCTTTTTTTTTTTTTTGGTCTTTTTGAGACAGGGTCTTCCTGTAGCCCCAGCTGTCCTGGAACTCACTATGTAGACCAGACTAGACTTGAACTCACANTTGGTCTTTTTGAGACAGGGTCTTCCTGTAGCCCCAGCTGTCCTGGAACTCACTATGTAGACCAGACTAGACTTGAACTCACAGAGATCTGCCTGTCTCTGCATCCTGAGTGCTGGGACTAAAGGTGTGTGTCACTGTGCCCGGCCCTTGCCTATGTCTTATCAGACTCCACAGCAGGACAGGTGTGTGGCAGCGGGGCACCACTGCTGAGGTGACGAGGCTGGGGGCAGTGAGTCTCAAAGCCCTGGGCCCCCCTCTCCCTCCTGTTGGTCCCTGAAGACAGACTGGCTTTAGACTTCTGAATCAGGGGCAGGTGGACAGGTGAAACCTCTGGCACACTAGCTAGACCCAGAATGCCAAGCCTGGCTCAGGGAACCCTTCTGCCAGGGCACTGAGTTGGAAACTGGCTGGTGTGGACTCCCATTTGGCCTCCTGAGCAAGGCCAGCCCGGGCCACAGCGAATGGCTGAGGCTTCTTAGCCAGTCAAAGCTCTGTTGGGGTCACTTGCCGGCCTCAGGACCCTTCCCTCACTTCTCCCCAGGGAGGGCACCATGACTTAGGGGCTGATAAGAACCAGACTTTCAGCTCCCAGCATTGTAGGCTAGGCAGGGAGGTGCCTGAATGCAGCTTTGGGTTTGCTGAGTGGCTGGGGGTGGGGCCCGTCTCACTAGCTCGGGAAATGAGATTTGCAGTGTTATCTGTGCTCTTCCAGGCCCAGGGCCTTGGGCATCAACCAGCTCCTCTGAGGAGCTGAAGGGCAGGCTGAGTTTCAGCACCCACTGGAATGAGTGCTTTTTGTGTATACGTGAGTGCATGCATGTATCAGTTTATGTGCGTATCTGTGTATTTGTGCATGACTGTGTCATGTGTATGTTTGTGCGTTTGTATGTGTGTTTGCATGCATCCATATGTGTATCTGTACATGTCTGTCCTGTCTCTGTATGTTGTATGTGTTTGCATATATGTGTATATGTGTGCATGTTTATGTGTGTTTGTTTATCTATATGTATATGTGTATGTTTGTGTTTGTACTGTGTATGTATGCATATGATGTATGTATATGTTTGTATGTATAACTGTGTGTTTGCATGTATCTGTGTTTGTATGTACATGTGTATTTGTGTATATATGTGTGTGTGTATGTATGTGTGCATGTCCCTAGGTGCTGCTGTGTGTAGTTTTGTCTCTAACAGTGTGTGTACTTCCTGGTAAGTGTGCACACCTTTTGCTAAAGTGTGTGTAGAAGTGCTCAGCTTCCTGCTTCGGTGTCTTGATATTTCTCTTAGTGCATGGGTGTTGCTAGAATTTTCTAAGTGTATGTATTTCTTGAGTGAGTACTTGTATATATGTGGATTCATGAGGTCCTGATGGTTCTGTATATATGTGCCCTGTTTGTGCCTGGCTCACCCATAGACCCATGACCCAGACATACCTGGTGGGCAAGTTGGGCAGGCTCCTGTGCTCAGGGCAAGCTAGGTGTGTCTGGGCACCTTCCCAAGGCATCGACCCTGCAGGGAACAAAGGGGCAATCAGCAGAGAGGCCACAAGAGCTGCTGATTGAGGAAGGAACTAGTGAGGAGCCTTGCAGGGCCCTGCGGGGTCCTGCGGGGGCCGGGGCAGCGGGGAGCCCTGGCATCCTGATTAGGAGGCATCAGGTGTGGAGGAGCTTACCTGTGCCTCAGGGACGCAGCAGCGGGGAGCTCAGGCAGCAGAGGGGGGGGCCCAAGGAGAGGATGCCCAAAGAAGAGACAGGGACAGATTCATCAGGCTGAGCACCTGGGCCAGGAGCTGGAGAGGAGGTGGTGTCTGGGCACAGTGTAGACATCTGCATACCCCAAGTGGGCATTCCCATTTGTCCAGAGCTTGTAAACACCTACTGCATAATCCTCCTATGTCATGAAGGCTGGTTCTCCTGATGAAGAGATGGATGCCCAGAGAAAGGAGGTGGCTCAAGGCCACGGAGCTGCAGACCAGGCCTGCTTGACTTCAGCATCTTTGTTTAAACCTTTGTACCCCTTTGCCACTCTCCAGGACCCTTGGAGCATCGCCAGCGGGGAGAAGTCAGAAGACGGTATTGGTGTGGAACAAAAGGAACTTAAAAAGCCACTTGAGGGGCTGGAGAGATAGCCTAGTGGTTAAGAGTGCCGACCACTCTTACAGAGGACCGGGGTTCAATCCCCAGCACCCACATGATGGCTGAGAACCTTCTGAAACTCCAATTCCAGGAGAACTCCAGTTCCAGGGGAATCTGACACCCTCTTCTGACCTCCGTGGCATTGCACGACACGGGTGCACAAACTTGCATGCAGACAGTACATTCATACACATACAGAAATAAATAAAATAAAAAAAAAATTAAAAAAAGAAGCCACTTGATCCACCAAGCAGATTGACCTGCCACTTGCTAGGCTTCTCTGTGCTTCACATTTCTCATGAAGATTGCATAGGCGATGATGCGTGTGAAGAGGAAGAATAGCACCGCATGCAGTAGATGCTGTATCAGATCTGGCCTTGTATGTTGAGGTTGCAGAATGGGGATGGGGTGGGGGCATGGAGGGTCAGAGAAGAGAAACCAGGAGTTTGTCCCTATGGCTGAGGCTGGAGGGTGGAGCAGGACTCAGGGAGCCCTGGGGAGGTCCAGTCCTCCTGTCTTTCACTGCGTGCCCCTCCAACCTCTCTTGTTCTTCCTGAACAAGGCCTCACTTCCTCTCCATTGGCTGCCTCTTTAACTGAACCACGACACTCCCCTCGCTTGTAGCCGTTAGTGGCTCTCCTTTGCCTATGGAAATGGTCCAGGAGAAGGCCCAGAAGGCCATAGGAACATCAAGTAGCACATTTGGGTTCCCTAGGGGACTTGGCTGTTTTCTCTCTCTCTCTCTCAGTGCCCAGAGGATATTCCTGAGGGGTAGGGCTGGCTTATCTTTAACATCTCTCTGAAGGGGGCCAGACCAGGCTCAGAGTCACCAGCGGAGAGTGGTGGGGGGGAACCCAGCTATGGAGTAAACAACGCATTATTTCTGACTGCTTCCTTCCACTGTCCGATTCACGCCAAGTCTAGCAGCTCCTTTCAGTTTTCTCCTCCCAACGCAGGTGGACCATCCTGTCTGGCTTTAAGACTCTTCTTGCTTGGGATTCCATCTGGTCCCAAGGCTTGAACACCTCCAGGGTATCCTTTTAGACCCAGCTTTCCAGAGCTCTTTTCCTGATTGACATGGGCTCTCACTGTATAAAGAACAGAGGCTGCTCTTAAACTCCGAATCCTGCTGCCTCAGCCTCGAGCTGGGCTTACAGGCCTGTGCTATTGCATCTGGCTCTAGCAGCCTTCTTTTTAGAATTATTATTATTATGGGATGAAGAGATGGTTCAGCAGTTAAGAGCACTGGCTGCTCTTACAGAGGACTTGAGTTGTATTCCCAGCACCTACATGGTGGCTAACAGCTATCTGTAATTCCAGTTCCAGGGGAATCCAACGTCCTCTTCTGACCTCTTCCAGCACTGTAAGACACACACACACACACACACACACACACAAAACACACACACAGAGGTATGGTTACATACATGCAGACAATATACTCATACATATAAAACAAAAATAACTTTAGGGCTGGAGAGATGGCCTAGCGGTTAAGAGCGCCGACCGCTCTTGTAGAAGACCCGCGTTTGATCCCCAGCACCCACATGGCGGCCGAGAACCGTCTGAAACTCCAACTCCAGGAGAACTCCAGTTCCAGGGGAATCCGAGACCCTCTTCTGACCTCCGCGGCATTGCACGACACGGGTGCACAGACTTGCATGCAGACAGTACATTCATACAGCATAACAGAATAATAAATTTAATAAAAATAAAAAAAATACTTAAAAATTAGATACTATTACTCTTGTGGGTGGCACTGTGTGCCTGTGTGGAGGTCACAGGGGAGCTTTTTGAAGTCAGGTCTCTTCTTTCACCTTTCTGTGGTTTCCGGAACTTGGACACAGGGCGTAGAACCTGCGCGGCACCTTTCTGTGGTTTCCGGAGCTTGGACACAGGGCGTAGAACCTGCGCGGCACCTTTACAACCTGAGCCACCATGGCGGTCCTCCAGCAGCTTTCTCAGAACTAAATGTCCCACAGCGATCCCAGAGCTAAGTCACCTCTGCTCCACCTGATGATTCCCGCTGCCTCTCTGCCCTCCACATCAAAGCCACACTCTGACCTCAACTCTTCTGCCCATTTCTTCATGGTGGGTCTGAGCCTTCTTGTGTCACACAAGGCTTCTGCGTCCTCTTCACTCTCCCCAGCAGTCTCACGGTGACCAGAAGGGGCTTTTAAAGCCTTAATCAGAAGCGGGCGTGGTGGTCAACGGCCTTTGTGATCCTAGCACTTGGGAGGTGAGGCAGCGGATTTTGTTGGTTCAAGGCAGCACCTGGCCTATGGAGGAGTTCATGACAGTGGGGGGCTTGACAGTAGAGACCCGTTTCGAAAAAACCAAATATAAATAAATAAAAACAAATGAAACATTGTTTCTAGTTGTCTTCATTGCTGTGACAAAACACTCTGACAACCAACTTAGGGAGGACAAGGGTTTTTCGCCTTCATCTCGCTGGTCAAACATTCATCCCTCAGGAGCTCCAAGAAGGAACTCGAGGCAGGAACCATGGAGGCAGGAGCTGAAGCACAGGCCATAGAGAATTTGCTGTTCACTGGCTTGCTCCCCTGGCTCATGCCAGCCCGCCTTCTTATAAGTACACCAACAACATCGTCCCAAGGGTGGCATCTTACCTCATTGTGGTCTGGCCTCCCACACTGCTCGACTACAAGCAATACTCAACAGACTTGGCCACAGGCCAATCCCATGGAAGCAATTCCCCAACTGAGGCCCCATCAACCCAGGTGATGTCAAGTTGACACTAAAGCTATCCGCACCAAGCCTCACAAGATATGTTCCCACCTAAAACCACTTAAACCATCAAAGGGTCTTTCCTGGTGCTTACAGCAAATCCAAGTTCTTTGCTGCAGTGTACAAGGCCTTAAGTAACCGGGTGTTTTACTTTCATCCCATGGGACTGGGCTCGGTGTCCAGTCATGGGACTGTTCCATCCCAGTCCCCTAGTCCCTAAATTCCACCTTGCTCCTCTGGGCAGAACATCTTGCTTGTGACCCTGGTGTTCTCTACATATTCCCTTCTCCCAGCTGTATGCTGGACCATCACTTCCCTGGACAAGTCCTCCCTGACCACCCAGCAGTACTGGACAGGCACCTTCCTAGACAAGTCCTCCTTGACCAGGTGTAGACCACCCCGACAGACCGTGCCCTTCCAGCTCGTACATTTCCCTCTTTGCTTTTTGCTGTCCTCTGTAGTAACAAGGGCCTTGTAGGTGGTACAAAGTCTGGTAACAAGTCTCATTCACTACTGTGTCGTCAGTTCCAAGAATGGTGCCTGGGTTAGAGGAAATCTTATTCACGGAATCGTAGATTGAACTTAATGATTTTTCTATTATTACATCCCCCTTGTATGACAGGTGTCATGACCCCCCATATTATTTAGTTATATAAATTTCCTTTGAAGAATAAAGCAAGCTAGGCTTGGTGATAAAGCCTTATTGTCCCAGAACTTGGGAGGAGGAGTCCAAGGTATTAGGAGTTCAAAAGCGCAGGCTATACGAGAGCAGCCTATGAGAAAGAAAGTAAAGAAGAGAAAGAAAAAAAAGCAACCCAATAAAATCTATGTATTTAGATAATATAAGAGAGTTTTAGGCGGGTGTGGTGGCCATGCCTTTAATCCTAGCACTTGGGAGGCAGAGGCAGGCGGATCTTTAGTGAGATGTTCAGGCCAGCCTGGTCTCAAGTGATTCCAGGACAGCTGACACTACAGGAGACCGTGTCCCTCGCAAAGACCAAAAAAAAAAAAAAAAAAGAATTATATAAGAGATTTTACAACTCAACAACAAAAAGATGCAAAAAGGATTTATATTAGTAATTTCTCTTTTTTTTTTTTTTTTTTTTTTGTCTTTTTGAGACAAGGGTCCTCCCTTTATCCCCCAGCTGTCCTGGATTCGACTTGTGACCAGGCTGGGCCTTGAACTCCCAAAGATCCGCCTGCCTCTGTCTCAGCCAAGTGCTAGGCTAAAGGCTGCGCAAGCCCCCACCCCCCAATGCTCTTTTATTAGACATTTCCTCTAAAGACAGCATACGAATTGCCAATAAGAACACAAGATGCTCAGCATCATTATCATTAGAGAAACAGAAAACCAGAGGTACCGCTCTAAACCATAAGAGCAGTATCATTGCTCTAGGTTGGCTAAACTAAAAAAGGCAGACAATAACAAGTGTTGGCAGGAATGAGGAGAAATTGAAATGCTTGTATATTGATGATGGGGTTATGGAATAGTGTAGTCACTTAGGAAAAGGTTCGGCAGGTCTTCAGAAAGTTAAACACGAGGCGCCCATATAATCTAACAATTATCAGTTAGGTGTATACCCATGAGAAATGAAAACTTATATCCACACAAGAATATTATTTGAACAAAGTGGAAGAATGTTGGCTTTTTTCCTTTAAACTATCCACAGAACAGGGGCACATGGATGCCTGGTGAAGTCTTGGGAGAGGACTGTGAATGACTGGGCTGGCTTACAGGCACCCCTTTGTGTTGAACCCCAGGTTCCTGTCCATAGTGGCTTGTTGCTGTCTATCTCTGAACCACCTCAGAATCTCCCCAGCTGCTTCTACCTGGGACACCCTTCTCCCTTCTCTACCTGGTTGCATTCTGCCCAGTGAATTCCAGTGGGATGGGCAAGGGAGGTGGCCCCAGGCAAGATGCCATGCTGGATGCTGGCGATGAGGCTGTGTGGACAGATAGGGCTGGCAAGGTCTGAGCCCTTGGTGGGCTCACAGAGGACCTGGAGGCAGCCAGAAGAGTATTGTGCAGCCCTGGAGCAGAGGAAAGAGGCTGGGCTGTGGGAACACATTAGGATGCCCTAAGGAAAGTCCCCGACAGGGAGGCTGGAGAGTTAGCCGGGCAAGAACAGAGCAAAGCATGGTGGACTGGAAGAGTCAGAAGAGGTATGGTTGGAATGTAGCCTAGGAGGTAGTAGAGAGAGAGAGAGAGAGAGAGAGAGAGAGAGAGAGAGAGAAAGAATATATTCTAGAATCCTAGAGACCCTGGGCCCTGGGACTTGTATCCAGAGCACCAGGTGCTTCCAGTCCTGTGACCTTTCTTGGTTGTCACAGTGATTCTTCTTCCAGTACTGGTCACTCCTTCCCTGCACATCCAGTCTACCTGCTTCCTGTCTCTCCACCCAGCAAAAGGGCACAGCCTTTGTGGAGTTCACTGCTGCGTCCCCAACAGCCAGAGCATCGGAGGCTCATGTAGGCGCTTATAAACACTTATCAAATGCATGGATTTATCTGCCTGTCTCTTCCACTTAACTGAGTTATTTAAAGTCAGGCCTGGCTGCTTCATCCTGTGTCTCCTGGCCTAGCACAATCTCCACAAGCATGTGTTCTCTAGTAAAATATTTAAAGAATGGAAGTATGAACATCTCCTCCAACCTGTTAAGAATTCCCAAAAGGCAAGGACCACTGGATTCACATCTGTGTTGCCTGGTGGGGAGATGGATTCTGGATGATTTGCTGAAGTCAACCACAGTCCACTAGACAGGATGGCTTCAGCAGGTCTCTAGTGTCTGGGTGGCAAAGGTCTTAGGAACATGGAGTCACGGGTCATGCTTGGGGACAGGATCCATCTAGACGGGAAGTGGGCTGGGAGATCAGGAAAGCCTGGTTTGGGACCATGCTCGGGTCTTAGCCCTGTAGCCCCATCCTTATCTGAGAACTGGCAGGGAGCTCCACCAATGAGATGCGGGTGCAGTTGTGTGTGTGTGGGGGGGGGTGGGACAGATGGTGGGAGACAAGGAAACCCCCATGTTCTCCTCCATCTGTTACATTTAATTGACTTCCCGCAGAAAGAAAAAAACTAAACCAGTTGCAAGGATGAAATTGCTAATTAAAAGACCCTCTGATTAGATAGACAAATATTTACCAATTATGCCTGACCCGGTCTGTCCCTCTTATGTTGGAAAACTCTCCTCTCAGCGACATGGCTCCATCACACCCAGCTGGTGGCTCTTCCACCAATCGTTCTCCTGGGGCTCAGACAGGGGATGAGTGAAGCAGCAGGGTAGGAGAGAGGCAGAGACAGTCAGTCAACAAACACATGTCTGCTGCACCTTCAGGCCCATTCCTGGGCCTGGGAAGCCAGAGTATTACTAGCATGGCCTGTTCCTCCCGTGTGCGCTGCACAAAGCAGTACTCTGGGGGCGTGTGAGTTCCTCCAAACCTGGGATTACTGGTGCCAGGTGGAGGGGGCATTAGCAGCTGGACAAGTCAAATGCATGGGGTCATCACACCTGGCCAGAGGGGGCTCCTTCAAATTCATGTCAAATGGGCCATGGCAGCTCTGCAGAGGGAGACTGTTTCAGTGCTTGGGCCTCCAGGCCTCGTGGGATACTGGGAGAGAAAAATATGAGGAAACATTGAGTTTACAGCATTGATTGAAGACCCAGTCTGCCGAGTGCTGTGTTAGATGCCAGGGTAGGGAAGGGTGACTAGAACATATTTCCTGCCCAGGGTTGCTGGGGGATGTGACTCACATGTGAGATTGAGTGAACAGGTGTGTCTATGCATGTGTGAACTAGTTTTTACATGTGTGTATGAGTGTGCATGCATGTGTTTGAATGAGTGTACTTATACACTCATATTTACATGTCAACATGTGTGTTTCCCAGTACAGGTAGCATCTCACTTAACCCCCACACACCGCTGTTGTCACATCCACTTTACAGAGGAGGGAATCAAGGCCCGGAGGAGTGGTTTGCTGTCCAACTTCACAGGGCATGGGAATGCAGTCCAGGCTTGGCTGACCTTGATCGCTGGGATGCCATCACCATGCTGCCCTGCCAGTCAGTCTATGGGGCACTCTGGGATGCCCCTGCCCTCTTCCAAGTGCCCAGGAACACTCCTTGGCTGCCAGCCCCCTCCTGGGCTCATAGCATGGAAAACCCAGGCAGTACCTTCTACTCCAGAGGGATATATATTATCTAAATTTGATAAGACAACTTAATTTCACTCTGTGTCTGTTACCAGCGATAAAACCAGCAGACTTTTATGACCCAGCGTCCTCAGCAAGATTGTCAGGAACTTATTATACAAGGTCTAACTGGATTTCTCTCTGCAGATGGCGGAGAGCCGCGGGCTGGAACGGGATTTGGCCTCGCATTGGGGGGAGGGATGCAAAGAACTTGCTCCACAGGCTGAGATAAGGCTCAGGCCTCCAGCTCCCTGGATCCCCACCAGACCTGCCTTCCCAGGCCCTGCAGGGTGATTTGGGGAGAATTTGCCCTGTGGAGGGAGGGAAGGGGGAGGGGTGCCTGGGAAGGGATGTGGAGGTCCCTAGCCTTGGTGTTCAGTTAAGCTGCTTCCCCCAAATTAGCGAGCGGACAGCAATGGGAGAGGAGAGGCAGAATGTGTGTGTGTGTGTGTGTGTGTGTGTGTGTGTGTGTAAGAGAGAGAGAGAGAGAGAGAGAGAGAGAGAGAGAGAGAGAGAGAATGCGTATGCAGGGAGGAGAGAGGAAGGATGAAGTGGAGGATAGCTGGGCAGTGTTCACTGTTTCCCAGGGTCCCCTAGACTCATTCCTTGCTTAGAAGGTAGTTTCTATGTTACCAACACCCTCCCTAGTCATTGGGTTCTCATCTAGACTGAGATGACCGACATTTAGGCTCAGACACCCTGATATTTGGAGGTCCATTATTAACTTTCCCATTCCCACATCCAGGGAATTATGATATCTCTCAGCGTTGGACTCACTGAGAGTTGGGCTTGGCTTGTTATTTTGCTTTTTGTTGTTGTTGTTATTTTTGATTTAATGTCTTACTCTGTAGCCCAGGCTTTCCTGGAATTCACCATGGTCCTGCCTTAGCTGTCCAAATACTGGGATTCTAGGTGTGTACTGCTGAGCCAGCTCATCAGAGTTTCCATGGCACTGAATGCAATGCAGATCTGTAGGATCTGAGGCGTGGAGGCCATACCAACACCAGCCTCAAGTTCAGAGTCCACAGGCACATGCCTCCCCTCCCCCCAGCTGGCTTCTGCATAAGCTTGGCACAACTCTGGATTCAGACATCTCCCCAAACTAGACTCCGGCCCCTGGCTTGACACCCCAGTCGTGGCTACCAGTAGGTCAGAGTGATCACCCTGAGATTCGAGAGGTCACCACCAGAGGTGGGGATCACTGTTAGAAGTGGGGTTATCTTCAGGTGCGTGGTCACCATCAGAGCAAGTACACCCTGCCCCAAGGCTGGCTTCCACCCAGGATAGGGCCATGTCTTTAGTAGCCTCTAGCTTGGAGGCCAGCTCTGCCAGCTCTTGTCGCTGACCCTGTGACACTAGTCCTCTTCTGCGGGCCAGGGAGGCAGTGAGATGCAGCCACATGCCACTCAGAGATGGTGACACTTAGAAACGTCTCATGTGATTCTGGGGCTGTGCAGCTGCCATAGAGTGCAGTTCCCCAAACCAAGACTTGTAGTTACCGTCTCATACGCACCTGCCTGTCACTGACTAACAGCAGCCATGACATGTTGTCCTGTCACCCAGCTTCCTGATACCCATTCATCCATTTCAATGGCCTTTTTCCTCCATTAAGGAAGCTTCATCTTTTCAGTTCTCTCTGGCTTCTTCCTTCACTTGGCCTTCCATCCCAGCTGGGTTCCTCCTCACCAGGGTCTGGGGAAGAGGGTGTCATTGGGCACCCTGTGAGAAAGACAGGGCTGACCTGTCTGGGGTCTCATTGAACACTCTCCATAGCTTTCAAACTATAATTAAAATGTTGTAAAATATCTTGAGTATATTGCCTGAATGTATGTAAGAGAACCCATGTCCTGCAATGCCCTAGGAAGTCAGAAGAGGGAGTCGGAGCCCCTGGAACTGGAGTTGTTATGAGTGGTTGTTAGCTACCATGTGGGTGCTGGGAATCAGACTAGGGTCCCCTAAAAGAGCGGTCAGTGCTTTTAACTGCTGAGCCACCTCTCAGCCCCCTCTAGCATTTTGTTACACTCATCTTTGGATGAGAAAAGGAGCACAGGGGAAAGCCACTTGTCAGAAGTCACAAATCTCCCAAGAATTGGAGCTCTCTGGACTTGGGGTGTTATCTCGGTTTGGGCCCCGAGGGATAACTGCTTGCGTAAAGAGCGAGGCAAACATTTCTACAGAGTTTCCACGTTGGCAAAAGGAATTCTTTCCAGTAGATAGGATGGTGGGGGAGGGGCGCAGAACTGGAGGACACTTGGGTGAGATCAAGGGCTGCCGGTCACTGGGGCTGGGGTTGGAGCTGGCCTTTGCTAGCAGACAGTGATGAATGGTCTGGGTCTCAGCCTTCTGTGTTGAAGGGCAAACTGGACACAGGGCTCTTGCATGAGTATGGGTGGAGGTTGGGGGTGTCAGAAGTCATTGCCACACGGGGAAAACCAGGATGAGGATGATTCGGCTCTGGGTGAAGGCCAGAAGAGCTGCAGGGCCTCTGGAATACTAACAACCTCTAATGACGTCTCTGGTCCCACAGGACACAGTGCAGCCTGGAGTTGACCTGTCTCCTAGTTGCCTGTTCTGCAGGTCCCTGGAGGGGGCACTGTAGAAACCATGGAATGGGGATGATCCCTGGACTGGGGTCTGGAGTTCAGCAAGAGCCCAGGAGCAGTGGCAAGCCCGTGAATGTTCAAGGAAGACTGTTTTTCTTAGCTGTGTGACCTTGGACCAGTCACTTGGTCTCTCTGAGCCTCAGGTATGTATGAACAAGAGAATGCCTGACCCACTGGACGGTGGAGTCTGTGGTATGTTCTGACTCTGGAATCATGCCTCATAGAAACAGGTAACCAGCTGGGCATGGTGGCGCACGCCTTTAGTCCTAGCACTCGGGAGGCAGAGGCAGGTGGATCTTTGTGAGTTCAAGGCCAGCCTGGTCTACAGAGTGAGTTCAGGACATCTGGGGCTACAGGGAGACCCTGTCTCGAAAAGACCAAAAAAAAAAAAAAAAAAAAAAGAAACAGGTAACCACACCTGCACCCCAATGGGTAGCCTTGGGCATCATATCTTGGGTGGGTAGTGGACAAAATCTCTATCAATCCCTCATTGATAATGATTAAAAATTTTTATTGCAGTGTGTGTGTATGTGTGTTCGCTTGTGCCATGAGATGCATGTGGAGGTCAGAGGACAACTTGCAGGAGTTGGGTCTCTCTTTCCACCAGGGGATCTGAGGGATGGAACACAGGTAGTCAGGATTGGCCGCAAGCCCCCTTATCTGCTGTACCATCTCACTGGCCCTAATTTTATTTTAAAAAGAGAAACATGTCATATAACCCTCAAAGGATTTTCCCTCTTGGCTCTAGAAGAACTCTTAACATTCTAATTTCCATCCCCCCCTTTTAAACTAATTTGTAGAAAATTAAAATGGGGAACTCACAGTGGCTGGCATTCTAATTGGCTCATGTCTGGCTTCTCTGTAGGATTCCCTGATTAGCTGAGCTAGCTGCCTCTATTAAACCCTCCGTGCTTAGCCTGGTTCCTGGTCCCTCCGCAGGCCTGGGACTGCAGAGCTGCCAGCCCCAGCTGCCTCCCCACCTGGCCCTGATGATCCCAGAGACAGGTGATCCCAGGGGTCCAGGTGGAATTTTGGACCCATGCTGCCTGGGCCAGTTTCCTCATCTGGGAACGGCTCACCAGGGGCCAAGCACCACAATGCACCAGTGCACTGTTACCTTCCTCACCCATCTCCACGATGGGATGCCCACAGGCTGGGAAGAAGGGACTCTCCACTGTTGCTCAGCTCTGAGCTTCCTAAAGCATCCACCAGCCGCCCAGGCTCTGGTCAGAAAGTAAATGAGAGGCTGGGGAGATGGCCCAGGCCATGAGGTATTTGTTTTCTCAGCACCAGGGCCTGAGTTTGATCTTTGGAACTGTAAAGAAGCCAGGCCTGGTGGCCAGACCTATAATCCCAGAACTGGGGAGGCAGAAAGAAGAAGATCCCTGAGGTTTCCTAGCCAGCTTAGTTGAACCTGTGATCTCCATTGAGGTCTCTCTCAGGTCCCACTGAGAGACCCTGCCTTGAAAAACACAAGTTGGTGAGGAGCAGAATTTGGGTCCCATAACCTATGTAAAAGCCAGGCAGGCATGGTGTAGAGGGCACTTGTAATCCCGGAACTCAGAACCCATGAGCAGAGACAGGGTATTCTCCTGAGCAAGCTGGGTAGCTGGACAAATTGATCAGTTAGCTCTGGGTTCAACTGAGAGACCCTATTCCAATAAAGTTAAAAGTGATTGAGAAAGATACATCAAATCACATATAAACAAGCAGACAAAACAGCGGTAAGTTGAATGCATCCTTGAGGAAGACACCTGAGAATTACTTCTGGCACCACATACGCATGCCCTCATGTTTAGGTACTTATCAATAGCAGGAACAGCACTTCTGGTGTGTTCAGGTACTTAGCAATAGCAGGAACAGCACTTCTGGTGTGTCTGCTTCTTGTCAGATTCTATTTGGAGAGACTTGTTTTGACCTCATTACAGCCCAGGAGAAGGACACTCTCAGCTTTCCATTTTGTAGAAACTGAGGCTCAGAGAGGCTAAGTAACTAGCCCAAGGCCACAGCTAGTTTGACTGTCAGAGCCTGAACTAGAATTCAGGTGATCTGGCCACAAAGCCTACTCAAAGCAGCCAGTTTCTGAGCTACAGATTATTGGTTTACCCTGGCTCTGGACTCCTGGTATGTCCCCTGGGGCCTCAGAAAATAGGTACCCCCAAATTTGTACCCCTGGTAGTCTGCCCTGTATGTGTGTGAGGGCCCAGCAGGTGAAGGAGGCAGTGGATGAGAGGTTCCAGTAGCACCCCAAGTCACCCTTTCATCAGCCCTTGGAGGCAGGGTTTCCCTTTTCAACCCTGTGGCTGGGGGGGGGGGGCTCAATCAGTGCTAATCAGCCACTGCTGCTAATTATCCTGCCCCTGGGGAGGTGAGCCCAACGGGGAGCAGTGCCAGGCCGGGTGGGGACCAGGTTCCTTGGTTCCTTCCACTGCCAGCCCTGGCTCAGCACAGCGGGACGCTGATGCAGCCTCTTCCTTCTGGAGCCTTCATTTGTCTTGCTGTCTGCAGCTCTAGGAAGCAGCAGGCCTCTCTACCTGAGGATGCAGGGAAAGAGCCTTATCCTCTGGAAGCCAGGGGCTAGGGGGCTTCTGGGATCTGCAGGAGTGCAACCCTGAAAGGTTTTGAGTGGCTGCTGGGATCAGCCAGAGTGAGCCCTTGTAACTAAGGGACTTAAATAGATTCTGTGCTCAGCCAGGATGCACCTCCGAAAGCTAGGGGTGTCTGGTGGCTTCTGGGTTCAGTGAGCAGCCTGGTTTGAAGCCTGGCTGCCTGGGTTACTAATGCACCTGGCTGTCTCCCACTTTTCTCGCCCCTTAAAAGGGGAGAAAGTGAAAGGACCAACATCTACATAGAATAGTCATGATGGGATTGAATATGGTAATAGAGCAGGTCCTGGTATACAATAAGTGCTCAATAAATGGCGGCTTATGGTGAGGGAGCCTTGTGTTTATACAATCTCATTTAATTTGCAGAACTATGGATGAAGGAGACTTTGCGACACATGGGGAAACAGAGGCTGGCAGCACCGTAAGCTTCCATCCATTCCTTTGTGCTCTACCACCTCGGCTCTTCTGTTAGCTCCTTCCAAGTTTGTTACTGATACACATAGCCATCAGAGCCTCCTCCTGGGGCCCAAGCACCATGGACTTGGATTCTATCCTCAGGGCCCCCCTCTGTAGGAACCCTTCCTCAGCTCCTGTGGTAGCTGAGGAAGATGTAAGGAAGCCCCCAAATAGTAGCGATCCTTGGGCTTTGGGTGCCTAATGACCCCCTTCTCAAAAACACTGCATGTAAATTTCTTTCATAATTACATTGAAAGCTATCAAACTATCTAATTTAATTTCTTTGTGAAAATAAATAGCTAAAGTGGCCCTAGGTACTGGCATAAATTCCTCAGGCAGAACAGGCAGAGATTGTGGCGTGGGCAGGCCTGACTGGCCACAGTACACATTTAATAAGTACATATTTATTGCTGCCCCCCCAGAGGTGGGAATTTGCTGATTCAGCTGGAAGGCAGGAGAGGAAATGATTAGGGCCACCATACTAATGTCGGAAGGGGGGAGGTAGCTGAGGGAGAATGTGCCGAGCAATTAATTATCCATCTTTGTACATCCATAACTTTTGATTAAACAAATATGAAAATATAGCTTGATAGTCTGCTTCCCCATGACTGTCATGTGGGGTCCAGCCTAGGAGCAGGAGGGCTCATGTGAGGCCCAGCCCAGCTTCCCTGCTCCCTCACTTGCTGTGGCTCCCACGCTCCCTGGTCTACTTGGGCCGGCACCATTGCTGTGGTCAGTGGATGGACCTTTCCTAAGGCCTCACCTCAGCATTCTCTTCCCTCTTCCCTGCAGCCAGGGCACAGCGCTGGGCTCCGTCCTCTTGCCCTGGATGCTGGCTGCTCCTTCAACTTCATCTCCTGTCCTATTTGCCTGCTTTGTCTCAGCCACACGAGCTTCCAAGGCAACTCCCAGGACCTGTACACCGGCTGTTTAGATTGCTGTACTTCTCTAGTCAGCTTTCTAGCTTCCTTCCTTTTCTTCTCTCCCTCCTTCTTTCTTTTCATTCTCTCTCTCTCTCTCTCTCTCTCTCTCTCTCTCTCTCTTCCTGTCTCCCAATTTTCTGTAGGACTCTCTCATCTATCTCTTTCTCCTTTCCCTTCTCTCCCTTCTTTTCTCCTTAACATTACATTTATTTGTTCAATGTGTGTGAGTGTGAACACACACGAGTCACCGTGTGTTCACCATGTGCAGGAGGAGGCCAGAAGACAACTTGCGGGAACTAGTTTTTCTCTTTTCTACCATGTCAGTCCTGGGGAGCAAACAGGTCATCAGGCTTGATAGCAAGACAGGTCACCCCATAACTCAGGCTGGATTAGAACTCACTAAGTAGCGAAGGCTGGCTTCAAATTCATGGCAGTCCTCGTCTCAGCCTCCCAAGTGCTGGGGTTGCAGGTGTGAGCCACGTGGCTGGCTCTGCTAGCTCTTTCTTTGTATCGAAGTCTAAGGTCAAGGTTATGGTCCCCACTTACTGTTGAATGAACCCCTTCTGCTTTGCCACCACCTGGCTTCCTTATTTCTCACTGTACCAATTACCTGATGTTCTAGTTTGTCTTCCATTGCTGTGACAAAACACTCTGACTGACACCAACTTGGGGAGGAAAGGGTTTATTCAGCTTACATCTCCTGGATCACAGATCATCACTCAGGGAGCCCAAGGCAAGAACTCAGGGCAGGAACCTGGAGGCAGGAGCTGAAGCACAGACCATGGAGGAATGCTGTTCACTAGCTTGCTCCCCTGGCTCATGCCCAGCCTGCCCTCTTATACGGTGCACAACAACCTGCCCAGGGTGGCACCACTCTTGTGGGCTGGGCCCTCCCACACTGCTGGACCATCAAAACAATACTCCACAGATGTGGCCACAGGCCAATCCAATGGTGCCAATTCCCCAACTGAGGCTGCCTCAACCCAGGTGTGTCAAGTTGACACTAAAGCTATCCAGCACACCTGATCATTTCTTTCCTTTTTTTTTTTTTCCTTTGGTATTTTTGAATTTTATTTTATTTTATTTATTTTTTGTATGTGTATGAATGTACTGTCTGCATGTAGGTTTGTGCACCCGTGTCGTGCAATGCCGCGGAGGTCAGAAGAGGGTCTCGGATTCCCCCGGAACTGGAGTTCTCCTGGAATTGGAGTTACAGACGGTTCTTAGCTGCCATGTGGGTGCTGGGGATCGAACCCGGGTCCTCTGCAAGAGCAGTCGGTGCTCTTAACCGCTAGGCTATCTCTCCAGCCCATTCTTTGGTATTTTTGAGACAGGGTCTCCCTTTAGTCCCAGCTGTCCTGGAACTCGCTCTGTAGACCAGGCTGGCCTTGAAGTCACAGAGATCCGCCTGCCTCTGCCTCCCAAGTGCTAGGATTAAAGGCGTGCGCCACGATGCCCGGCTCAATCATTTCTTTTCTATTTATTAGCTTTGGAGGCTTTTATTCCCCTCTCTCTCCAAAGTGTAACTTCTCAGGCAGAAGAGCCTAGTGCTACTCCCTGTGCTCAGCAGCGACTGCGGCAGGCCAATCCACATTCCCTGGCTGTAGGGAGAGTCTTCTTTCTCCCACTCTGCCCCTCCAACCCCCTCTTCTGTTCTTCACCCGATTCAGAGTAGTCACAGATCTTACTGTGTATGAACTCCCGTGGCTCCCTCATTCTTTGGGATAATGTCCCAGTCCCCCGTACCTGTGCTTTACCCCCAGCCCCTGTTCACCTCCGAAGCCCTTTCCCCATTTGCCCCAGTTCCTTCGTGCTCCATGTACACTGGCCTTCACTGAAACCATCACATGAGTCTTCAATCTGCCTGCTTCGTTCTCTTTAAGCTAGGCCTTCCTCCTCTGTGGCATGCTCTGTCTTACCCCCTGATGGTCCTTCCTCCACTGTGGCATGCTCTGTCTTACCCCCTGATGGTCCTTTCTCCTCTGTGGCATGCTCTGTCTTACCCCCTGATGGTCCTTCCTCCACTGTGGCATGCTCTGTCTTACCCCCTGATGGTCCTGATTCCCTTTAGGATGGAGATTTTCAGGAAGGCAGGGTAGCAGCCATTGTGGCTAGAGTCAGGTCAGATTCTGTGGGTGCTTGGTCTACCTGCCTGCCCCCTGGGCCAGCCTCTGCAGCAGGTGCTCTTGAAGTAACCCCATCAGGGTAGTAGTTTCTGAAACTCCCCTCTGGGCAGACCCTACTGGATTATGAGTTTCCTGCTTACCCGAACCTAGTGAAGACAAGCCAGAATGAGCTGAGATTCATTTATAGAAAGACTGGACTTCCTCCCTGGGCACCTGCTGCCCGTTTGATCTGGAAGTTTGTAGAGGGGCCTGCATGGTGAGGCACATACACGCAAGTGATCCCAACATGCAGAAACTGTCTGGATTTGTGACGTATAAAAGTTGTAAAGTCACAGATGTTTATTGCTTGAATCAATAAGTTTGGGATTCGCTAATTCTATTGAACAATTAAGAGCAGGTGGCTTGCTCTCTGTGCATCTGTCTCTGTGAGGGCCCCTTGGGCCCCCATGAAACTCAGTGGTCAATAGGTTCGGAGCTTTGTTCAGTGTCTGACACACAGTCAGTGCTGTTAACTGGCTCTTTTTACATTGTCAGTACCTCAGAGCTGTGCAGCCAATATTTGCATGGCAAGAGAGGTTCTTGTTCATTACCCTCTTGGTCTGAGTTCAGCCTCTTTATCAGGCTACTGTGTTCACCCCAACACATCTCATTTCATCTCTGTTATCTCCCTGTGAGGTAGACGCTATGCAATAAATGCAAAGATCTGGGTTCAGAGAAGTTACGTTATTTGTCCAGTGTCACACAGCCAGAGTGGATTAAGCTCTGAATGCAGGCATGTCTGGTTTGGGCTTCTGTGTGCACATTTTCAGCGCTCCCCACAGACATGGCTTAGAGTGGGAAGCAGGGCCATACTCACACCTATTTGCCTATGTGATTATTTTTGTCAGGCAAGAAAGCA
Organism: Rhizomys pruinosus; assembly: GCA_009823505.1. Classification (NCBI taxonomy): domain Eukaryota; kingdom Metazoa; phylum Chordata; class Mammalia; order Rodentia; family Spalacidae; genus Rhizomys; species Rhizomys pruinosus. Next base: position 2,360,593 of record VZQC01003147.1, read on the forward strand.
ACAAAGAAGGTCACCCCTCCAAGAGACTTGGGAGGGCATGACTTAACCCAGAAGATTGAGCTGTCAGGGTTGGGGGCCCAGGATGGCTGCCCACGACCCTATTCTCCTTTCATGGCCTGCCTTAATGGAGGGGGCGGGAGTGGCAGCTGGAGCCAGCAGGGAGGGCTGCCCATTAGCCCTAATTAGCAGCCCGTCTGGAAAAACGCTTGGGCTGAAATCAAGACTGCTGTCAGTGGGTCCCAGCTGGGTCGTAGCTGAGTGGCAGCTGCAACATTTCCAGAGTCTGAGTTTGAAGCGCCAGCCAGGGAGGCCTCATAGCCTGCCCCACCTGGACCCAGTGGCTAGAGGGGTGGCCAGTCCCTCCCCAGCCCAGCAGTGACCACTGAGCCCCTCCTGGTACCCTGAGTGGGTAAAGCTTTTTGAAAAGCCCCATGCCTCCGTTAACAGCATCTCCCTGCAGTCTGGGGAGATGGCACTACCTGACCTATTTAAGGGTGTGCCCACAACCCACAACTAGGAAGTGGCAGAGTTGGGGGCCCTGTAAGGTTCTGTCCATGAGGTTAGGAAGGGGGAACTGAGCAAGATCCTGACTAGGGCTACAGAATTTCAGAGGACAAGGACAGGGCCCGAGACACCATCACCCCAGCAGGGCACAGGCCCCTGACTACCTTTCCCTGAGTGGACAGACAAGCTCGTAGCAGAGGTGAGGAGGGCAGGAAGCCAGGGCTGGAGCAGGAACACCAGGCGTTGGGAGGAACCCAGTCTGCCTCCCATCTCTCTTCCTTTCTCAAAGCACTAAGAATAAACTGGGATTTAAAAATCAAACTAAAAAAAAAAGTCACCAACTCCTTAAAGCTGCCTTCTGAGAGATCGATGAAGAACTGTTCGGCAGCCTGCTCTGCGGGACACCAGGCTGAGGGTGGGAGGAAGGTGGGACGGGTGATTCTGGCCATCGATGTTATTGTCCATAATGATATGGGTGAGGTGCTGAGAGCTTAGATGCACTAGACCCTTGCTGGGCACTTTGGAGAGATTAGCTTGTTAATCCTTGCAATTAACCTCACCCAGCTGGGTACGGATCCATCCTTGTTCTATAAGTGCAGAAATGGATCCTGGGGTGAAGAGGCTGGTGGGGGATGGCGGTGAGATCTCAAAACTTCAAGTCCAAACCTGTCAGACTTCAGTCTCGTTCATCTTGGTGAGAGTTGCTGCCAGCTTAGAGATCTCCACTCTCATCCGCCTCAGAGAATGGCTCACATCTCCACCTGGGAAGCTTCCAGAATACTGGAGTTCAGGTGAATAATAGCTGCCTGGGAGGCTATGGGCAAGGACAGCTACTTGGAGGGAGGCTGAGGCCTCTCAGGGGACCACTGCTACCAGTGGAACTACGGGAAGTTCCCCCGCCTGGGACCTTATCATCCTTTTAGACCTCAGAGTGGCTGTGGGCACAGTCCCTCCCAAGAGCTGGCCCTCTCACTCTATAGATGAAGTTTTACTGGCACACAGCAATGCCCACTCATTTACCTGTTTTCTATGGCTTCCACACAATGACACAGATGGTGTATACCAGATGCCTGGCCCTCAGAGTTCCAAATATTTACTCTCTGGTTCTGTTCAGGAAAAGCCTGCTGATCCCCTGTTCTACACAATGTCATCTTCCCCACTTTAGGTCCCAGAATTGTAGAAAATCCATAGAGAATATTCTAACTGAAACACAGGAAAGGGAAGACACTCACTCAAGGACACACCGCAAGAAGTGAATGAACCAGCTTGGGCAGATGGCTCACTGGGGGCTTAGCTGGATAAGCATGGGGACCTGAGTTCAATTCCCAGCACCCATGTAAAACAAACAAACAAACAAACGAACAAACAAAAACTTGGTGTGGGCTCATTGGCCAGCAAATCTGGCTGGATTGGTGAGTTCCAGGTTCAGTGAGGGACCCTGTCTCAAAGAATAAGGTGTAGGACCAGAAGAATGTTTCAGCAGCAAGTACAGGTGCTTGCCTCTAAGCCTGACAATCTGAGTTTGAACCATGGAACCCACTTAGACAGAGAGAACTGATACCTGAAAGTTGTCTTCCTATTAATGTGCCATGTGCCCCACCACCAATGAAACAAATAAATAAATAGTAAAAAAAAATATTAAGGCACCCAAACATTGACCTCTGGCCTTTATATGCATACCCTCCCCCCTCCAAGGACAAATAGGAATCAAGAACAGAATCCTCAGAAGCTAGAAGACAGGGACATGGTGGCCAAGTGTGCTAGCCCTGGCAATATCTGATCACTGTTCTCAATGGGAGGGCCTTTGCAGATGTGTCTTACATTCTGTTTGTTAGGTGGAAGCCATCATGTCAGGCTAGGCTTTAATGCCCTGGCTTTGTCTGAATGTGCTGACTTCACTATCAGCATTGATGTCTCGCCTTACTGCTGCTGTAAGTTTTGCTTTCAAACTAAAATTAGGTATAAAAAGCAGGCTGATGGAAGAAGAAAAAACATTAAGTAAATAATGGTTCAAGTGCTACTTGAAGATGGCAGAAATCATAAATATGGTATCGGATTGGCTGGGACGGGGCTCTCACGGATCGATCTCAGCATCTACAGCTGAGTCTCCAGGCGCTGGGATTTAAGGGCAGAGTATGATCTTGGAGCCAGGGTGTTACGATGGGTGCACAGGCTGGCCCTTGTCTGGCTTAAGGGTCACTTAAATTTTTTTGATTTATTTACTTTTATTTTATGTGTATGAGTGTTTTAACTGCATGTATATAAGTGCACCCATGGCTGGGCGTGGTGGCACACGCCTTTAATCCTAGCACTTGGGAGGCAGAGGCAGGTGGATCTTTGTGAGTTCTCAAGGCCAGCCTAACCTACAGAGCTAATTCCAGGACCAGGCTGGAACATATAGGAAGACCCTGTCCGAAAAAGACAAAAAAAAAAAAAAAAAAAAGTGCACCCATGTTGTGTAGTGCCATAGGAGGCCAGAGGAAGGTGTTAGAGCCCTGGAACTGGAGTTATAAATGGTTGTTAGCTACCATGTGGGTGCTGGGAACTGAATCTCTGCAAGAGAGCAGCCAGTGCTCTTAACTGTTGAGCCATCTCTCCAGCCTCAAGGGTCACTTTTAATTTTGAGTGATAGGTCCAGTTGGTTTTAAAGCTCCATACTTCATCCCTGCCATTTACACTGAAGCTCACACCCCTCAGGCCTGGGGAATGTTGGGGGGTGGCCAGGTGACTGGAAGAGGTCAGAAGTTGGAAGTCAAGGAAATGGAGCTTACTTCCTGTCACCCCTGATCACCCCATCTGTCAGAGCTGTGGCTCCGTCCTGAGTTGCCTTTTGGTGATGCTGACCTTGGTGGCCTGGCAAAGCCAGCTTCAGAGGCTGTGGACGGCACCCACCGGAGCCATGCCTGGTGTCAGGTCACCCTGGAATGCAGAGCCGACTGCTGCAGTTTTGCCGTGAGGCTAGGGCAACTTCCTTCACTTCCCGGGGCCTCAGTTTCTTCAAGGAGGCTCCTTTGTGGCTCCTACAATGGCCTTTAGGATGTGAGTCTGGTGACCCAGGGAGCAAAGGGCGCTGTGGGTGCTGGGTGAGTGCCAGGTAACATAAGGGTCCCCACGCCGAAGGTCACCCGCTGGGGAGTGCTTGTTGGACAGCTCAGCCAGGGGTCTCGCCTGGGCCTGCAGGAAGTGGAGGGCTGGCTTACTAACTCCCTGGTCCTCAAGCTGCTTTGCCTGTGGCAACTGACTCCCCAGCCACCAGGCAATGCCTGACTTTTTTCTTATTAAAATTTTATTTTTTTATTTTTATGTGTATGAATGTACTGTCTGCATGCAGGTCTGTGCACCCGTGTCGTGCAATGCTGCGGAGGTCAGAAGAGGGTGTCAGATTCCCCTGGAACTGGAGTTCTCCGACACCCTCTTCTGACCTCCGAGGCATTGCACAACATAGGTGTACAAACCTATGTGCAGACAGTACATTCATACACATAAAAAACAAACAAACAAGAAAACAAATTAAAAAAAAAAGAAATTTCTCCCTAAAAGCTAAGAAGGTTGATATTTTTAATAATGATGTGTTAGCAACTGAAGGTTCTTGCTACAGCATTTTGCAGCATCGTGAAAGCTCGTATGCCTTTTCTGGAAGTTTGTGCCATGCACCATGTNCTCTTAACTGCTAGGCCATCTCTCCAGCCCCACCTGGCTTTTTTAAAAGACAGATCACAGGTAATGAATGAGCTTTCCCTCCAGACCTGGGGACATTCTAGAAAATTGTATCCAAACTAGAGAGAAGGAGAGGAGGGAAGGGAACAGCTCTCCTTGCCTCTATTGCCTCCGTCATGCCCTGTTGGAAATGATGGAATCATTGAAGTCATCAAGGGCACACAGGACCCAGAGCACAAGGCAGGGTGGGTAGCAGGCCCTCTGCCCTCTCAGAGGGCTGTGGCTCAGGGACTGCAGCCTTGGGCCTGAATCCCTGGTATTATAAATGAGCAGGACTTGTGCCCTAGCTGATTCTTTCTGCTTGTGTCCAAACATCTGCCCCCCACATGTTCCCACACCCCTAACTACCCACACATACAAGCACCCACCCAAGAAATGTCTATGGAGACTCCCTACCCTGGCTCTGGGTAAGGCCCTGTGGATGAGGTGATGGCAGAACAACAAAGAGCTCCTTGTTCTTTTCAGACCCTCCCTTCATCCCTTCGTCATCCCTTCTGATGCTTGCAGAGCCCTGTATGTGTGGCTACCATGGCAGTAAAGGCACAGTTAAGATCCAGGACAGTGTACCCAGGAGGTGGGCATCAGTCAGGCTGGTGAGCCAGACAGGGGCCAGACACTGCTGGTACTCCTGGGAACATAGGGATGGACTGTCACGACACTGATAGTGGTTTGGAGAACACAGGACAGAGTCAGGACACCATGGTGTTCTGGGAAACACAGGGGAAGACTGTTGGAATACTGTGCTGCTCCAGGAAACGCAGGAGACATACTGTGGAGCACACTTATGCTGTCTACAGAATCTTCACATGTGATTTTCACCAGGGCATTAGAGCTAAGTGTGCTGGGATGAGATGGCAACCCCTGGGCGCATGCTGTGTGACAGTCAAGGCCACTGGTGCTGGGTGCATGTGGTGCTCTGCTGACATCTGTGATGGACTCTGGCTAGAGAGCCCTCTTCGCTTTTACAGTTGGAGTTCTTGTAGACAGGCAGATCTTGGGCGACCCTTTGGCCCACAGCATGACTTGAAGGTGGTGGCCCGGTGGCCTAGCTTGCTGGCAGGACTGGCTCCCTGCTGGAGACCGATTGATCCCCTTCCCTGGGGCTTTTGCTCAGGAGCCAGAATGCCATTTTCCACCACAAAGCCCTCTTTCTTGTAATTACCGTGAATTACTTACGAAGAGAGCGCACGCGTGTTCGTATTGATTGTCACCCTGAGAAGATCAGGAATCATTTCAAGTAGATTAACCGAACTTTCTTTTGCCTTTTGGGAAGTTGGACTCTGGGTTATTTAAGGAGATTAATCAGCTCTTAAGAGTTCCAGACAGCCACCCCACCTCTGAACAGGCTGGGGATATCTCATCTTCTTGTCTTCAAATACCCTTTCCTTGCTCCCTCACTCCTCCTCGTTCCCTCCCACCTCCTCGTTCCCTCCCACCTTCTTGTTGCCTCTCACCTCCTCATTCCCTCTCATCTCCTCGTTCCCTCCCACCTTTGTGTGCATTCCCACCACTGTCTGCAGTCTGAAGGAGCTCTCTTCTACAGAACAGTCAGGCAACACCACTGGCTGCCTTCGGCTTCCCTAGGCAGCCTCAGCACCTGGATTCCAGGCTGGGCACCATCTCACAGAGGGCTGGACCACTGTATGGGATGCCTCTGTCCAAACCCCGTTCTCTGCAATTGTTACATAGGAAGATCTGAGCACCATTCGCTAAAAGGCTGCACAGTTGGCTTTCACTGAGTTCGCCCACATGGATTCTGTACATGACACCCCCTCTTGGCCATCCTTCTGCACTCTGGAGTGTAGAGCACTCTGCCTACACTCTCAGGAAGCATTGGACTGTGTCTTTGGTCCCATCTCTAGCCAGAGAGAAGGAGAAGGAAACGAAGGAAGCTAGAGGGAGAAAGGGGAGTGTTACGGTTTCTCTTCAATCACTGCGAACAAACATTATGACCAAAACCAACTTGGGAAGAAAAGGGTTTATTCGGCTCACATCTCCTGGGTTACAGTTCATCACTAAGGGAGCCCAACATAGGAACTCAGGCCAGGAACCTGGAGGCAGGTTACTGACTGCTTACTGGCTTCCTCCCCTGGCCCATGCCTAGCCTGCTTTCTTGTAAGGTACATAACAACCTGCCTAGGGGTGGCACTGCCCACAATGGGCTGGGCCCTCCCACATCGCTCAACAATCAAGACAATACTCCAAGGATGTGGCCACAGGCCAGTCCAATGGAGGCAATTCCCCCAACTGAGGCTCCCTCAACCCAGGTGTATCAAGTTGACACTAAAGCTATCCAGCACAGGGAGGAAGAGGGGAAAGGCCTAGTAGAGAGCCGGGCTGGTGGCGCACGCCTTTCGCCCCAGCACTCAGGAGGTAGAGGCAGGTGGATCTCTGTGAGCTGAAGGTCAGCCTGGTCTACAAAGCAAGTTCCAGGCCAGCTGGAGCTATAGGGAGAATCTGTCTCAAAAAGACACACACACAAAATGAAAGAGAAGCCGAGGAAAGGAGGGCCCAGGAGGACTTAGATCCCCTGCCAACCCACTGTGGGATGGAAAGAGGTTCTGGAACCAGGTGAAATTGAGTTCAAATCCCAGCTCCCCTTGACTTGGGGACTTTGGGCAAGGCTGCTCAACATCTCTGAGCTCTGAGTCTTTCATAATCAAAATGGGCTTACCAGGATGACACCATTGTCAAATGTGTGACACCATTGTCAAATGTGTGACATGCCCGGTGCTTGGTAGCTGCTCCCCAGACGGGAGGGGGACTCTAGTAGATCCACTGTGAGGAAATCCCACTGCATGAGCCTTTATCTCTGCCTTGCCCCCCCCACCCCCACTTCCCTGTACCTCTCAGGCAGATGCAAACAGGCTGGCTGGGGAGCCTGGGAGTCTCAGCCCCTGTGGTCTGGTCATGAGGCAGACGCGGCAGGTCCTTGCTAGCCCCTCTTCCAGGAAAGAAGCTGGAAGTCGAATGGGTCCCGAGGTGGAATATTTTCCAAATGTCAGTGCAATCTGTGGCACATTACAGCTAAATGCGATCATCTCAGTGCCCGCTCTGAATGTCAGCACGCCATGACGGTGACAAACAGCAGGCTGACAGGTGGGCCGCTGCCCGTCTCCTGGGAAATCAGCTGGAAGGCCAGGAACAGGGCCATCTCCTGGGCTCTGCCTGTGGGACCTGGCCTAGAGTCCCGAGCACACATGTGCCTGTGCCCTGGTGGCTCAGCCTGCGCCCGTGTCTTTTTCCTCCTCACCACTGAGCTTTGGGTGCACAAAGCTAAATTACCTCAGGGTAGATACCTTGAGAAGGAATGGGTGGCTGTGTGGCTGGCTGTGCCTTCATGTTGGTGTGCCACTGCACACCTAGGAATTTACAAGGTCTGAAAGGACCTTAGGGTGGTGTGCCCATGTTCATACCAGCCCTTCTTCCTCCATGAGGCTGAGGGGTCTGTGAGCTGTGGGCTCCTGGGCCTGCTGTGTACAGTGGCCTTCTGTCCTCTCTGTTATTGCCTGTGTTCACAGTTGTGTGACTATGTGTGTATACACTCTCAGGACTTCAGTGTGTGCGTGTGGTGGGGAGAGGATGCACACATTTCTAGGTTCAGGCATATGTCACCACACTTGGTTTACATGGTGTGTGGATCCAACCCAAGGCTTCGTGCATGCTAGGCAAGCACGCTATCAACTGAGCCACACCCTCAGGCCTTGTTTGTTTATTGTATTATATGTTTTTTTTTTTTTTTGTCTTTTTGAGTCAGGGTCTCCCTGTACTTCCACTGTCCTGGAACTTGCTATGTAGACCAGGCTAGCCTTGAACTCACAGAGATCCACCTGCCTCTGCCTCCCAAGTGCTAGGATTAAAGGCCTGTGCCACCACGCTCAGCTGTATTATACTTTTTAGTTATGTGTATGTATGTGTGTCTTTGTATGGGTATGTGCATTGCATGAGTTCAAACGTCCATGCAGGCCTTTGGAGCAGAAGTTACTAGCTGTTATGGGCTGCTCAGTGTGGGTGGTGGGAACTGAACTTGGGTTTTCTGCAAAAGCAGTATATGCTAGCGCCAGGCATAGTGGCGCACACCTTTAATCCTAGCACTTGGGAGGCAGAGGCAGGTGGATCTTTGTGAGTTCAAGGCCAGCCTGGTCTACAGAGCGAGTTCCAGGACAGCTGGGGTTACAGGGAGACCCTGTCTTGAAAAGACCAAAAAAAAAAAATCAGAATATGCTGAGCCATCTTTCCATCCCCTTGTTCAGTTTTTTGAGATGGATTCTCACTATGTTGCTTAGGTGGGCCTTAAACTCAGTTTCTTCCTGCTTCAGCCTCCTGAGCACTGGAATTATAGGTGTGGACCATCACACCTGAAGTCCATGGAGGCCTTGGAGCGTGTCTTTGTATATGACTTCATGTATCAGTGTGTCTCTGTGCTTTTCTCTGAGCAGTGTATTTGGTGTGTGTGGTAGATAGTAGTATGTGTGGTGGTGTAGTGTGTGTGTGGTAGTATGTGTGGTGTGTGTGGTATGGTATGTGTATGAGATATGTGATATGTGTGTAGTAGTGTGTGTGGTATGTATAGTGTGTATAAAAGGTATGATGTATATTGTATGCGTATGTAGTATGTGTTGTGTATATTTGTGGTGTGTGTGATGTATGTGTGGTATGTGTATGTATTATATGTGTTGAATGTGTGGTATAATGATGTGACTTAGCTCTATCCTGCAGGCAGCTGGTGCCATTGAGGGTCTCACCTAATGTGAGGGGCCCCAGGCCCTCAGCCTCTTTCTGAAAGAAGTCTGATTCACCCACCTTTCCCTTCATGGCAGGCCCCCTTGTATGCATTTGTCAGCTTCCATTCATGTTGACCACGGGCTATGCCAGTGCTGGGCTAGCCTGGACACTTCCTGCTCTAAATAGCCCAGGGAGGCCACTGTTATCAGCTCATTTTTTGAAGGGGAATGGATCCCACCTGAAGATTCTCGAATGTCAGACAAGGCCTGGGGTTGGTAGGATCAGACATGCTCAGATGATTTTTTCTAAAAGTGCGAATTTGTATACAGTTGCTAGATTTCACAAATGAAAGCACTAGGCTCCCAGTTAAACGTGACTTTCTGGGAAATGATGGCAATCCTTTTGATCGAAGAATGTCCAGTCGGGCAACGTGTAGGGTGCCAAGCCCAGGAGAATGGCTTTGTATTTATCTGAAATCCAGGTCTCACTGGGTCCCTGTCATCTGTCAACCCATGCATACATTTTTCAGTGCTCTTTGGAGGAACTGACGAGGCCCTGCCTGCCTGCTGCCTGCCTGCTGCCTGCCTGCCTGCTGCCTGCTGCCTGCCTGCTGCCTGCTGCCTGCTGCCTCCTAAACCAGTACTCCTTGCCCCACAGTCTCTGATCCTCCTTTGCTTCAGAGGTTTCCCCAAGCTTGAACTGCATCTGAGAAGTCCATGTTTCCTGAAGGCCCATGACACCTGAACCTCCATATCTGATGAGCGGACTGGCTCAGAGCCTCACAGCAAATGAGGGCAAGGTGGGAACCATCTCTTGGGGCTCAGGACTCCCTTCACGGTGCTCTCTGCAGCCCATGCGGGCCCAGGGCTGGGTTCTCTGTCTCTGCTGTCCCACGTCAGAGCCAGAGCCAGGCACCCCCAGCACACAGCGGGTTAAGCCAACCCCGGAGTTGGGGGCTGGTGCCTGTGGAGGCCTTTCTGACAATAAAGCTAATGAATCCCTCCTTGCAGCTTTCTCTTGCACAATAACATTCAATCATCATTTGCACAGCAGATGAGGAATCTGCAGCAGATGCGATTCTGCATGAGCGGCGATTTCTGTGTGTGGGCACCGTTCCTGCTGTCCCGAGCACACCTGACAATCTGGGACCGGAACAGGCTGCATGCCGAAGGACGCCCGTGAGCATCCACGTGCTGGGGGAATCTGCCTCCATCTGCATGTGGAAGGCAGGGTCTTGGGGTCTGTGTCTGCTCTGGGCACTCTCCTCTGGGGAGCTGGCTGCATGGGACTTGGCTGTGGGTGAACCATGGCCAGCCTCCAAAGGTGCTTGTGGACAGAGGAGCTGGGGTGCAGGGAAGCTCGAGGTGTGTGGGACTGCATGTGTGCTTGCAATCTACGTGGCTCTGAGCTCCTGGAGGGCCCCTACGGGCTCAGGGGCTCAGAAGGTATATACCTGGTGCTCCTGAACACAGACCTATGTGCTCACTCACACGTCAACACAAGTATGAGTATCTTGAACTTGAATTTTTGCAACTTGTAACTGCCCTACACCTGCACAAATGTACACACATGTTATGAATATTTCATGGAGCTACTTTATTCATGTGCCAAGCAGGCTCCTGGGCAGTACCTTTGCTTGGGTGCTTATGAAGGCCTCACATATATGTATAAATGTGGCCCGCATGGAAAAATACGTTTACTTGTTGAAGATAACCAGCAACATGCATGTACATGCATGCAAAGGAACATGTCTGTGAATGGCACTGCATGCTTTGCATGCAAGCATGCATGCATATGTATTTGCCTCCAGTGTGTGCCTGGTATGCTGGCCTGTGGGATAGTCTCTGTGCACAGCAGCGCACAGCGGCGCACATGCACAAGGTGATATGATACACAAAGGAAGGAACATGTCTTGTGGGTGCATCGTGTGCGTGTCCTGTGCAGGTGTGCTCTGCAGCCATTCACATGCACTGGAGCGTGAACTCTCGATGCAGACCCAGGGCTGACAGGCCTATATTTGCAAAATGCTCAGCGGCCAGTGACAGAGCTGGCCTGAGCACGCTGGCTGGCAGGAGGTAAGTGGAGCTGCTGACTCGTGACCCGGGGGTGGGTGATGATAACGGCTGGCTGATGGATGCAGGCAACTAGCCGCCCCCCTATGACAGCAGCCGGCTCTCTGAGCTGCCTGAGTCAGAAGGTGGGGGTTGGATCTTGACCTGTGCTGCTCAGAGCTGGCTTCCCATCTCCCTGCTGCGTGTCAGAAGACATGTGAGGACACGAATTGGTGCACACCAGAGATGTAGACCAGGGTAGGATGGTGGCTGGTCAGCTTGCTCTACTTCCACCTCGCTCCCCACACCTGCCCTTATTCTGGAACATCACGCATCCTCTCTCCAACTGCCTCTCTAGCCTTTCCATGCCCCAAGTTGTCTTGATCCTATGCAGAGCCACGGCTGGGGTTGGGGTGCACAGGACATGGTCCTTGGCCCTTACCATCTTTGTACTTTTCTTTCTTTCTTTCTTTTCTTTCTTTCTTTCTTTCTTTCTTTCTTTCTTTCTTTCTTTCTTTCTTTTCTTTCTTTCTTTCTTTCTTTCTTTCTTTCTCTCTTTCCTTTCTTTCTTTCTTTCTTTTTCTTTCTTTCCTTCCTTCCTTCTCTTTCTTTTCTTTCTTTTTCTTTCTTTTCTTCTTTCTCTCTCTTTCTTCCTCCCTCCCTCCCTCCCTTAACCCTCCCTCTCTCCTTCCCTCCGTCCCCTCCTCCCTCCCTCTTTGCTTGCTTGCCTGCTTGCTTGACAGGGTCTCATGTAGCCCAGGCTGGCCTAGATGCTGTACAGTGGACGATAACCTTGAACTTTCTGAATCTACCACCTCTACCTCCTGAGTACTGGGATTACGGGCATGCATCCCGATGCTTTTATGGTTTATGGGGTCTCGGGGGATGGAACTCAGAACTTTGTGCAATCACTCTACCAACTGAACTATGTGCCAAGCCCAAGCTTTGTGCTTTTGAGCAAAGCCCTCCTAGTCTGCAAGTTTGGGGGTCCTGGTCTCAGCCTTGTAAAATAGGGCTCAAAAATTACCCCTTAAAATGAAACAGGACATGCTATGTGAAGCATTAGACACAGAGCTGAATCACTGAGTCCCATCTGCATTTGCATATAATGGTGCTTAATTAGTGCAGGGCCAGGCATGCAGCAAGCTCTCCATAACTGTGCCATTATCACGGTCACATCCTTGGTCCTGGGATTCTCAATTAGATTAATACATCACTTTCGTTCAAGACCCTTGACCGTCTTTTCTCTTCGTTAATACCGGTGACAGGTGCTGATGGCAAAGGGAATTTTGTTTTTCCATTTTCCTCGTGGCCTTGTGTGGAGGGTAGACATGGTGAACAGGCCTTCATCCTCAAGCTCCCTGGAGCTGGCTGTGTCTCTTTGGGGCCTGGAGCTTGGTGGCTCTAGTCTCTGCCAACTTAGGCAAAGATTCGGGGTTCCTGGGGAGCTGGTAGGAGTCAGTGTGGCCAGTGGCCAAAGTCTGCTCACCTCGGAAGACCCTTCTCAGCTACCCCACCCCCACCCCCACAATCTTCAGAGAAGCTCATAGGGTTTGTGGGATCTGGGGAGGGGCTGGCTACACTGGGAGCAGTGATCAAGGCCAGCACCCTTCCTTCTGTTCCCAACCTTCAAACAAGCAGAGATCAGCAGAGGCTTGAGGAATCTGACAGGCCCGTTATAGGGTGGCAGTGGTTCGTGGACAGTGACAAATGTATAACACCAGGACATGCTGAGGGCTGACTGTGCCTGGTTCCAGGGCTGCTGACAGGGTAACACTGGGTCAGAGAACCAAGCTTTAAATCTGAATGTATCCACTTCCTTTAACCTGTTCAATTTGGACCAAGTTTCTTCATCTCTTTATGTATTACCTTCCTCAACTATAAACCGAGTTTACCCTATTGGCTTGCAAAAGGATTAAATGAGTTAATTTTCAGGAAGTGTTTGGTGTCAGCTGTTAAGATTGGGTTTTAACCTTGCCGTCGTCCTGTGGAGTTGCTGTTTAGGGCTTGTGCACTTTATGGGCAAGAAAACATGTACAGAGGGCCAGCAGGTTGTCCACAGTCACATAGCAGCCTAACAGTATAGCCAAAGGCTCAGAAGGTGAATCTAGGTGAGTGAAGATGCCATGTCCCCTAGCCAGTCTCCTGCTTGTCAGTGTTAGACTATGTCAAGCACCAGTGCATGTGGAAGGAACAGGCTGACTCCTGGCATCTTCCTGCCTCAGGCTCCCAAGTGCTGGCAATGCAAGTATGGAACACCACGCCTAGGCCAGAGGACCTTAAGTTGGGGTCCACGGAGGGGTAAACTTGAGTTCCCATAGCAAGACAGATATGGTCCCAGCCACACCTAGCCCTCCCCTCCCACCCACCCGGGGAGCAACCCTGCTTTGTGTTGTCTTACCACCCCTACTGGGGTCTTTTGTTGTAGCCCAAGGGTCATCCCTGCCCACCCCCTCTCCTCAGAGGAGGGCTAGGAGCTGACAGTTGGGACCAATTCCTCCTCCTTTGGAGAGTTGGGAGGAGGCAGAAGGGTCACTGGGACAAGGGAGAGAACTCAGGCCTAGGAACTGGGGGAAGGTATGCCAGACCTATAGTAAGCACAGAGAAGGAATGGTAACAAAGGCTAGCATTTATTGAACACCTACTCTGTGCCAGCTGGACACTCGAACCCATTATAGCTTCTCTATTCTTCGAGGTAGGTGCTGATGTGAGCCTCATTTGACAGATGAGGAAACCTAGGCCCAGAGAAATGTGGTGACTTGCTTGAAGTCAGACAGTCAGTCAGTGTCAGGGGCTCTGTCACTCACTGGGGTGCCCCTGGGCAGGTCACAATCACTTCTCTGGGGGGCTTCCCCATCTGGCACCTGCAAGACCCACCTCATGGTTTTTAAGACTGCACAGACACTCTCCCAGTAGCTCCCAGCACACAGTAGGTACTTAGTAAATGAACAGCCCCTCTTTCCTCTTAACTTGGATGCAGGGGAAGCCTGGGGGCGGGCAGCATGGCCCTCCTCCATCTTCTCCTCCCAGGTCCTTCCCCCAACGCGGGGGGGGGGGCTCGTCTGCACCACACAGGTGTGTCCCTCCCTCCTCCTGGTCACCACTCTGCACCCCTGGGTCCCCCCAGTTGCACCCCCCTGGGGGCGTGTCCTGGAGCCGGGGTCCCTCCAAGTCCCCTCCCGGGTCGCTCTGGGAGGACAGCCAGACGGGGGCTAGGAGGCCGGGGCCTCGTCGTCCCCACGGTGGCCGGCGTAGAGCGCGGCCAGCGGCCGGAAGCGCGGGCCCCAGCCGCGGAGATAGGCGAAGTCCTGCTCGGAGCCCGACGAGCCGCTGTGCAGGGAGCTGAGCGAGGCGGCTGGCGAGCCCGCGCCCTCGAACGCGTAGGTCTGGAAGGCGTCGTAGGGCGGCACCGACAGGTCCCCGTCCGCCAGCGCCACCTTGCGGCTGATGAAGTCCCTGAACACTGAGAAGTCCGGTTCCGGGCTCGCCGGCCCCTGCGGCAGTGAGTGCAGCTCGGAGGCCAGGCCGGCCTTGGGGGGACTGGCCGGGCCCCCGCCCCCGGCCCCAGCCCCCGCCCCGGCCCCGCAGCCGCTGCCGCCACCGCCTGCGTCGCCGCCCTTGAGCTCCCCGAAGTCGTAGAGGCTCCGCAGTGCCGACATGTCGTAGGCCTCTGTGTCCTGCTCGCCGCCGCCCTCGTCATTGTATTTGATGACATTGTCCCGCATGTCCTCATCCTCATCGGAGCTCAGGTGGCTCTTGTGGTGGCGCCTGAGAGTGAGGATCAGTAACACCAGCACTGCATGGGGAGGGGAGACAGGCAGACTGAGGGCGGAACCCAGCACCCGCATGGCCTGGACCCCTATCCTCTCCCATGCATGCCCCCCCATTACGCTCAGCTCAGCCCCAGCATTCCTGAAGGTTCTCTAGGTTTCTGTGCAAAACCATCTTTCTTTACAGTCAGAACAGAGCTGACTGGGGAGATAGTAAGCCCCTCATCTCGGGAGGTATGCAAATTGCAGCCAGATGGCCGGAATCAGCCTCTGAGTCTCCAGCCTCAGCTCTGCAGAGAGATGCACTCGGCCAGACCTCTAGACCCGGCAAGGCTGGAGGCACCAGTTCAAAGACTGATGGAGCTGGTGGAAGATGTCCTCAGTGTCACCTGTCTTCTCCCCTTTGCCTCCTCTGTCCACTTCGGAAGTCTCAGCCTGGAATTCAGTGTCCCCCATCTCAGGTCTGGCCCTGCAGGAGTCCCCCAGAGAGCTCCAGCTAGGCTCAGCGGCCTAACTCCAATCTCCCTGAGGAAGGGCTCCTTCCTCCGGCTCCTTGGTTCTCTGGCCTCTCCATCAGCAGCAGCTGTAGGAAAGTGGCCAGAACCAGAGCCCAGGGAAGGTTCGAGATTTGCTTCCAGGGTCGGGTTTTCTCAAGGGCTTCTCTTCCCTCAGCTTAACTACATACCACTGCTGCTACAGGCCAGTTCTGCTTGGCTCACTCAAAATACACACTCTAAACTGCTGTATGGGACCTGGAAATGTTCCCCTAACTTGGTGTCTGGTGTGGAACCATTTGCTATGTGCTTGGTGAATGAGTG
This sequence comes from Rhizomys pruinosus, assembly GCA_009823505.1. NCBI lineage: Eukaryota > Metazoa > Chordata > Mammalia > Rodentia > Spalacidae > Rhizomys > Rhizomys pruinosus. The sequence continues at coordinate 2,376,178 of VZQC01003147.1, forward strand.
GGTTAATGGGAGTTGCCTGAGACCTGAGTGCACCTGAGGCCCAGAATCAACTGTCCCCTTTCAGTCCGCTTCTGCACTTCACATTTCTCTCCTTCCCACCTCGCCAATGGCTTATTCTATCTTCTTTTTGATTCTTTTTAAAAAAATTTATTATTTTTATGTGTATGAGTGTACTGTCTGCATGTAGGTTGGTGCACCCGTGTCGTGCAATGCTGAGGAGGTCAGAAGAGGGCATCGGATTCCCCTGGAACTGGAGTTAAAGACAGTTCTTAGCCGCCATGTGGGTGCTGGGAATCGAACCTGGGTCCTCTGCAAGAGCAGTCGGTGCTCTTAACCACTGAGCCATCTCTCCAGCTCCTATCTTCTAAGCAGGGTCACCTTCCTGACTGACTCCCCAGCTCCCTAGCAGATAGCCCAGGATGTCACACCTGTTCCTTAGTGGTAGGTCTGAGCTTCCCAGAATCCCAAGGGGTGCACACACACACACACACACCCAGATGCCCACTTCCTCCAGAGGCTGTCAATCTTCTGACCTCTTCCTCTGTACCTGAGGCCCCGCCCCATGGCTATAAATGGGTGGCCCCAGTCACCTTCTTGGCCCTGCCCTGCTCCTGCTCTTTCTCCACCACATCTGTAGGTGGCCAGCTCTGGCAGTCGCACATGGAAGTAAATCATGTTCCTGGAGTGACTTAAGCCTCATGTGCCTTCTTATCTGGGTTCATGCCTTTGTCTAAACTAATACTTAGGACACTTGCTTGCCCTCTTGGCACTCTTCTTCCGGCCCATGGCTTTAACTAATTAGAAACTAACAACTCTTGTACCTCTGGTCTAGCCTGAACTACTCCCCTGACATCTAGATTGCACATCCCACTGAGTAAGTCCTCTTGGTTGACCAAGAAAACCTCAAACTTAATGCATCCAAAGTTCACAAAGTAATTTCCCCCCTTCCTACTCTTAGTCTTCCCCAAATCTGCAGTTACTCAGGGCTTTAAAAAGTCTCTTTTGAGGGGCTGGAGAGATAGCCTAGCAGTTAAGAGCACCGACTGCTCTTGCAGAGGACCCAGGTTTGATCCCCAGCACCCACATGGTGGCTAAGAACCATCTGTAACTCCAATTCCAGAACTCCAGTTCCAGAGGAATCCGAGACCCTCTTCTGACCTCCGCAGCATTGCAAGACACGGGTGCACAGACTGGCATGCAGACAGTACATTCATACACATAAAAATAAATACATAAATTATTAAAAAAAAGAACCATCTTAGGCCGGCTGTGGTGGTATACACACCTTTAATCCCAGCACTCTGGAGGCAGAGGCTGATCTCTGTGAGTTCAAGGCCAGCCTGGTCTACAAAGCGAGCTCCAGGCCAGCTGGGACTAAAGGGAGACCCTTTCTCAAAATAAATAAATAATAAATAAATAAATAAATAGTCCCTTTTGAGCTGGGCGTGGTGGCGCACTCCTTTAATCCTAGCACTTGGGAGGCAAAAGCAGGCATACTCAATGCCAACCTGGCATGATCTACATAGGGAGTTCCCGGACAGCTGGGGTACAGGGAGACCTGTCTCGAAAAGACCAAAATAATACATAATAATTAATTAATAAATAAATAAAAAGTCTCTTTTGGGCAGGATGTGGTGGGTGCTGCCTTCATCCCAGACTCGGGAGGCAGAGTGCAGGAGATCTTGAGTTCAGAGCCAGCCTGGTCTGTCGTAGCGTTCCAGGCTCACTGTCTCAACACCACACACACACCACCACACACACACACACACAACAACACAACAGTCACGAGTTTGGGGCTGAGAGATGGCTCAAAAGTTAAAACCACTGACTGCTCCTGTGGAGGACCCAAGTTCAAATCCCAAAAATCCACATGGCGGCTAACAAACATCCATAACTCCCAGTTCCAGAGGATCGAATGGCCTCTTCTGACCTCCTCAGGTACTGCACTAGGGGTGGCCCCCAACTTATATAATACGTGCGGCATACATTCATATACAACAACTAAAAGAATAAAATATGTTTGTAAATGTATTTTAGGCTGGAGGAGATGGCTCAGCATTAAGAGCGCTGGCTGGTCATTGCAGAGGGATCCTGGGGTAAATGATTGCCCAGCACCCCACTGGCACACTCAGTCACCACATCGTTATTTTTTTTATTTTTTTTTATTGGTTTTTTTTTTTTTTTTTTTTTTTTTTTGCCCCCGCTGTCCTGGCCCTCGCTATTTGTCGACCGGCTTCGCCTTGCACTCACAACGCTCCGCCTGCCTCTGGCCTCCCCGCGTGCGCGGCTTCCCGCATGCCCCCCCCCACTCCCTCCGCCGCGCTCTTTCAGCCCGGGTGATGTTGGTACTGCCTTCCTGGCTCGCCCTTGGAGCCGCCCGCGGCAGATCTCCGTTGAACGTTCCCGGCCAGCCTGGTCCAACAGGTGAGTTTTGTCCGGTCGCTGGGGCTACAAGTAGACCCGGTCTCAAACAAAAAAACCAAATTCCGCTTTTAACTGTCTTCTAGACAGTCTGTTGATGCTAGAATTAGGGCTGCTCTCAAACCTTAGTCAGAGAAGCTTCTTTTTGGAGTGGGCAGGGGTCAATATAAAGACTCTTAAGTGGTCAAAGTGCAGAGAATAAGTGACTGTTGAGTGGTCATCTCCAAATGGGATATCTACAGCCACCACCTCCCCCAGGGGAACATCATGGAAGAAGGGACGGAAAGAGTGTAAGAGCTGGAGGAGGGGGAAGAAAGCTCTGAAATGTGGTCCTCAGAGACAACATGGAGGTTGCTGTTAAGGAACTCACAGCACCCGCACAAGATCAAGCCAGTCAGGTGGGTGTGTTTTGGTGCGCTTTGGTAATCACCAGCATTTCTGTGAGGCAGAGGCAGGGTGGATCTCGTGATTCAAGTCCAGCCGGTCTGACAGATCAAGCTCTAGGCCAACTGGGACCAAAGGGAGACCTGGTTTCCACAAGAAAAAAAAAAAAGATCAAGCCAGTCACATTCAAGCACTGAGTGGGGAGGGGTCCAAAGGCCCCACCCCTAGCTGAGGAACAATTAGCAGTTGATGGCTGCTGGGGGATGGAAGGTCACTTTTCTTCAGGGGTGTGGCCACTAGTGGGTTAACCACAGTCCATGGATGACCCCCACTCATGCACATGTGGGCAGTTCTAGTGGGACAAAGTGGGACACACACACACACACACACACACACACACACACACATGAAAGGGGACATGTGTAGGGAGGTCTGGGAGGAGTGTGCATAGATATGACCAAGATATATACATGTATGGAATTGTCAAAGAATAAAATTGCTGAAAGTCTCTTTTGGTGGTTGGTGAACCCCAGTGCGGTAATAGTCCAGACTACTACCTAACAAGGTAGCTTACAAGGGAGGGGGATGGGGGCCGGGGGACAGACTTCCAGGGAGGGCTGGAGGGAAGGAAGGTGTCAAGAGAGAAGTGGTGAAGATGGATGGACAACTTTCGGAACTGGAGGGCTGGAGCTGTGGAGAGGGATGCCCTGGAGAGCAGATGGTGGGGACTGTGGGTGGCGGGCGACAGATGTGCCAGGCTTGATCAGCGATTCAGCCCGTCACCTTTAGAGCACTGATGAGCACTTTCTTCGTTTGTGGGCAATTAGGCAGAAATTTGTTTGCACTGCCTCGGAAAATGAAACTGCTGTAAAGTGCACCCTCTGGAAAAAGGGTTTCTGAGCCATGGGCTGGGGCAGGGAGGGAGGAGGCGGCTGGGCTCCCAGCAAGGCAGGGCCCGTGCAAAGCCTCCCCAGGTCCCTGGAGGACAGGCAGCACAGAGGAGAGACAGCTGTCACCTCCCAGGGGACTGAGCAGAGCTGGCATGTGCCGTTCCTGGAGAAGCCCCAGCTCTGGCTGTACCGTAAGCCAAGCCGTGGGGCTGGGGGTCAATGATGGTCTGTGCTTAGGTGGCTATGGCTGCTTTCGTCTCCTTCAGCTCCTGAAACTTGACCTTCACACTGGAGACACTGGGGTTCAAATGGCTAATGGGCTCAGTGTAGATCCCCCAGTGTAGTAAAACTTTGTCCAAGTGCTCTAAGATTTCGCCCCCAAAGTTTTAATTCATAGCGGGTGGTGGAGGCAGGGACACAGGGTGAAGATCTAAGGTCAAGTCAGACCATTACCATGTCACCTCACAGAAGCCATTTGATTTCTCTGAGCCTCAGTTTCCTCATCTGAGACATGGGTTGATATACCTGGGCATGCAGGTATATCAACCCGTTTCTCTTCATGGAGCACAACAGAGGAGAAACTGAAAATATGCTTGGCTTTTTCTTTTCTCTTTTTTTCTTTTCTCTTTTCTGGCTTTGAGGCAAGATCCCATGTACCACAGGTTGGCCTTGAATTTCCTATATAGCCCAGGCTGACCTCTAACTAGCAATCCTCCTGCATCAGCTTTCTAAGTGCTGAGATTTCAGGCATAAACCACTGGATGGCAATATGCTTGATTTTAAGCACTGGGGAGAATCTTGGGCTGTGTGTGGGGCCCTGCAAGAACTTCATGAGATTTCGGAGACTGCCCATAGGAGCTAGGGAAACTGAGGGCCCCGTGGTGTGGTCTAGCTGGGAAGGACACACAGTCTAGGAGGAGGGCAGTTCTTGGACTCACCGACCAGGATGAGGACACAGACCAGAAGGGCAATGAGAGCCCCGGGGCTGAGGGAGGCGGCCATGACGAAGGCGGTGGTATTGCAGGACTGGATGGCGCCGGAGCTGTCACAGCCACAGATGCGGATGGTAAGTGTGCCCGTGCTGCTCAGCGAGGGTGGCCCACTGTCCACGACGAGGATGGGCAGGAGGAACACGTCCTGCTCCTGTCGGTTGAAGCCCATGTGCTGTGTGTGCACTGCGGCCGTGTTGTCTGCTTGGGAGAAGCGAGCAGCCTGTGACACAGGGCTGGGGTCAGCCCGAAGCCCAGCCATGTCCTGATTTCACCTTGAGATTTGCCTCTCTACACCCCAAACTGCTGCCTTCCTGTGGATCTACAGGTCTGTTTCCCCATATCCCCAACTTCCGCCACAGCTGCCCGAGATCCTCTCTCTGTTCCAGAGCCCATGATTGTCCTAGGCTGTCCCAGGAGTCTGTCCCCAGGTGTCTTAAGCTGCTTACAGCAATTCTAAGGTTTCACTCCCAGCTGTGCCAAGGTACTGTCCCTAGCTATTCCAAGATTCTGTCCCCAACTGGGCCAAGGTCCTGGCCTTCACCATGTCAATTACTTTTTTTTTCCCATTGATCTCACCAGCCTGCTTTGTTCCAGAGTACACTCCTGTTTTTCAATGTACCCTGCTTCTAGGAGTCCAGTAGTCCTTGGGTTGTGGTTTCCTAGGCCTCGACAAGTTCAGGGTCATCAGCGGTGGCTGGGAATGCTGGATAGCATGTGGCGGTAGCTGAGGAAACTTCCTGTCCTTTATACTAGTCAAAAGTCCTGGAGCTGGCTCAGGGGTCTCTCATTAAGAGATTGAGCCTCCAGTGTAGGCACAGCCTCTGCTAGATGAGGGACCCCAGGGCATGAGACTCTTCCTATCCAGGCCTTTCCTTTTTACACTATGTCTGGGAGGATGGCAAGCTACATAATGACGCCCATCACCTGGCCTTGCTTGACTTGCTGCTGCAGACCAGGTGGGACTTGGGAAGGGTTGGCTGGTCTTAGAGCAAGGCCAGGTGGCACCCACTGTCTCTGCTCTTCCTGCCTCCTCCATGTCTGTCCCACACATGCCAGGCCATACCAACACCCTTGTGTTCTGAGGGGGCTCCCGGTTCTGCAGTGTGGGACCCCGAAGAGGCTGAGTGCCCCAGGGTTGCTGCTCCAGCCTTTCCAGCAGACCTGATGCTGCCTGCGGTGCCCAGCTCTCCCTACCCTTGCTGTCAGTGTGAGCTCTGACCTGAGACCTTGGCAGCCCAGACTCCTTCCCCAGCTTTGGGGGCTCTGGGTCACTCAGAGAAACCTACCCTTATATAGAAAGGGAAACTGGTCTAGTCAGGGAGGAAGCACAAGCCCAGGATGGAGCCAGTCTCTCCCTGCGGCCCCTTCTCGATGTTCTTCACCATGGATACAAAGAGGGGGAAATAGGCCCTGGAAAGACTGACCTTGGGCATGCGACCTTGACCTGCAGAGGAGGTGAGCTGGAGGCCCAGGTGAGACACTATGACCCGCAAAGCTCAGTGTGTTAAACCTGCTTTTACCCCCATTTGAACATTTCCATGCAAATGTTAATAGTAGTGTGTGCATCATGGACAAGCTCCTTTGGATCTCACTTTCTTCATCAGTAAACAGAGCCAGGAGCTTGCCTAGGAATGAGGATGAAATAGAATTGCTCCCAGCACATAGCAATTCCCATAAATGCTAGTTAATAGTTCGCCTGCGGTCCTCGGCCCACACCTGCTCCCTGTTGCGACATCCCTGCCTTTCTTCTCCAGGTCCCCACTATGTGGGCCACCCTCTCCACCTTCCTGGCTGGGCCAATTCCTCATCCGTCATGCTCCAGCTAGATGTCACCTCCTCTCTGTGGCCTCCTTTCTCCGCTTCCCTGGGAAGGAAGGATTTATGACTCTCCCTCCCAGCTTTGACGATGCAGCTGCCAGGTATAGTACTGTTGTGGCACTTGTCACCTTGTGTGACGTGACTGTGCACTGTTCCTCCACTACTGGCCAGCTGGGGCCCTGCCCTGTGCCAGTCTTGAGGAGCAATGCTTGAAGGAACCACAATTCTTGGGACAAGTGGCAGCCATGGGTCAGTGCCTCAAGCTCTGGCTTGGCCTCTGGAGTCTCCCATTAAAGGTCAAGCAGCCCTGGTTGAGAAAACACTACCAGGGAAGAAAGGAGGCTCAAGGGCAGAGGAAAACGGAGGGAAAGGGGTGGGCACATCAGCACCGACTGGATGCTTCTTACAAGTCAGATCGTGTGGGCACTTGAAATACATGGCCATTTTACTGCTCACAGCTGTAAGGTCAGTCATGTTTACTGCTTGGTATAAGCAAAGGTGCTTATACCAAACCTGGTGACCTGAGTTTTATCCCTGGAGCTCACAGGGTGAAGGAGAGAACTGACTCCCGCAAGTTGTCCTGACTTCATACATGCTCTGGGGCCTGTTCCTCCCCGCTGCCCCCACACAAAATAAATAAATAAATAAATAAATAAATAAATAAATAAATAAATGTAATGAACTGTTTTAGAAAAGAGGTGATTTGTTCCTCCATCATTTGGGTATCCACCTCTCGATCCATCCATCTTCCATCCTCCATCCATCCTCCATCCATCCTCCATCCATCTTCCATCCTCCATCCAGCATCCATCCATCTATCCATCAATCATCCATCCATCCATCCATCATCCATCCATCTTCCATCCTCCATCCATCCATCCATCCATCCTTGATCCATCTTCCATCCTCCATCCATCTTCCATCCATCCTCCTTCCATCCTCCATCCATCCTCCATCCATCTTCCATCCATCCTCCTTCCATCCTCCATCCATCCTCCATCCATCTTCCATCCATCCTCCATCCATCCTTGATCCATCTTCCATCCTCCATCCATCATCCATCCATCCATCTTCCATCCTCCATCCATCTATCCATCAATCATCCATCCATCATCCATCCATCCATCCTTCATCCATCTATCCATCAATCATCTATCCATCTATCCATCCATCCATCTTCCATCCATCTATCCATCAATCATCCATCTGTCCATCATCCATCCATCCATCATCCATTCATCCATTCATCTTCCATCCATCTATCCATCAATCATCCATCCATCCATCAATCATCCATCCATCCATCATCCATCCATCCATCATCCATCTATCCATCATTTATCCATTCATCCATCCATCTTCCATCCATCTATCCATCAATCATCCATCCATCCATCCATCCATCCTCTTTCCTCTGCCCATCAACCGTCCACTCATTCCTCCATCTCCCCTCACATTTCCATCTCCCTATCCATTTCCTCTCTCCCTCCCTTTTCCCCTTCTCTTTCCCTTCCCGTCCCTTCCTCCCTTTCCTCTTCTTTTCCTACTTGCCTCCCTTCAACAACTCTTTATTAAGTGCTGTGTGCAAGGCAGCATGCTGGTTACTGAGGGGAACAATGGAGAGCTAAATCAGCTGTTGCCTGGATCAGAGCTCAGATTCTGACATGAGAGACAAATGCTAACTGAACAAAGCCACAGCTTCGTCTACAATTACAAACCATGAGGAGCACTGGGAAGGACAAGTGCAGGATGAGCGGAGACAGGACCTGACCCTGCCCGGGAAGTCAGGGAGAGTTTCCTGGGAGAAAGGATATATTTCCAAGTGACATTAATCCTGGATGGGTGAGTTCAGGGAAGGAGATAAGCCCATGTGACGGTCCTGAGGTTGGAGGGCAGCCTTGTGGCTGGAGGGCGGAGGTGAATGATTGAGTGTAGCCGAGGATAGAGGGAGGCTGAAGCCCATCCTGAAAAGTTTAGCAGGCTGATTTCTGTAAGGAACTTGGGTTATTTTCCTAAAAGCAACAGGAGGCTATTGATTTGTGGGTTTTAAACCAAGAAGTGACCTAGTGACATAGCCATTCATTCCTCAACAAATCTGAACTGAGCACTCTCTATATGTCAGGATTACTCTAGCCCCTGGGGACATGGCTATGAATAAGACAGACAGAGCTCCCATCCTGGCCTGAGCCTGCCTGGTAGCTGAGGAAGCTTGTAACGGAAAATATAAGCATTGACATGGATGACAGGTGGGAAGCGTTGCTGTGTTTTGCATGTGGTGATAGCAGCAGTGGCAGCGGAGAGAAGCAGACGGACTTGAGAGATGAGCTGCTGGCCCCGGCCCAGCCCCCAGTCGCCAAGCAAGATAGAGATGCTGTCTCAGGGTTGCTGTCTCTGACTACACAGCCAGATGTTCTGAGTGCTCAGGGTTCTGCTATGCCTCTGTCCCATGGAAGGGGATTCCCTGGGCATCATCCCTGGCTGGACCTAGCTGCCGTCCTCTGGAAAGTCACTGACCACCCCAGGCCTGCCCCACCCTTCTAGGCAGGACCCGTGCCCAGCACTGCATCCATCCATCTGGCCTGACATCCATCAGCGTCAATCCCTGGCTGTAAAAGCAATATTTATAAATCACATTTCCAAACTGGCTACACATTTGTACAAAGAAACAGATGGGTTGGGGTAGCTGCTTGTCACCTAAGATATTTATACGATGAGGAGGTGGGGGCTTGGCACACTGTGGGAGGGGATGAAGGGCTGGAGGATGGAGGAGACCTTCCATGGATGCTCTGACCTTAGCAGGCTAAGACCACCCCATCCCCAAAGCTTGTATTAGGTGACGATTCTAGAAGAGAGCTTTGGAAAGTCTTGAACCAGGAGAAGCACGGGGGGGGGGGCACCTCAGGCCCTAGGGTTGGGAAAGCTTATTAACTTGGAGAGGTGGGCCCAGGGCTGATTATGTCTGTGGATACCAGCACAGGATACTGACAGAAGGATGTGTGGGCAGGATTGAACTGGTTGTTGAATTATTTCCAAATTGATGTAAATAGCCATGCCTCTGAGTCCCAGACCCTTCCTACAACCTTAGCCTTTCCCCAAGCCATATCTCTGCCTCAGCAGAGGGTTTACACAGATACAGCAGGGGCTCCAGGATCCTGCTCCAGCTTGTGCTCAGCTTCCTTTCCCATAAGTTATACGGGCTGAAGTACTGCTTCTTAAATACTTCTTTTTTTTTTGTTTTTGGTCTTTTCGAGACAGGGTCTCCCTGTAGCCCCAGCTGACCTGGAACTCACTCTGTAGACCAGGCTGGCCTTGAACTCACAAAGATCCGCCTGCCTCTGCCTTCCGAGTGCTAGGATTAAAGGCGTGCGCCACCACGCCCGGCACGTGCGCCACCACGCCAGGCTCTTTTTTTTTTTTATGTGTATGAATGTACTATCTGCATGTAGGTTGGTGCACTGGTGTCGTGCAATGCCTCGCAGGTCAGAAGAGGGCATTGGATTCCCCTGGAACTGGAGTTAAAGACAGTTCTTAGCCGTCATATGGGTGCTGGGAATCCAACCCGGGTCCTTTGCAAGAGCAGTTGGTGCTCTTAACCGCTGAGCCATCTCTCCAGCTCTCTTAAATATTTCTAATATGGCTCCTGGGAATACAGATGGTTCTGATTTCAGAGGCCTCAAGGCTTCTCCCTTTCGGGGGGAAGGGTGTAAAATTCTCAGGGGGTTGGGGGATGGATCCCAGATCTGTTCCAGGACCAGAGAGAACCAACATGACCTAAGCTCCTCAGTGCCTCGTGACTTGATATCCCAGTTCCATTTCCACTTGTTTGAAACTTGCTGCTCTCCCACCAGGTGGTCTTCAGCGCAGTTATCTGCATGGCCCACACCCTTATTGCTCTTGGCTTTTATCTGTGTGTGTGTGTGTGTGTGTGTGTGTATGTGTATGTGTTACATGTGTGTGCACTGTATGTGTGGCTCTACTTGACCATAAACATGTGGACAGAGGTCGACATCAGGCATCTTTCTCTGTCACTAGCCACCTTTTTTTGACACAGAGTCTTATCGGTCTGGAGCTCACTGACTGGGCTGGGCTGGCTGAACTGCCACCCCTAGGAGCTGCCAGCGGCTGGGTTACAGACGTGTTGCTGTGCCCAGATTTTACCTGGGTGCTGGAGATACGAACCCAGGTCCTCATGCTTGCATGGCAAGCGCTTTATCCACTGAGCTGTCTCCCCAGCCTTCTGATGGCTTCAGATCCCTAGTTATTGTGGTCTCTTCAGAGAGGCCCTCCTGGGCACCCGATTTCTTTTTGGCACTTGCTTTCATCTTTAGCTTCATGCCACATGTTTTACTGAACACCTACAATGTGCTAGGGTTGCTCTAGGCACCTCAGGGCCTGAAACAAAGTAAGGCCCAGACCCTTGAGGAGACTGCGCTTTCCTCCTCCCCAGCCACTCACCATCCTTGACACATTATTGATTTGTTTAATTTCTGTCTTGTCTCAATAGAATATGAATTCCAGGAGGGTGAAGATTCTGTTCCATCTGTCATTGAATTTCCAGGGCCAGAGTAGAACTTGTCACATAGGAACTATGTCTCAATGGTTGCCCAGTAAACAACTGCTGACGGAGGGAAGTGAAGTGGTCAAGGTCTGGGTGTACACACAAAAGCCTTCTTCCCTCTGGGCCACCTGGCCACTTGAGGTAGTGTGTATCAGCCCCCTGTTCCAGACAAAGAAACTGAGGCTCAGGGGGACGGACACTTGCCAGAGTGTCATAGGGAGTCCCCAGATGAGTCTAGGCTGGCACCTCGGGCCCTGGCCCTGCCTATTGACACCGGCCTCTCTTGGCCCAGGCTTCAAAGGTTCCAATGTCAATGTCATGAAGAACTTGGAGTGGGGGTGTCATGAAGAGCTCAGGTGAGTGGGCAGTGGGAAACAGAGGACAGGAACATCTACGCTATGTACAGGGTGAGTGTGAATCCCATGAGTATCAGTGTGAACTGTGAACCTGCAGGGGTCGGCTTGAACTCTGGCCACAGCTCTTTCCCTCTTTTTTTTTTGGTCTTTTTGAGACAGGGTCTCCCTGTAGCCCCAGCTGTCCTGGAACTCACTCTGTAGACCAGGCTGGCCTTGAACTCGCAAAGATCCGCCTGCCTCTGCCTCCCAAGTGCTAGGATTAAAGGCGTGCGCCACCACGCCCGGCATTTCTAAAATGATTGGGAAAACTGCCCTTCACTGTACCTGCAAGGATGCCCCCGGGAACTTAAGGGAGTCACATTTGAACCCCAGGTTGTGGTGAGCTGTGCACACCTCACCTTCTTCCTTCCGTTGGTGCAGGGGGTCCCCCCACACTGGCCAAGCACTGCCCTGGATGCCTGCTCAAATCTTTCCACCTGCCCTTCTCTGCACTCCTCATTCTGCCAACCCACACCCCGGTTCTTCAGGGCACGGTCAGTGGTTCATGGCAGGTCCCTCCCCAGGCACCCTGGGAGTGGTGGCTCACAGGTGGCTCACCTTGGATGTCCAGCAGAGAGAAATGAGGGTTGCTGGGTGCCTCGGGCACCAGGCGGAAGTAGAAGCGATGGCCTCCTTGGGGTTCGTCTCTGTCCACAACACTAATGGTCTGGATGAGCTGTAGGGTAGGAAGGGGCAGGTTGCAGAATGAGGTAAGAAAGAGGGGCTCTGGTCTGCCAGTAGCCCTGGTCCTAGGCCCCTCTGGGTACCTGGCCTGGTTTGGCGTCCTCACACACAGCTGCCTCGTACGGTGTGGCCAGCTCCGGGGGATTGTCATTCACATCCAGGATTCGGATCCGTAGGGATGCTCTCGATAGCTGAGCATGATTGTCTGTAGAAGAGAAGAGCAAGGAGCTTCATGGGTGAGGCTAGACAGCCCCTCCCTACTCCAGGGAGATTAGGCAATGGGGTCACACTGACTGACATTGTGGGTTATCTAAGCTGGACAAGGACCAGGACTGGAGACATGTGGATTAAGTGAGAATCATCTGCATCCCTTCACCACCATTACCTCTTCCATGTCCGCACCCCCACCCCATGTCTACACCCCCACCCCATGTCCACCACCCCACCCCTTCTCTGCACCCCACCCCTTCTCCGCACCCCACCCCATGTCCGCACCCCACCCCATGTCTGCACCCCACCCCATGTCCACACCCCACCCCATCTCCGCACCCCACCCCATCTCTGCACCCCACCCCATCTCCGCACCCCACCCCATTCCACATCAACTCCCCATTTCTACTATCACCATCTCACTCACCTTTACCACCCCCATCTCCACCATCACTACCTCATCTCCACCATCACTACTTCAGCTCCACTATCACCATGTCCATGTCTCCACTCCCGCCATCTCTATCATTACTGCCCAGACCTCCACCATCACCATCACCGTCTTCACCATCCTCATCTCCATCTCCTTCACAGTCTCATCATCTTGACCATCCGCACTCCCATCCTCTTCTCCACCTCCTACTACTATTAGCACTGACCCCATGGCCATCACGTGACACCACACCCTCTCTGGCCGTGAACAGCAGTGCTGCTTCCTTTCCTGCACCACTGCCGCTGTATCATTACTGCTACAAAGCCATCACCAGGACGACCATAGACACTGTCTTCACTCACTCTAGAAGATAACTCCCCGTAGCACCTTACCACCGTCCCCATCATCCAGGTGGATCACCGTTCCCACTAAAATTAGCACCCCATCCCTTAGCTCCATCACCCCAAATACTAAGGCCATCACCCTGTCCCTTAGCTCCATCACCCCAAATACTAAGGCCAGCACCTTGTCCCTTAGCTCCATCACCCCAAATACTAAGGCCATCACCCTGTCCCTTAGCTCCATCACCCCAAATACTAAGGCCATCACTACCAATATCCCAGCTTCCGTCATCACCTGCACTAGCAACATGTCCAACACGGCCATGCCACAGCTGAGAACAGCCCCGTTATTACTAGTGTCACCTCACCATAACCATTAATGACACCATATCAACTCCCACCTGCTGCCCCACACCACCATCATTGCCGTCTCTGCCCTCGACCTAAAGTGCATTCAGTACTCCTGGAGTATCCACGGCCATCGTTCCACTGTCCTTGCAGATCCCATGTGTGCTTTAGTTAACTTGACATACCTGGTTGGAGGGAACCTCAGTTGAGGAACTGTCTGTACTGGACTGGCCTATGGCCATGTCTGTGGGGCATTTTCTTGATTGTTGAGTGATGTGGGTGGTGCCACCCCTGGGAAGTTTGTCCTGTATTGTGTAAGAAGGCAGGCTGAGCATAGGCCAGGGGACCAAGCCAGTAAGTAGCAGTGTTCCCCCATGGTCTGTGTTTCAAGTTCCTGCCTTGGCTTCCCTTGATGACAGATTGTGCCCTAAGCCAAATAAACCCTTTCCTCCCTAAGTTGGTTTTAGTCAGTGGTTTTTTTTTTTTTTTGTATGTGTATGAGTGTACTGTCTGCATGTAGGTTGGTGTACCTGTATCATGCAATGTGATGGAGGTCAGAAGAGGGCGTTGGATTCCCATGGAACTGGAGTTAAAGACAGTTCTTAGCCACCATGTGGGTGCTAGGAATCGAACCCAGGTCCTCTGCAAGAGCAGTTGGTGCTCTTAACCATTGAGCCATCTCTCCAGCCCCTTGGTCAGTGTTTTTATCACAGCAACTAAGTTAAAGTAGCTAAAACCCTGTGACTCGATATAGTCTGTTGTGTCTCTACTTTGCAAAGGAAAAAGTAAAACATGGGACCATTTAGAGAATGGGAAAGCTGGAAACTGAACCCCCAAACTGCTGCGCGGGCAAACGCCTCTGAGGACCTGGATCGCCCCGCCTTGGTGACCTCTGGGTCTCCTGCAAAGGGCACAGAGTAGCTCGTCATACAACCATCGAGCAAATGAACGAAGTCTGAAAGGATGGAGAAGGGGAGGCCTGGAGTCTGTGGCTGGAGTTTGCGCAAGACCCTGCCCTCTCTGACATCAGTGTAACACATGGAGAGCGGATGGGGCATGGTGGTTAAGAGCTGGATGGTTCAGAGCCCACCTCTGCCACTCTGAAGCTGTGTGATCTGAGACAAGTCACTTGACTTTTCTGTGTCTCAGTTTTCTCACTTGCAGAACAGACTGGTTGAGAAACCCATTGTGTGAACATCTGTAAAGCACTTGACATTGTGTATACAGCACAAAACAGTGGTCTATAGGTATCTGCTAAATAAGCAGATTTCTGAGAACTGATATCTCAGCCTGGCCTCTCTGAGCAGTGCCCTGAATACTAGTCCTTTTGGTTTCTCCCAGGGTGCCTCTGAGTGTTCTCGGTCCGCCCTCAGCTGTCCTAACTGTGTGCTCACTGTTGACCTGTTCTACCTGCCACTGGCTGCAGGTGCATCCCCATGGAGAGGAAATGATACCCACTTCCAAGCAGACACTTGGATGGCGGGGGACTCCAGCTGGGCTGGCAGGCAACTATTTTAGGGGCATCCTGGGAGCTGCCAGGCAGGTAGATACCCCGTGAGTTTTAGGAGAAGTGAACCCATCTGTTACCTCCTCTGAATTCAGAGGCTGCTGGACATTGACTGAAGCTGCTGGTGAGGTGATAGATGTGGTGTAGAGAAGGCAGGTGGGCTGCCTCTGGAGGTCAGAGGAAGGAGGGGAGGCCTTCATTAGCTCTGCCAACCCTTCTCTAGAGTTCCTCTCAGCTGGGGGCACCTTATCTCCTCAGCTCACCCAAATCTGCTGCCTCAGATATTGGAGGGGATCTTCTGGGACCGATGGAGGAGAGTCGTGACTGGGAAAGCCGGGTGAGCCGTTATTTTTAAGAATGTGTTGCCAGAGAACTTCCACAGACAGATGGGGTGCTTTCGGGAGGATGAGTACTGGGAAGGATAAGGGCCGCAGCCAAGATCTGGCAGGGGGGTGTCTGTCTCCCAGCTGAGGGTGGGGCTGGCCAGGGCCTCAGTGTCTTCCCTGGTGGCCATCTCTGAAGTAGGAGTGTGGGCTAGAGGGAGACGTGGAGCTGGAGCCCTTAGAGGTCAGGCTTCTCAGCGGGCCATCACTCTCCGCCCAAGTTCTGCTACTGGGAGACCCCTGTTATCACACCCTTGCTGTGGGTTACACTTGAGCTTCCTCAACCTCCTGTTTCAACTTGTCACACAGGTCATCTACTGGAAGAGCCCCGAGTCCTCTGGCCTGAGTGAGGGTCTCGGATCTAAGAGCAGCTGAGGGCACTTACTGGAGAGGTGTGCCTTCAAGTTGCTCAGGAGCCACCTGCAGCACTTGTCCCTGGGAATAGGGCTTGGCCTGGAATCCTCGGAGCTCACAACTGGCCCCGGTGCCCTTGACATTAGGCAGTGCTTCTTTTCCCTAGAGTGACCTGGGAAACTTTAAAATTTTTTAAAGTTTATTTTTATTTTATGTGTATGAGTATTTTGCTTGCATGTGTGTAACTGCACCTTGCACATGCAATGCCTTCAGAGGCTTGGATCTCCTGGAACTGGATGGTTGTTAGCTATCATGTGGCTGCTGAGAACCCAACCCAGGTCCTCTGCAAGAGCAGCCAGTGCTCTTAACCACTGAGTCACCTCTCCAGCCCCACCTGGGAAACTCTACCAATGCTGAAGGCTGGCATTCCCCAAGGATGTTCCTCCTGCACCCATGCTTGCAAATTCTGCCCTAGGGTGAGGGCAGGTGGGGGAGTCCAGCCTCGGTCTGGCCTCTGATTGGTCTATTCAGCCCCACCTGATCACAGTTGTCATCATTCATAATCAATGATAAGAGTAAGGCCCGCCTCTACTGCCTTACATGATTCTGTTACAAAACAAAGCATTGATCAGTGTTTAACCTTGCCCTCTGTGCAGGATTTTCCAGTTTACAATAACCTCTCCGCTCCAAACAACCTAAGGAGGAGGTGTTGTCAACCCCATTTTGTAGATGGAGAAACTGAGGCCTGGCAAAGGGCAGAAATGTCCCCAGGGCTGGGGCTGGGGTTGCCCTGAATGTACTGATTCTAATCACGCAGTCCAGACATCAAGCGGGTTCTTCCTGCTGTCTAGGTCTTTGTGGTCCAGTGGCAGCTGTTCAGACCCTCGTGGCATGGATCTCACCCAGGGCCTAGTGGCAGGTGCCCCCTCAAGGGGCCGGGTCCTCCACGGCCCTCCCTGCCCCCATCTCAGTTCAGCTGACTGACATGCAAATTAGTTTAATTATTTCTTCTTCTAAAATAAATTATATTTTGCAGTAGCTGCAATATGTTGTGTCAGGCAAAATTACATTCAATATTTTTAAACTAATTGATGCAGCCTTGAGGAAGGCTGATTGACAGCCCGGAGCTGAGCAGGCCTGCAGCCTTAACCGATTCCTAAATTAAAATTAAACGTGCTCTGGCCAGTGCTTGCTCTGTCAGTTGGCTCACTGTGCATCTGGGGAGGTGGCTGGTGGAGCCCCAGGAGTTGGAGGAGGCTGGGAAGGAAGGCTCTGGGCTCAGGAAGAGGCCAAGGCTGGGGGCAGGAGAGCCCCTGGGCTTCACAGCCGATTTCGTTCCTTCGTGGGGACTGGAGATTTTGGAAATGGGGCTTGTGGGTTTTGCTGACAACTATGGACTGAGAGTCTCTTCTGTGCCAAGGACACAGGACTGAACAAGAAGAACGCTGGCCTTTGGTCCAGAGACAGTGACAGACACCACTCCAGACCAAGGAGGGCCTACAGGTAAAAAGCTCAAGAGCACGTGCTGCAAGGAGCCCTGCCCTGGTGGGGACAGGGAGGGTGCTTCCCTCAGGGCAGTGACTTCACTCAGATCTATCAGGGAAGTAAGAAGGCAAAGAGAGGTCTGGAGAGACTGCTCTTGCAGAGGACCTGGATTGGATCCCCAGCACCCACATGGCGGCTAAGAACCGTCTGTAACTCCAATTCCAAGAGAACTCCAATTCCAGGGGAATCTGAGACCCTCTTCTGACCTCCGCCGCATTGCACGACACGGGTGCACAAACCTACATGCAGACAGTACATTCATACACATACAAAAATAAATAAAAAAAATAAAAAATAAAATAAAAAAAAAGAAGGGAAAGAGAGCCAGGACAGGACTCAGCATGTGCAAAGGCCCTGGGTCACGAGGGGAGACTGCAGGTCTCTTCGAAGGAAGAACCCA
>VZQC01003147.1:2396150-2650520 GCA_009823505.1 Rhizomys pruinosus
TTCCAAGCCAACTCTCTCATGTAGCACTGCCCCAGCCTCTTGCCTCGATGGCCTACGTCAGCTTCCACAGCCGCTGGTTCGGTCCCAGCACTTGCCTCTTCCTCCAGTCCGTTTCCCTCTATCCACCTTTCCCAAGGGAACCGTGAGGCTCCCACATCTGATCACAGCACCCTTCTGCTCAAAGACCTGTACTGGTTCCCTTCTTCTCAGTGGACATCTGAGCCCTTCCTGTACAGGCCAGCAAGCATCTGCTCCACGTAGTGAGCTCCCTGCTCCAGCCACACTCATCCTCTGGAGAAAGCTGAGTGCTGCCTCCACACCCCACCTCTACTCTGTACCTGTCTCCCTCCCTTGGCCTCGTGTTCACTCTAAGGAACACGGGGCAGAGCATCAGGAAGTCAGTCAGTCTCTCCTTCCCGGCCTCAGTCTTCCCATGGGAAATGGAGTCCGGCAGGGCTAGGTCACCACCTCTGATATTGCCTTGCCTCGGATTCCTACTGTGGCTATTAATTATATATGTTAGGTGTCAGGCATTATGCCAGCACTGGACAAACATGATTTTCAAACTGGGGGGTGGGGTTGGTTTTGTACCAGGTGCTGGTTACAGTGCCTCTGAACAAACAGAAACTGCTATTGGTCACTACCTGTCCCTCCTGCCCTCCAATGGGGCAGTGAGTTACAACCAATTACAGAGGAGAAAGCAGCTTATCCAGAGGCCTGACCTGTCCAGTTTACAGATCTGGGGGCCACGTGGGTGAAACCATTTCTCTGTCCCATGGGTCCACTCTCTTAACCACACTTGAAAACCTATTCCTCCCTAAGTATTTACCCATAGCCTCTGAGTGCCTGTCCTCTAAGGGGGTGCAGTCTGCTGGGAGTCTCTAGATCTGCACACAAATACATCTATATGGAGGGAAACTCAGGCGCTGTGACACATGACTTGGCCCGAGGTGACCCACACAGAAAGCTTCCAGCTGGTAAACTCCTTGCTGTCTGGGACAGTCAGTCACTGCCCTTGTAGGTCAGCTTCGAAAGCTGATGACCCTGCAGGAGCCTGCTGCGTGAAGCCCCAGCCTGGCCCCCCTGCACCCCAGTCTTGACTTTCCAAATCTCCCCCGTTTGAAGATTGTCCCTTTACAACTGCCCTTTCCACCAAAGGATTCAGACACAAATTGTACTTTAAATTCAATATTGGTCATTAATATTTCATGATTACAAAACGTTAAAGATAATGTCAGTGGAAGGCGCGTCTGCATGGGCAGGATGGATGACTCAGAGGTTGAGGAGAGGGAGCCAGCATACTAAGTGGGCCGAGAGCCTTTGAGGTAATCCAGTGTGACAGGCAGCTGCTCTGGCTAAGGGGGACATCCTCTGAGGGGCTCACAGAGCACCACAGCGTGTATAAATATTTCCCCTCTGATCCTTGTCACCTCTTGTTTGTTCTGCCTGGGAGCAGGGGGGGGCACATGACCCCCTGCCTATCCCCTGGGTTTCTGAGGAAGCCACACAGCCTGCTCAGCAGGAGAACCCTGGGCCAGCAGGCGGAGCTGGGGACACTGCACCTGGGGCTTGGGCTGGCTTCTGGTGGGGCCATCTGGGGTTTCCCTGGGCCTGCGTGGACTTCCTCTGTGATCTTGGGGGTGGGGCCATCTGGGGTTTCCCTGGGCCTGTGTGGACCTCCTCTGCAATCTTGGGATCTCAGCTGGGAAGGTGGGGATTCCAGGGTGCATGGGTGAGAGAGAGAGAGAGAGAGAGAGAGAGAGAGAGAGAGAGAGAGAGAGAGAGAGAGACCGAGACCAGAGGTCAAAATCTGGTATCTTGCTCTAATGCTCTGTACTTGTGTGTGCGTGGGGGGTGCATATGTGCACGTGTGAGTGTGATGTGATGTGCGTACACGTGTGTATACCTGTGCGTAGAGGCCGGAGGCTGATGTCAAGGTGTCTTTCTCATCATTCTCTGCATTATATAAGACAGGGACTCTTATTTGAACACAGAGCTTGCTAGTTTGGCTAGCTGACTTGACTACCAGCTTGCTCCAGGGATCCTTTGTCTCTCTGCCTTTTGAGCACCAGGATTACAAAGGGCTGCCACGCTTGCTTGGTACTTACACAGGTGCTGGGGATTTAAACTCTGGTCTCAGGTCTGCATGGCAAGCACTCTTTCTACTGAGCCATCTTCCCAGCCTCTTCCAGCTTGTGTTTAGTTATGTTTATCTATCTGTCTGTCCATCTATGTATCTATGTCTCTATATATCTATCTATCTTATCTGCCTACCTACCTACCTATGTGTGTCCTGAGCACACGTGTGTATGGCACATGCATGCCGTGGTATGTGCATGTGGTCAGAGGACAATTTTTAGGAGTTTGGTCTCTCCCTCCACCATGTGGGCCCCAGGGATTGAACTCAGTTCCTTGGTCTTGGAGAAAGTACCTTTACCTGCTGAGCCATCGTGCCAGCCTCCATCTTATATTTTGAGATGGGGTCTCTTAGCTCACCAGTTCAGCTAGAGTGGCAGTCCCATGAGCCTCAGGGGTCCTTCTGTCACCATCGCCCAACATTGGCTTTTCTGGGGGTTCTGGGATCTGAACTCAGGTCCTCATTCTTGCACAGCAAGCACTTTACCCACTGAGCTATCCCCAGCACCAGACCCCATATCAAGGAATAATGACCAGGGGACACGACAGGGAGAGCTGAGCTCTGGAGTCAGACAGGCTGGGCCTGGGATGCGTACAAATGATGTCATCTGAGTCTGACTTCTCATCTACACACTGGAAACGGCAGTAGAACCGATGTCTCTCAGATGTGTATATACTGTGGCCTCACTGCCGTAAACCGACTGGCTTAAGGGACGGGCCTTGAGTGGGAACCTGGGAAGGGGGTTATGTGATGAACTACGCAGAGACTCAAAGCCACAGGGACACTTCCTCCTGTGAGCTGTCCTTTCCTCCTCCCCTGCACTGAGAGACGGAAGAATTCCTTTACCCGCTGTTTAGTGGTGAGTAAGGGGTGGACAGGTGCTGTGGACGGTGGCTCAGAGAGACCAGATGCCAACTTCTCTGAGACTCATCTCATCCATACAGCTAGTTGCAAGGAATGCTGTGAGTCTGCTAGAGCAGAGAGTACTGGGGAGAAGGAGGCCATGCAGCTGCAGCGAGGCTGTGGGGGGAACTGAGCTGGTTCAAGCAGACCCCAGCTCTGCTGCTGCTGCTGCCTTGGCACCTCCGCCCATCTCCAAACTCCCAAAGCTGCAACTGTCCCATCAGTGAAGTGGGTGGTGATAATGGAACTCACCAGGACTATATAAAAGCATATGTGGGGCTATTAACCCAGCTCTTGGGAAGCAGAAGTAGGGGGACCACAGGTTCAAGATCAGCCTGGGCTGCACAGGAGTGTGAAGCCAGCCTGGGCTGCACAGGAGTATGAAACCAGCCTGGGCTACACAGGACTGTGAAACCAGCCTGGGCTACACAGGAGTGTGAAAGCAGCCTGGGCTACACAGGAGTGTGAAACCAGCCTGGGCTACACAGGAGTGTGAAAGCAGCCTGGGCTATACAGGAGTATGAAACCAGCCTGGGCTACACAGGAGTGTGAAACCAGCCTGGGCTACACAGGAGTATGAAACCAGCCTGGGCTACACAGGAGTGTGAAACCAGCCTGGGCTACACAGGAGTGTGAAACCAGCCTGGGATACAAAGGAGTATGAAACCAGCCTGGGCTACACAGGAGTGTGAAACCAGCCTGGGCTACACAGGAGTGTGAAACCAGCCTGGGCTGCACAGGAGTGTGAAACCAGCCTGGGCTGCACAGGAGTGTGAAACCAGCCTGGGCTACACAGGAGTGTGAAACCAGCCTGGGATACAAAGGAGTATGAAACCAGCCTGGGCTGCACAGGAGTATGAAACCAGCCTGGGCTACACAGGAGTATGAAACCAGCCTGGGCTACACAGGAGTGTGAAACCAGCCTGGGCTGCAAGGCACCCTGACTAACAAGCATATACTGGTAAATATTAAGCCCAGATGTTTTAAATATTTTGAGAGAGAGAGAGAGAGAGAGAGAGAGAATGTGTGTGTGTGTGCATACCCATGATTCCCCTTCTTCCTCCTGTGAATGAGGTGTTCTACATGTGTAAGAAGACCCAGGGTAAAAGCATTGTTTAACCCAAGAAGGGACTTGTTGGTGGCAGGGTGATGATTGCTGTGGACTGAGGGAGGAGATGCCTCTAAGGGGCAGCCAAGCCTGTACCCCCCATGCTCTGTCTGCAGCTGCCTGGCAGCGGGCTGGGAGTTGGGGAGTGCTCTCCCCCAGTCCAGAGCGACTTCCTCTGTTCCCTCTTCCAAGTATTGGAGGAGTGGATTCAAAGGCTGGCGGCAGCCACACCGAGGGCTGAGCCTGCTTTGTGTTTTCCTTTAAACCACAGTTGAAAGAGAGGAAGGGAACTTCAGCCTAGGGACTTCCTCAGCTGCAATGGGCCAGTGGGGCCTGGGAAGTGGGAGGAGGGGGAAGGCAGCCCAGGGAGGAGGGTGAGGGCAGCCCAGGGAGGAGGGTGAGGGCAGCCCAGGGAGGAGGGTGAGGGCAGCCCAGGAGGAGGGGGAGGGCAGCCCAGGGAGGAGGGGTGACAGCACAGGGAAAGGGGAGGACGGTCCAGGGCAGGCAGTAGGAAGAGGCCTCCAGAAGCACTTCAGGGCAGGGATGGATTTGAGTTGCCCTAAGGCTGAGACTCAGAGATAAATCAGGTTTCTCAATCACTCACAGGCTGCTTGCTGGCAGCAGAGGTGACAGGAAGCACAGTGGGAAAACTGGTAGAGGCACTGGCTGGCTCTGCCCTCTCTGGCTGCCCAATGAGTCCCTACCCTCTGCTCCTCCGGACCCTACCTCAGGACCTCCTCTTCCTCTCCCAGCTCATACTTCACCCAGTAGTGCCAAACCTGGTCCCCTCCTTCCCCCCATCCCTCCACTCCTCTGCCCCCCTATCCTCCTACCCCACCAAAACTTCATTTGAGCTAATTCCCTACAAACCCACACACTGCAAGTCCTTGACCTGTTCCATCTTTCACCTTCAGGTGGTCCATCAGCAGATCCTCCGCAGCCTGTACCCCAAAGCAACTTCCTGTCACCCCCACAGTTCCTGCCCCAGGCTGGGCTACCGTCCCCTCCCCCAGCACAACTGCTTCTGCTGAGCTTCCACTCCCCCTCGACCCCACCTATTCCACACAGTGTCACTCTTTCCACTCAGCTCTCTCAACTCCCATTCACTAGGAGTAAAGTCCAAAGATCCCCTGCCCCCTGCCCCAGCAGTTAGCTGTTCCGCCTTTCCCTACCCACTCTGGCCTGGCCTCCTGCAGTTCCTCTAAGATGGCGGTGACTGCCACTCACCCCCGGGCCTTTGCACAGCCTTTCTCCCCTCTTTTCATCAGAGAAACAATGCCCTTCTTCTTTCCCACCCCTTACTCCATTTTCTCCTTTCTCAGCTCCTTCATTCCAGGTCACATGGTCCGACTTACTGAGCTTCCCTTTTCTCAGCTTGTGGCTGGCCTGGCTCCCTCCTAGGAGGGTAGGCACTTTCCGTCTCAGTCAAGACAGCTTGGCCTGAGGTAGGTAGATGCTCAGTAACCAAGGGAAGGAAGCTAGCCTCTAAACCAGCCCTAACTCATGGGCTTTGAAGAGCCTCCTAGGTCTTCCGCGGTTCCCATGTCTGCCCAGGTGGGCTGTTTGCCTAGTTTCTTACTCTTTGCCCTGCCTCAACCTTTGGTCCCTCCCTCTTGCATCTTGATTGACAGCTCAGTCTTTCCTCTGGCCCCGCCATTACTGGTTCTGCCCATTCATGTTGCTCTTCCATCCGTGTGGCTCACCTGCTTCCATGGCCAGTATGGTGATGTTATGCCAGCCAGCGGTCTCACGGTCCAGCCCCTTGCCAGTCACAATGGCACCTGTGTCCGCATCAATGTCAAAGATCTGCTCCAAATCTGAATCACGGTCGATGGCGTACCTGAGGGAGGCAGGACGGGGCTGATCAAACATGCCTAGTGGCAGGGAGCCATGTCCATGATCTTTGCCTCACTCCGAGAGATGGGGTGGTAGGGACACCGAGGACGGGACGTTAAGTGATCTGGCTTAGCAGCTCCCTGGAGCAGAGGCCTGCTGGGCGTCAGGGGAGGGGGACAGCCTTGCTGGGCGTCAGGGGAGGGGGACAGCCTTGCTGTCACTCCTCTAGACGGGCAGTGGAGCTATGAACTCACACCCCATGGTATGGAGAGAGTAAAGACCACATCCCTGGCATGTACCCCACTCTTAGCTTTTCAGGAGACCCCAGGACTGTGTTTGACCTTGAGAAGGGGCCTGAGGAAGGCATGGGGAGGGGAAACAGTGGCTGAGAACTGTTCAAGGAAAGTGATGAATGGAAAATGGTGAAACTGGAGCCATGGAGGACTATTCAGGACCAGGAGCTGGGGATTCTGAGAGGAAGAGTGGTTAGAGGTGAGCTATAAGGGTTCTAACGACCAAGTGTACCCCAGACAGAGGGCAGCTGAGCCTGGACCGGGAAGGGTCTGCAGCTGGCCTCCGTCCTCCGCCTGCACAGCCCCAGTGCTAATCTGCAGCTTTTCAGTTACCGCGTGAAAAAGCCCTTTGTTCCGCCTTCTTCCCCGGCCTTTGTGCTGCAGCTCCAGGCCTGAAAGGCCCGTGTCCAACACATGTCTCAGCAGCGGCAGCCTACAGAGGCCCCGCCAGCCAGCGCCGGCCCGCGCCTGGCGCTGATAACACGGGCGGCTCGCTGCGGCTGGAGCTGACAAAGACCTGGCACGCTGGCAAAGGCGGCAAAGGCGCATTGTGTAGTCAGAACAAAGCAGCTAGGTGGAGAGGGCAGCCTTGCCCCTTTCCCCAAACCCGGAGGGAAACTGAGGCCCTGGGGAACAAAGACATCAGAAACAATGCCTGCAAAGTGCGGAGCCTTGAGATGCGATGCTCTCCGGAGGCCTGGGCTGCGTGCAGTCAAACCTCCCTCGGCCTCAGTTTCCCCATCTCTTCCATAGGGATAGACTAATAGGATGACTGCGTAGGCCTGAGCACGCCAGGCCTGCATTTCTGGTCACCTGACCTCCTGTGTGACCTTGAACTCATCTGTCCACTTCCTCGCTCTCAGCTTGTACAGCTAATTCTGAGCCACCTGGCACCCTGACGTGATCTGGGTGGGCCAAGTGGAGATCCTTATCTATTTGCTGTTGCAGGGGAGTGAAGACTTGTGGCAAAATTTAGAGAAATTTGCCACGGGCAGAGTGGACTTAAAAAAAAAAAAGGCTTGTGAGGCTGGAGAGATGGCTCCTGGGTTAAGAGCACTGGCTACTCTTGCAGGGGACCCACCCGGCCTTGATTCTCAGCACCCGCATGGAGGGTGACAACTGTCTGTAACTCCAGTTCCAGAGGATCTGATGCCCTCTTCAGGTTTGCATGACATGTGTGCACTTAAATACATGAAGGCCATCACTCATACACATAAAATTAAAAAATAAAATGTATGTGTACTTACTATGTGAGTGGGCATTTGATTGCAGTCCTTCAGAGGCCAGACATGGACATATCATTCCCTGTCTCACTCCCTCTGACAAGGTCTCCCATTGAACCTAGATTGCCTTTTTATTGGCTACAATCCCCTATCAATACTGAGGTTATAGGGGTGCTCACACACCTGGCTTTGCACATGAATGCTGAGGATTTGAACTCAGGTCCCCGTGCCTGCACAACAAGCAGTCTTACCCACGGACCTATCTTCCCAGCCTCCAGAGTGGATTCTTAAAGCCAATCTCCTGAATCCTCAGGTATTGTTTCTTCTTGCCCATGGCCAGCCTGAGATGCCAGCTGGGAAGTCCAGACCCAAGCTGGCCCTTACACTGGACAAGTCAGAGATCACATTTCCCAGCCACCCCCTGCCCTGCCTGTCACACCCTGGCCATCAAACAAGCACCTTCTCTGGGGTGATCAGGGCTTTGAGAGAAGAGAACTCTACCAGACATCCTGTGAGCCACTGTGCTCACTTCCACTTTGTGGATGAAGACAAGTCTTCAAAAGGAAACTCCAGAGCTCAGAGCGGCGGAGCTATGGTGGTGCAGGCTGTCATGCACATGCACCATTATTCATGTCCTAGCCCCAGGTATGTCTTCGTAAAGTGCTTTTTTAATTTTTATTTATTCTGTATGTGTATGAATGTACCGACTGCATGCAGGTCTGTGCACCCGTGTCGTGCAATGCCGCAGAGGTCAGAAGAGGGTGTCAGATTCCCCTGGAACTGGAGTTCTCCTGGAACTGGAGTTACAGACGGTTCTCAGCTGCCATGTGAGTGCTGGGGATTGAACCCAGGTCCTCTGCAAGAGCAGTCGGTGCTCTTAACCACTAGGCCATCTCTCCAGCCCCGTAAAGTGCTGTCTTTTAACTACGCTCTGGTGCTGTGTGGGCCAGCCAAGGCCCTCTCTCCCTGCCAGGGGTGAAGAGCAATTTTAGAATCTGCACCCACGGTTCTTTCCAGCTTGTTGAACTCGACAAAGCCTCGATGCGTGGAGCCTCAGGTCTGCCCTCAGCCTGGCCCTGTCAGATATTTGG
Source organism: Rhizomys pruinosus (assembly GCA_009823505.1). Classification (NCBI taxonomy): domain Eukaryota; kingdom Metazoa; phylum Chordata; class Mammalia; order Rodentia; family Spalacidae; genus Rhizomys; species Rhizomys pruinosus. The sequence continues at coordinate 2,404,742 of VZQC01003147.1, forward strand.
AGAAGAAGGAGGTAGAATGAGACTCTGAGTGTCACTCACTTAAAAAGAACCTTGGAGAGTCCTGCTCCTTCTACAGAAGTAGGGGCAGGGCGGATAGAGGCAGGACTGAGAGAGGAGGTCAGCCTATTCTGATGGCCTCTCCTCCTCCTTTGCTTGGAATTCTCCCACCTCCATCTCTTTATCTTCCTCTTCCCTCTTCTCCTCCCTCCTCCTCCCCCTGTGCCTCCTTCCTCTCCTCCTATTTCTGCCCCTCCTCTCTTCCTCTTCTTTCCCCCTCCTTCCCTTTCTCTTCTCTTCTCCCTCGCCTTATCCTTCTTCCCTAGCCTCCTCCTCTCCCTGCTCCTCCTCCTCCTCCTCCTCCCCCTTCCAGTTTTTTCTTTTGTTCCTCTTAGCAGGGATGGCTGCAGCTAGAGCCTAAGTACAGGCGGCCATCCCCAAGGCCACAGGGACACCATTTACCGGCAGAGACTTGGACCACAGGGTCTTGGCCTGGCTGAGCCCAGGTGCTTTTGTTCCATCCTTGGGAGCCAGTGGGTGAACAGGAGGGAGGGAAGGGCTTGGTGTATGTCCAAAACTGGATGGCCAGGTGAGGGAGGCAGGAAGCTGGCCCGGCTTATGGCATACACAGGACTGTAGGTCTGGTCTGTGCTGTGGGCAGGAGTGTGTGTTTATAGTGTGACTGTGAGCGGGGTGTATGTTACAGCATGCTGCAGTTGGAACGGCGAAGGATCAGGTACCCAGGGTTCCATCTCAACTCCCAGCTAGGTCCACTTCCCCCTGTCAGGCCACTTCTCTCCTTGAGCCACTGGAGATGTTAATCCTACCAGAGTCTCTGGAGGCAGAGCGCACACGTGGTGTTAGCTGAGCGCTAGGGTAGTTACTCCATGGTGGGACCTGCTATCGTTCTGGAGTGCCACCAGGTGTGGGTGCCTGGGGCACAGCCAGCAACTGGAGGGGTGGAGGCAGCTGCAGGTCTAGCAGGTTCTGCTTCGATTTTACCCTCCTACTTCTCACTGGGCTCCGCTGGACCTAGAAGGCAGGAAAGGGAAGGGAATGGGCATGGGCGAAGGGGCCCATGAGCAAATTCGGTACTCACAGGCTGAGGTGAGTGTGTGTATGTGTGTGCAAGTGCACACTTGTGCTTTCCTCTGTGCCGGGAGGGATGGCCTGGGAACGGGGCTGATAATGCAGAGCTGAAGCCTCTGCCCGGCTTTGGAACCAACTGTGTGACCTCCAACAAGTCACCTGACTGTTCTGTTCTTTGGTTTCCTTCTCCTAAAGAAGGAGATGTGACTGGCGCCACACAGGCTGCTTGGGAGCTTTAGGCAAGTGTGGGCCAACAAAGCACACTAATCTACCTGCTTAGCCTGGGTCACAAAAGGCTGCTTCATAGCAGAGCCAAGTTCCTAGCCGGCGCCTGATACCTCCTTAGGAGCCAGCCAGGCACAGCTGCTGGGAGGGACTGCAGGGAACTACTGCGTTCAAGCTGAAGGTGCGGGAGGGCCGGGGGTGAGGGGGTGCGGCGTGGGGGTCGGGCAGGGGTGGGGGTTGCGCGGGCATCGCGGGGGGTGGGTCCTGGCTTGAGTCAAGGTGAACACTAACCTATAACAACACAGGCGGTCAGCTACATGTGTGCAACGCCTGTGTTCTGTTTGTGGCTGGGCTCCGGGACCAGCCCCGGACACCGAATGCATGCATGCACCACCACCGAGACCATCCAAACACATCACTACAACACACAACCCACGTGCAATGGGATGGCCACCTTCCCAAGCGCTACTGGCAGGAATTTCCAGTCTCTTACGTAAAAATCTGCCTTAGTCCGCCTCTGCTCACTCGACCGCACCTGTAGTCCCCTCATGACTTGTGGCCTCTGCTCACTCTACCGCACCTGTATCCCCTCATGACTGCTGGCCTCTGCTCACTCGACCCCACCTGTACGTCCCCTCATGACTCGGTGGCCTCTGCTCCTCTACCCCACCTGTACGATCCCCTCATGACTTGTGGCCTCTGCTCACTCTACCCCACCTGTACGTCCCCTCATGACTCGGTGGCCTCTGCTCACTCTACCCCACCTGTACGTCCCGCTCATCGACCGGTGGCCTCTGCTCACTCTACCCCACCTGTATGTCCCCTCATGACTTGTGGCCTCTGCTCACTCACCGCAACTGTATGTCCCCTCATGACTGTGTGGCCTCTGCTCACTCGACGACACCTGTTATGTCCCTCATTGACCTCTGTGGCCTTGCTATCTCTACCCACACCGTATGTCCCTCTCATGACTGGTGGCCTCTGCCTCACTTCCCCCACCTGTAGTCCCTTCTCATGCACTGGTGGCCTCTGCTCACTCGACCCCACCTGTACATCCCCTCATGACTTGTGGCCTCTGCTCACTCGACCCCACCTGTACATCCCCTCACGACCGGTGGCCTCTGCTCACTCTACCCCCCTGTACTGTCCCCTCAGACTGGTGGCCTCTGCTCACTCACCCACCTGTATGTCCCCTCATGACTTGTGGCCTCTGCTCACTCGACCCACCTGTAGCCTCTGCTTGCCTCTGTCACCGCGCCTGTGCCTCTACTTTGCCTGCTCCTCTACCCCACCTGTACGTCCCCTCATGACTCATGGCCTCTGCTCACTCTACCCCACCTGTACATCCCCTCATGACTATTGGCCTCTGCTCACTCGACCCCACCTGTACATCCCCTCACGACCGGTGGCCTCTGCTCACTCTACCCCACCTGTACATCCCCTCATGACTGTGGCCTCTGCTCACTCTCACCCCACCTGTACGTCCCCTCACTGACGGTGGCCTCTGCTCACTCTACCCCACCTGTACGTCCCCTCACGACTCGGTGGCCTCTGCTCCTCTACCCCACCTGTACGTCCCCTCACTGACCGGTGGCCTCTGCTCACTCTGACCCGCACCTGTATGTCCCCTCATGACTTGTGGCCTCTGCTCACTCTACCCCACCTGTACGTCCCCTCACGACTGGTGGCCTCTGCTCACTCGACCGCACCTGTATGTCCCCTCATGACTTGTGGCCTCTGCTCACTCTACCCCACCTGTATGTCCCCTCATGACTGGTGGCCTCTGCTCACTCACCCCCTGTACTGTCCCCTCATGACGGTGGCCTCTGCTCACTCACCCCACCTGTACTCCCCTCATGACTGGTGGCCTCTGCTCACTCGACCCCACCTGTACATCCCCTCATGACTTGTGGCCTCTGCTCACTCGACCCCACCTGTACGTCCCCTCATGACTTGTGGCCTCTGCTCACTCTACCCCACCTGTACATCCCCTCATGACTTGTGGCCTCTGCTCACTCTACCCCACCTGTACGTCCCCTCATGACCGGTGGCCTCTGCTCACTCTACCCCACCTGTATGTCCCCTCACGACTGGTGGCCTCTGCTCACTCTACCCCACTGTACGTCCCCTCATGACCGGTGGCCTCTGCTCACTCTACCCCACCTGTACGTCCCCTCATGACTTGTGGCCTCTGCTCACTCTACCCCATCTGTACGTCCCCTCACGACCGGTGGCCTCTGCTCACTCTACCCCACCTGTACGTCCGCCTCACTGACAGGTGGCCTCTGCTCACTCTACCCCACCTAGTAGTCCCCTCATGACTGGTGGCCTCTGCTCACTCGACCCCACCTTACTGTCCCCTCATGACTGGTGGCCTCTGCTCACTCTACCCCACCTGTACATCCCCTCATGACTTGTGGCCTCTGCTCACTCTACCCCACCTGTACATCCCCTCATGACTGGTGGCCTCTGCTCACTCTACCCCACCTGTACGTCCCCTCACGACCGGTGGCCTCTGCTCACTCTACCCCACCTGTACGTCCCCTCATGACCGGTGGCCTCTGCTCACTCTACCCCACCTGTACGTCCGCTCACGACCAGTGGCCTCTGCTCACTCTACCCCACCTGTACGTCCCCTCATGACTCATGGCCTCTGCTCACTCTACCCCACCTGTACGTCCCCTCACGACCGGTGGCCTCTGCTCACTCTACCCCACCTGTATGTCCCCTCATGACTGGTGGCCTCGACGTCTTCCAGGCTGCTTGGTCCAGTCAGATCCCTCCTTTCCCCTCAGGAGGGATGTCTAACCTTTTGATCTGTGACGTGCTGCTGCGTCTACGAACGCACTGGCAGGAGCACTTCCGTGGCTACTCTGGGATGCAGGCAATGCAGGTTGAACAGCCCGAAGCCTTCCAAGGGTCCCCCTAGCCTGCAAGATAAAGTTCTGGCCTTCGAGGTCCCTCTCAGCTTAGCCCACCATCACTCCAGCTGGAACATGCTCTCCCTATTCTAAACCTGATCCCCTCTGTCCTCCCTCAGAGACCTCAAATGAAGATTCCTTACCTCTCCTTGTAGCTCTTTAAGCTCTGGTCCCAGCCCCAGGCCACCGAGACCTGGCCTGTCAATGGATTCATTCACACAGAAGCCCAGCCTTCCATGGGCCCATGTCCCACTCATACATATAGTCCGTGTCCAGGGGAGTGCACTGCACAAATCAGGAAATTATACCAACTACAAAGAGTAAGAAGCAGGGTATGGCAGAAGGCTGATCTTAGGAAGCGTCTGTCTTGGCTTAAATCCATCTTGTCCTAGGGCTGGAGAGATGAGAGCACTGGCTGCTCTTGCACAGGACCTGGGTTTGATTCCCAGCATCCACATGGTGGCTAAGAACCATCTGTAACTCTAGTTTCAGGGAATCTGACACCCTCTTCTGACTTCCTTGGGTACTGCATGACACAGGTACACTTATATACATACACATAAAAATATATAACCAGGCATGGTGGCACATGCCTTTAATCCTAGCACTCAGGAGGCAGAGGCAGGTGGATCTCTGTGAGTTCAAGGCCAGCTTGGTCTGCATAGTGCATTTTAGGCCAGCCGGGAGACCTTATCTCAAAAAAAAAAATAAAACAAAATAAATAGATAAAAATAAAAAATTCCGGGGCTGGAGAGATGGCCTAGCGGTTAAGAGCGCTGACTGCTCTTGCAGAGGACCTGGGTTCGATCCCCAGCACCCACATGGCGGCTGAGAACCATCTTTAACTTCAGTTCCAGGGGAATCCGACACCCTCTTCTTTTTTTTTTTTTTTAAATTTATTTATTTATGTGTAGGAATGTACTGTCTGCATGCAAGTCTGTGCACCCGTGTCGTGCAATGCCGCGGAGGTCAGAAGAGGGTCTCGGATTCCCCTGGAACTGGAGTTCTCCTGGAATTGGAGTTTCAGACGGTTCTCAACCACCATGTGGGTGCTGGGGATCGAACCCGGGTCCTCTGCAAGAGCGGTCGGCGCTCTTAACCGCTAGGCCATCTCTCCAGCCCCCCCGACACCCTTTTCTGACCTCCACGGCATTGCATGACATGGGTGCACAAACCTACATGCAGACAGTACACTCATACACATAAAGATAAATAAAAATTAAAATAAATAAATAAATAAAATAAATAAAAAATTCCAAAAATCCATCCTGCCCTTTCAGATCTGGTGGCCTAGGCAAGTCCCTTTGTCTCTCTGATCCTCAGTGACGCAAATGAACCCCGTGCACAGGCAGCCTGCACTTCCAAACTCCCTAGGGATCTGCTACTCCGGCTCACTATACCAGGCACTCTCTCCGTTGCCCATTTTATTTCTTCATTTTAGAGGGTGCTTTGGCTCCAGGCCTGCCTACTTGGGACCCTTGAACTTGTGGATCCTGTTCAGAGCAATGGGCCTCCCCACGACTCTGCCTGACCACTCAATGCCAAGGGATCCCCAGGCCTCAATGGCTCTGGGCCCTCTCAGCTAGCTTCTTCATAGACCGTATCAGCATTTACATCTCTGAAGTGGGTGTGGGTGGGATCCTGTCTTATGTAGGGAACAGTGACCTTTAGAACCTGGGGCTGAGAACCAAGTCTGGCTCCAGGCTGAAGTAGGTGGCCTGAGGACCTGTCTCTGTCACCCACACAGCCCTTCACTGGCCTCTGTTCTCAGGTCTGTGCCTCGTGGTCTGGGAGCTCTGCCTAGGAAGCACCCTGAGCTGAGTCATCTCATGTCCCCGGGCCTGGCTCTGGGCAGCACTGGGAAAGCTGGGTGAATGTTTTCGGTGCTAAATTGGACCTGCACCAAGCTCTCTGTGGGTTCTTCCACATCTGAGAAGCCTCAGAGAAGGGGCCAGACACAGGGAGATGAAGGAGGGTGAGATGATGGTTTCAAAGTCTGTCCCTTCAGCAAAGATAAAAGCAGATGGGAGGGGGAGGTAGGGTAGGGAGGGCAGACAGCAAAGCCAAGAAGGAGGGGTTGCAGACAGGAATGTGTTGAGCAAGCTGACCACGTCTTTACCCTCTGATGCCCACAGAAGCTGGCCTACTCTGAGCTACAGTTTTGGGTTTTTTTTTTTTGTTTGTTTGTTTGTTTTTTGAGACAGAGTTTCCCTGTAGCCCCAGCTATCCTGGAATTCACTATGTAGACCAGGCTGGCCTTGAACTCACAGAGATATGCCTGCCTCTGTCTCCTCTGCCTCTGCCTCTGCCTCCGCCTCCTGAGTTCTGGGATTAAAGGCACACAGCACCAACCTGGACCCAGGTTTCTGATAAACGGTGTAACACTGAAGAGGGCTGGGGCCAGCCAGAGGCCAAGTGGGATTTCAAGGCTGTGCCTAGTGGCAGAGAGGTGGGGGCTGTAGCCACATCTGGGTTTCTGCATGGATGAGCTCCTAGCCTACCCGTGAGGCCCTATGTAGAGTCACCATGTTGCTTCACCACTTTTGTCTACTGGAGCCTCCGGCTCTCGGTCACCTCTGCCTCCAGCCAACTGCACGAGCTGTTCCTCTACCTGAACAGACTCAGGGCCCAGCCCAGTCAACTCCTGTGAGCTCCAGGACACCTTCCCTGATCCCTGAGCCTATCTCCAAGTCTGACAGCCAGGGGACAGTAGACCAAGATAAGATCATTGCATCTTGTCCCCTAGGGCTGGCACATAAGGCTGCACAGGCTGGGTGCTGTACAACCCTAAGAGGAATGTTCTGATGGATGATGATGGGGTGCTCTCCCACAGAACTGTACAATAAACTGAAATAACTCCCCTTCTCCCTCCCCTCAGTGTCCAGCACAGAACGCAGCTTGGATCAGCACTGGCTATGCAAGGGGAGGTTAGGGAGAAAGCAAAGCACCCTGGAGCCTCCTCGGCACACCCAGCCCCGCCCGGCCAGTACATCTGCTCCTTCCTCTGGGTCAGTTCTGCCACAACCTCTCTTCCCTTCCCAAGTTGTCCAACCAAGGCCTCTGCAGCCCCAACAGCTTGCAAGCCCCTCCAGGGATGTCTGTAGCTTCATGTCTTCCCTGCCTCTGCCTCACCCAGGTCCGAGTCAGGCTCTTAGGCTTCCTGGCTCTCTAGAGTGCCTCTTTCTGCCTTCAGCACCAGGCAGGTCCCTCGGCCTTCCTTCTTTCCAGGCTCTCCTTGCCCGCCTGCCCACCCGCCCGACCTGTCACTGCTGTGCTCCTTCTGTCTCTGAGCCTGTTTGTGCCCCTTGCCTGAGTCTTGCTCTAGATTTCCTTCACTCACCATCTATTTAGGAGGTGTTCCGGATCGTTGGGGCCCCGCCTCAGCATCCCCCAGCATGTGGTGCAGAGCGAGCTAGTGGAGGTCCCCACTTCCTCAACAGAGGCTCAGTGGGAAAAGCACAACTATTAGGAAAACCAGGTTGGATTGTGAGGAATTTGGAGGGGCAAGATAAGAAGAGGATGGAGGTGGGTGGACAGCTGGGGAGGGCATTGGGGTGGCCAGGAAGAGCCTCTCAGAGAGGGTTACGCTGAGAGGATGCAGGCCCTGATGGGGCTCAGAGAGAAGCTGGAATCCACAGGGAGAAACGGAGATGAACACATGGGACGGGTGGGCTGGAGGGTTCTGGGAGGTTCAGGTCAGGTTGGGAGTCAGGATAACCCTTAACTTGCATCCTGAGCCCAAGATGTAGGTGAGGAACAGAGGGGGCTGGACCTGCTTGGCTTCTGTGAGGGCAGAGGCAGGGAGGCCAGCCAGGGGACATGGTGGGCAGTCAGGCTGGAGGTCACGGGGACAGAGTAGGGGGAGAGGTCTGGCTACAGTGTGAGGTGCAGACAACAGGACTTGCAGATAGATTTTGGAGATGAGGGAGGGAGGGAGGGACAGAGAGAGAGGGGAACATGTCTGATTTTGGTGACTAAGAATAGAGAAACCCTACAGGAAGATGACTCAAGAAAAATAGGTGGGTTTCTGTTTTGTTCTTCTATCCCTTCTGAGTGTGGGAGGGGGTGTCCAATGAGACCTGAGGAGCCTACACAGAGGGGGCCAGGGTGTCTCCAGCTGGTGGTCAGTTGAGTCCTTCTGCCCTTCTGGGCACCAGCTCTGGGTTTTGACCCTCTCTCTTTTGGGGCTGGCTTCTTTTCTGTCTCCTAAGCTCTGTGGCTTCTGGGGTCCCCTCCTCCCTTCTGCCCATGGTCAGTTGGGATGGTGCATGGTGGGACAGCAGGCAGCAGGCGTGGCCCCGGGCGGGGGTCTCACCGGACGGGCCGGTTGGCAGCGTCGGGGTCCCGCGCAGTCACCACGCCGACCAGGGAGCCCACCTGCGCGTCTTCCTGCACCTCCAGGAGGCCAGAGGGTGGCCGGAACTCAGGCGGCTCGTCCACATCAGTCACAGCCACTCGCACGATTGCCTGGTCTTGGAATGTGCCCAGGTCAGCGAAGCGGGGATCCACGAACTTGTTGAGGGCTTCCAGAACTATGGTGTGCACCTGCTGAGACTCAAAGTCCAGGTGCTGGGGGAGGCAGAGAGGGCGAGTCAGTGGCTGGGGCCTGTGCAAGACGGTGTTGTCAGGAAGGGGATACAGTGGCCAGCAGCTAAGGTCACAGTTGGCTCAGCTTACCTCAGGGCTGGCAGTCAGGGCCCAGACCAACCCTTCCCAGCCGACTGTAATGGAGGGGCCCTGGGGACCACTCTTGTCTGGAGACACACGGCCACCACTCTGAAAGGTGCTAACCCCCAGGCTTCCTGACCTGGGAATTCCACGAAGTGCTCACTGTGTGTGTGTGTGTGTGTGTGTGTGTGTGTGTGTGTGTGTGTGCTTTTACCAGTCATTCCGTTTAACTGCAACCCCTATGATCAACATGGCCATGCTCTCAATTTATGCATGAGGAAATTGTGAAGCCCAGAATGGCTAGGTGACCTGCCCAGCGCCCCTGGGCAGGAAGCTGTTGGAAGATCGGAGACTCAAAGCCAAGTGGGGCATGGCTTCCAAGCCTGAGAGAGAGGAATGGGGCAGCGAATGCTGCTCCCTGAGGAGTGAGTGGCCTGCCTGAGCCTGGCTCTGGCCTTCAAGCAAAGATGAATTCAACGGTTGCTGAGGCCACATGGTAGTGGTGGAGCCTTCCTAGAGATCACGACCCCATGTTTTCCCCATGTACAGGAGCCCCCCTTCCTCAACAACACAAAAGCCCCCTTTTCCTCATCCTGTTGCTGAGCAGTTGGGATGCATGGAGCTGGGCGCTGACCTGGGAGTGAGCAATGGCCTCTAGAGCCAGGCCATCCACTGGGCAGGGCCCTGCAGCCATTGCTGACTCCACAGACACCTGCTGAAGCCACTGAGTTGGCAGAGGGTTGGGGTGGGGCTGCCCTGGGCATGAGCGCAACCTGGCTTTGCTGGAGCTGATTCTGCTGCTCTGGAAAGCTGGCCACTCTGGGCGTTCGTTCACTATCTGTGACGGGGCTCATCTTACAGTCCAGATACATCAGTCAAAAGACTGACTAATTCTGCAGGTAGAATGTCCCTGGTGGGCTGTCCCAGCTGTGTGGCCCTGGGCAGGGGACTGAACTTCTTGGGGCATAAACAGGCCTGTGACAACATGTGGATCAGGGCATGGGACTTGCGTCTCCCACTGGAGAGCAGGTTTGAGCTGATAGTTCCCAAGGCCTGGCACTTGAGTCACTGTGGCCATTGCAAAGTCCTGAAAGACAGATTCTTGCTTTGTTAAGGGACCTTCACCCCAGTCCTCTAGGGAGCACCAAGTCAAGTGTGAAGCACGTGTTCCTGGGACATCCAGGGGTAAGCACAGCTGCTGGACACTGGAAAAAGGGCCTGGATTCAAATCTCAACTCTGTCCCTCCGCAGCCTCACCTTCTGCACCATGATGATGGCCTCCTGAGTGTCGCTGTCCGTCGTGACCTTGAATACGTCTCCCCCACTGCCGCTCTCCCCTCGCAGGTGGTAAGTCATGTCTGTGTTCTCTCCCACGTCTGAGTCCTCTGCCTTCACTCGCCCAATGGCTGTGCCAATGGGTGCCGACTCCTGGATGCTGAACTGGTACATCTCTGTGGGGGACACGCCAGGAGCTTGACCCCGGCCTCCACCAGCGCTGGGAAGAGGAGGAGGGGCCCGGGTGTGCCTGGGGTCTGCGTCTGCAGGGGCTCCCCTGGCCAGGCAGGGTTGTGTGCCTGTCCTCTGTGCACGGGCAGAAGCCACGGGACCAGGAAGCTCACACTGCACCTGGCTGACAGTGTGGGACAATGTCTACCATCCCTGGGGCCTGTTTCTCCACCTGTCCAGCAAGGGAGCTGGAGGAGCTCAATACTGAATGTTGAGGCTCTGTGGTCAGTCCTGGCCTTAGCCCCGAGCCTCAGTTTCCTAATCTATGGAATGGGAAGGATACCTTCTAACAGCAGCATTGCTATGACAACGAATGCAGATGCTGTTGCCTGTGAGATGTGAGATAATAGTGTCCACGGCATGACAAACCACAGGAAAGTGTATTCTAGACAGAGGAGATGGTAGGTTCAAAGGCCCTGAGGTCGGCACACTGTCTGTTGTGCTTGAAGCATGCCAGGATGGCCCTTGTGTCTGGAAAGGAGGAGCTGAGAAGAAATGGAAGTGTGGCCATACGGAAGCCAAAAGCATCCTGCTCTCTGAGCGGAGCCAAGGTCAAGGTGAGAGTGGCTCCCTGAATGTCAGGCCAGCTCAGGTGGAGCCTCTGGGAACCCTTGTGTGGAGTAGTGGCCGCTAACTCATGCTCATGCAACAACATGAGGAAAAACATGCCTCTCCCTCACTTTGATCCATCCATACCTCCCTTCTGCCCTTGGGACGAACTTGGCAAAGCCCTTAGCCTGCCCTATACCATACATGCTGCCACCTGCACCTGCGCCTGCACCTGCCACCTGCCCCTCGCTCCTGCTCAGCTGTGACTTACTGAATGCTCTCTGGTGACTCCACGGAGTGACTCAATGCTCACCTGCAGCCACCTGCCCCTCTTCCCTCCCCTTTTCCCCTGGGAACCCTCCCTGACCTTCGGCTCCTCCTATGCTGGGAAGAGGACAGCGAGCTCTTTGCAGCAGGCATCTCTGCCCTTGATGTCTGCCTCCCCATCCTGGCTGAGCGTGAGCCGTGGGAGATCAGAATCACGGGGCCTATTTCTTAGGTAACTCAGAGCCTGTGGGGCACAGCAGACTGTCTCATAGGTGGACCATGATAAGGACTTGTTAGCATCTGAATTTACAAGTAGGCAGTCTGCAGATGAGCATAGATTAGAACCTGACAATACCAAGTGTCGGTGGGGACAGGCTACAAAGGCATGTGCATGTCTTCATGAGGAAGCACTTCTCACTGACACTAGAGAAATGTGTGCAGAGAGGCACTAGGAGACTGTGCAACCAGGCACAAAGTTCATAATAGCTTCGCCTAGAAACACACCAAGTATCCAACAGGGTAGATCGACAATAAAATACTATACAGCCAGGGAAATGAACACAGCTAACAGAAATAACTCAATTCATGAACATAATTTTGAAAGTATAAAAGCAAGACGCACTATGATTTATGTCATATGGTCCTACTTATTGGAGGTTCACAGAGGGTGGAATTAGACCACAGTGCTTGGTGATGAACGAGGGTGGGGGAGAGCAGGCTCTAAGAAAAACAGAAATGACAGGCATGCAGTGAGTGTGGCAGGTGCTGCTGAAAAGGGAAGATGGCAGTGACTGGGAAAGGCTTCAGGGTCCTACTGTGGACTGAGTGTGGCTCTGGGTTTTCCTATTTTAAGCCCCTTCTATCTGTGCTACATTCACAATAAAGAAAGGAGGGAGATGGAGGAGAGGGAGGGAAAGAAGGAATCAGGGAAGGAGGAAAAGAAGGAGAGGGAGGAGAAGGGAGGGAGGGAGGGGGGAGGGAACAAGCAGCCTTCCTGGCTGAGCCTCCTCTCTGTTCTGTCTTATGACAGCTCAGCACTGTGGGCAGCTGCAGGCCTCTCCTCTGCTGGCAGTCTCTGGGTTCCAGTGTCTGGGGGCTGTGCTGGGCCCCACCTCACGTTGGCTAGCCAAGGTTCTGGGCTTCAGTGTGGGTGACACTGGGAGCTGGGCTAAGGGATTGCTTTCGTTTATCTCCCGGGGGTCAGTCCCCTGTGGCAGGGCCTAATATGAGAGCAGCAGACCTAGGGTAATGAGTCTCCCGATAGGAATCAGGCGGCTCCCGGCGGCATTTAGTCTCTGCCAACGGCTTCTCAGCTGTAGCTGGGCCAGAGCCTGGGACAGCAGGGCTGGCTAACAGGCAGTTAGTAGGTGGCAGGCTGAACCAGAGGAGTCTCACCCCACCACCACCATCGTGCCATAAGAGGCAAAACTTCAAAAATTAAGCAGCACAGGCCACTGCCTGCTCCCCCAGGCTCTGGGAGGAGGGAGACCCTATCTTTAGACTCAGCCTCCCAGGCTTACCCAAGTGTCCCTCTGTCTGGGTGTGGTGGCTGTTCCCTTCCACCTAGACCCATGTGAGGCCAGGTCCCCCACCTGAGGGGTGGGCAGGTCACGGCAGACTTTGATGTTTCCCAAACCAGACAGGCTATGTTTTCCTCTGCGGGAATCAGGCTTGAAGAGCAAGATGATTGGGCACTATGAGGTCAGAGGGACACACCGTGAGGACAGAGGGACACCCGGGTAGACATGGACGTGTCAAGGGAAGCCAGGTCAACAGGGCCTGGCGCAGACCAACAGACAGACAGAGACAGACACACAGACTCGACCTTACTCACTCTGCGGGAAGCGAGGCGGGTTGTCGTTGACGTCAGTCACCACGATGGTGACTGTAGTGGAGCCTGAGAGGCCACCCAACTGGCCTGCCATGTCTGTGGCCTGGACCACCACCTCATAGCGCTCCTGGCTCTCTCGGTCGAGGTCTGGCACGGCCGTCCGGATCACACCTGTGGGTGAGGGAGGGTGAGAGGAGGATGGCAGACGCTGCCAAGCTAGGGCAGCGACTTAAGGTCTGGAGAGGGAGGAGTGACTGGTCAGACAATGGTGTAGCCGTGGGACCCCACAGAGCTTGGCAGCCAGAGCACACTTGCGCAGGGGCACACACTTGTGTAACTCGGCAGATTTGCACGGAACACATCCAGGCATTCACCTACTGTAATGCACACTCTTTCTCACATACATTCCCACACTTGACTATCACATATAGAGAGACATGCTCTCTACACACACTCCTCTGCACATAAACATAAACTTCTCCAAATACAAACAACATGAAAGCAGACTGTTTGGCTTGCTGGGAGGGAGAGAGCCTGTGGATCAAAAGCTGCCCTGGGCACACCTTGTTTCCTGGGGACAGCCAGTCCCCATGTAGGCCTCAATATCCCCAGGATCTGTTCTTTGTAAGTAGGACCTCACCTGATGTGTTTGTTAGTCACCCCCTGGGCCTACCACCCCAGGGAAGCCAGTCCCCCTATGGACCTCAGTTTCCCCTGGGGTCCATTTTGTAGGATTTTTTTTTTTTGGTCTTTTTGAGACAGGGTCTCCCTGTAGCCCCAGCTATCCTGGAACTCACTCTGTAGACCAGGCTGGCCTTGAACTCACAAAGATCCGCCTGCCTCTGCCTCTGCCTCCCAAGTGCTAGGATTAAAGGCGTGAGCCACCATGCCCTGCTCCCCTGGGGTCCATTTTGTATAAGTAGAACCTCATCTGATTTGTTTGTTAATGACTTACAGAACCTGGCACAAAACATCCATTTTGGTGTTTAACCCAGGAACAGGACTCATGTCCACATGGGTCACACTCACCGGTCGGTGCAATGTGTCACTCACACTTAGGAACTGCAGTCACACCCTCCTGTTGGTGTGCACCATCTCTCATCCCTACCCTTCCCTGCCATCCCAAGTCTGAGTTTCCCATCCAGGGTGCAGCAAAGGGCCCAGCAGACAGGCCTCCAAGCCTCCTGTGGGGTGGGAAACGAGGGCTCCGTGGACAGGACAGGCCGGCCAGGCCCCACTGCCTGTCAGCACAAGAACCTCGGTCTGGAGAGGAAGTTGATGAGGCATTCAGAGCCTCTCTTGACACTTGCCTCCCAACTGCCAAGCACAGGTGGTGACAGGTGGTGCCTGGGCCTAAGCACCAGGTGGAGTCACACACCAGTAGCCCCAGGATGTGCCCCATAAAACCCACACTCCATTTCCTGATGTCCCCAAGTCCCCAGATCCCAGTAAAGGCAATGGGATGGATGGCAGAGCCTGTGGGTTATGTGTGCGCATGTGAGTGTGTGCGACAGAGCAGGAAGGCAAGGTGGGAGGGAGCCTGGGGTAGTCTTTTGTCACCACAGGAAAAGGTAGGGAAGGCATTCTGTCTAACCAAGGGCCACAGAAAGGAAGGAAGAGAGAGAAAGGGGTAAAACTTGCCACAGCCAGAGTGAGTGACTTACACGACAGTGGAGGGGGGAATGAAGGAGGGAGGGCAAGCGGCAGACAGGTGCAGTGGTCACCAGGCTGGAAACCGAGGCCTCAGAGGGGAAGGCAGGGGAGAGAACTGACTTTGTTTTTTGAGGCAGGGTCTCTTGTGTCTCAGGCGGCTTTCAACTTGCTTTGTAGCTGAGGCTGACCTTGTACCCCTAATCCTCCTCTGCTTACCTCCTGAGCACTGGGGTTACAGGTGTGTGCTACCATGCCTGACAGGGAGTTGACTTTAGCCAGACACTGACTGTGTTCTGTGAAAGCCACTTTACATCCAGTGCCACACCGAATGAAGCTGTCTGGTGACAGGGTTTGGGAGCAGTGTGCATCTCAAAGCTCTGCATCCTCAGCTCTGAATGAAGACTAGAGAGGTCAGGGTCCACTCTGGTGGGTGAGGAGAGAGGCCCCACACAGCCAGCTTCCCTGACTGAGGACATGGATTATTGTAGAGCTACTGCTAGGCAGCTCTAGAGTGGGCACAGTAGCCATGTTGCCTCTGAACCCTGTCCTGAGTTCTGCACTGTGCAAGGTTGCTATGGTGACAGTTTCTAATGAACCTCCTCTCCTAGTATCCACAACCCTGGATAGTTCCCACCCACCAAATCTGGCCTTGGGCATGTGACAAGCTCTGACTTAGAGGTTGTGGGTAGCTGTGACGAAGCAGAGGCCTACTGAACCCTTGTGTGTTGCGGCCTGTGCCCTGGGAGTCCTGAGCCCACTGCTCATTTAAGCAGCACTGGATAAAAGGGCACACTGGTCCTGCCAGCTGTTCCTCAGCTGAATCATCCCCTAGAGACCTGACAGCTAAAGGTTGCCTCATAAGGGACCCCCAAGAAGGACCTGCCCAGCCAGCCCACTGAACTGTGACTGTTAAGTGCCTGTTAAGCCACTAAATTTGGCACAGCTTGCTACCTAGCTTTAAATAACTGATAGAGAAGTCAGGTTGGAAGAGCCATTCCTGGACTGGCTTGGGCAGGGCCCACTCATGCAGGTGTGTTTAACTGCAGGATCAGCTGGGCTGGGGGGGCCCAAGATGACTTTGCTCATACCCTGTCAGGACTGCGATCTAGGAAAGCGAGACTGAAAGGTCCTGGGGTAGGATGGCTTAGCAGTTAAAGGCACAGACCTCAAGCCCAATGGCCTGAATTCTATCCCCAAGTCCCACATCCATGGATGGAGAGAACTTGGTCTCATGGGTTGTCCTCTGGCTTCTACATGTCCATCTGCACACACATATGCATTCACACAGTAAGTAAATAAATAAACAAACATAAATGCTTTTGCATAACATCTTTCTGTAGGGATCTATTGATCAAAGCAAACCACAGACCAGCTCAGATTCAAGGCAGAGGAAACAGACTCCACTTCTCAATAGGGGAAACTAGGCCACAGGGCATCGGGCCCTCTGCATCAGCAGGCTTTGCACCTACAGGTTCAAATCCTTGGATATAACCAACTGTAGATTAGAGATATTATGGAAAAAATTGTAGCAGTGCTGCACACACACACACAGACACACACACACACAGACCTTTTCCCTGAACAATAGTGTGGCAACTATTTCCTAACATTTACTTTATGGGAGGTCTTATCAACCATCTAGAGATGACTGAGAGTAAATGAGAGGATGTGTACAGGTGGCATGTGGGTACCACATCGCCTTCCGCAAGGTGCTCCAGCAACCTTGGAGTCCTGAAGCCAATCCCCCCTCAGCTGCCAAGGGACAAAGGCCATGAGTGGCCGTGCACATGGCAGAGGGGCTAGGGGTACAGAAATCCCACCATATCAGTCCATACAGTTGTTCTCTTATTTTTCTGGCTCTTTATTTAAAAAATTTTTTTTTTATTAATTTTATTTATTTCTGTATGTGTACGAATGTATTGTCTGTATGCAAGTCTGTGCACCCGTGTCGTGCAATGCCGCGGAGGTCAGAAGTGGGCGTCGGATTCCCCTGGAGCTGGAGTTCTCCTGGAGTTGGAGTTTCAGACGGTTCTCAGCCGCCATGTGGGTGCTGGGGATCGAACCCGGGTCCTCTGCAAGAGCGGTCGGCGCTCTTAACCGCTAGGCCATCTCTCCAGCCCCCATTTTTTCTGGCTCTTTAAATTGATTCATTTACTCATTCATTCAACACTTGCTATAATGGCTAATCTTCATTGTCAACATACCTGGGAAGAAGGAACTTCACCTGAGGTTACCTCCATCAGACTGGCCTGTGCAGCATTTTCTTGATGGTTGATTGACATCAGAGGACCCAGCCCACTGTGGGCATTATATCCCTAGGCCTCTGGGTCTGGCCTGAATTAAAAAAGAGCTATCTGGGGGCTGGAGAGATGGCCTAGTGGTTAAGAGTGCCAACTGCTCTTGCAGAGGACCCGGGTTCGATCCCCAGCACGCACATGGTGGCTGAGAGCCATCTTTAACTCCAGTTCCAGGGAAATCCGACACCCTCTTCTGACCTCCGCGGTATTGCATGACACAGGTGCACAGACCTGCATGCAGACAGTACATTCATACACATAAATAAATAAAATTTTAGCCAGGTATGGTGGCACACGCCTTTAATCCTAGCACTTGGGAGGGAGAGGCAGGTGGATCTTTGTGAGTTCAAAGCCAGCCTGGTCTACAGAGTAAGTTCCAGGACAGCTGGGGCTACAGGGAGACCCTGTGTCAAACAAAAAGACCAAAAATAAATAAATAAATATATAAATAAAAGAATAAATAAAATTTAAAAAAAGAGCTATCTGACCTGGGTATGGTGGCTTACACCTTTAAACCCAGCACTTGGGAGGCAGAGGCAGGCAGATTCTGTGAGTTTAAGGCCAGCTCTGGTCTACATGGTGAGTTCCAGGAGAGCTGCAG
This sequence comes from Rhizomys pruinosus, assembly GCA_009823505.1. Taxonomy (NCBI): domain Eukaryota; kingdom Metazoa; phylum Chordata; class Mammalia; order Rodentia; family Spalacidae; genus Rhizomys; species Rhizomys pruinosus. Next base: position 2,422,346 of record VZQC01003147.1, read on the forward strand.
CTATAGGGAGACCCTGTCTCAAAAAGACCAAAAGAAAAAAAGAGCTATCTGAGGAGCTGGAGAGATGGCTCAGTGGTTAAGCACACTCTTGCAGAGGACCTGAACTCAATTCCCAGCACCCATGTTGTGACTAACGGCCATTGGTTAACTACAGTTCCAGGGGATCCAACATCTTCTTCTGACTCCTTGGGGATTACACAACACAGGTGCACTTGCACACATGCAGGCAATACACTCATACACTTAAAATAAAAATAATAAATAAAAAATTTAAAAAGCTATCTGAGCAAGCCAGAGGAAGCTAGCCAATATGCAGTGTTCCTCTGCGGCCTCTGCTTCGGTTCCCACCTGGAGCTCCTACCTTGGCTTCCCTCCATGATAGACTATAAGATGTAAGCCAGATAAACCCTTTCCTCCATAAGCTGGATTTGGGCACTATGTTTTATCACACCAGACTTGTGATAGCTGATCTTCATTGTCAACACACCTGGGAAGAGGAACCTCACCTGAGGAATTCCCCCCATCAGACTGGCTTGTGATGCTGTAAGCCAAACTCCTCCCCCAGGTTGCTTCTGGTCAGTGCTTTATCACAGAAGGAGAGAAGCAACTGGAACACTGGCTGATGGTCTGTGATATGCACAGCACTGGATCCAAGGACAGGTCAGATAGACATGGGTCTGGTTTTGCTTTCAGCCGCTAACACACTCTGACCTTGGGCAAGTTCTTGAGTCCGTCTGAGTCTGTTTCCCATTGTGTTAAATGGGAGATACTCACTGTGATGGTGTTAACTGCCAACTTGCTGGGGTCTAGATCACCTAGGAGGCAGGCCTCTGGGCACACCTCTAGGGAATGATCTTGACTACATTAATTGAGGTAGGAAGACCCACCTTAATTGGTAAGGCAAGATCATCCCCTGCGCAAGTGGATCTTGAACTTTATAATGGAGAAGGCAAGCTGAGCACGAGGATGCATTCATCCCTCCATGTTTTCTGACTGTGGATGTGTGTGACCAGCTGCTTAGAGATCCTGCTGCCTTGATTTCCCCAACATGAGGGACTGTAGAACCAAGACTCCTGCTCTGGGGGGGGGGCTGCTAAGAAGTAGGAGAGATGAACCTATGCGCAGGTCTCACTTTAAAAAACTGAGTATGTGTAAGTATGATGTGTGCATGTGTATGTGTGTGGTTGTTTGTGTGTTTGAGTGTGGGTTACACACACGTGTTCAGGGTAAAGGACAACTTCAGGTGTCAGTTCTTACCTTCCACTTCATTTGAGACAGGCTCAGTTGTTCTCGCCTCTGTACTGCACGGCCAACACCTCCCCCCTGCCTCATCTCCCCACCCCCAGGTCTCATGCTGTGGAGATCCCTAGCAGATCCCCTCTTTTGAGCCCTGGGTTGGGCGCCACCACAGACAAGTCCAGTCTCTTCTTCCGTATCTGAAGGGTCTGAGCTGAATGGCTCAACTGTCACTTGGACTGACTGTGTGGCCCCTCTGCCTCTGTCTTCCTCACGTCCTGACGCAGATGGCTGTCTGTTTCCAGCTTCTCTGTTAGAACAAAAATCCACACGGATGGGAGTGCAGTCTCGTTCACCACCCCGGCACACAACAGGTGCTCAGCAGGTCCGACTTTCATCCCTTTTTGGCCCCAAAGGCCAACTCTGGCCCAGTTGAGAGTTTTCAGCCAAGATCTTGACATCTCTGAGGGAGTCTTTCAATTCCTGCTGGGGTGGTGGTAGGCGGGGGCTGGCAATTACAGCCTGGCTCTCAGCCATTGTCCCCATTCCAGCTGTTGTCCTTCCCACCCCTGCTGTCCTCTCCAGATGCTGCAGAAGGGGCCCTGGAGCCCTTAGGACGCCTCATTAGCCCTCAAATGCCATCTCTGTCACCCCTGTGGGGGGCTGGCTGGCAGGCCTGGCCTTTAAAACACACAAGTTAATTCCTCCTCTGGCACTCTGCCTGGGGCACCCTGCCTCCTCCCTCACACCTTCCTCTCAGGCCTCATTCCAGTGCTGCTCCTACTATCTGCACAGCAAGAACAGACTGTACCTCACAGTAGCGGCTAAATATAGCCCTACATCAGCAGAATATTCCTGGCTGGGGAAGTAGAGCTGGGGCTGGCAATGGTGCCAGGGTGGCTCTGGTGGTGAGGTTGGGGTATGGAAGGAAGATCCAGAGCATCCTGGGAGATGTCAGAGAAAGGACCTTTACAGACTCAAGTTGAGGAGCCTCCGAGGACCCTAGGGTGGCTCCTCCGCTTGCTGCACATGGTACCCTTGTCTGGTTTCTTGGAGACCATCCCTGCTTTCCTGGGCTTTCCAACCTCCCACGTGTCACCCTCCTTCTGACCCTCTATAGTGGGGTGCTCCTCTACAGTGAGGGTGCTCCTCTACATTGGGGGTGCTCCTCTACAGTGGGGGTGCTCCTCAGTAAGTGGAGGCCTCCAGACTTTCCTAGAGTCTGACCTTCACCTGTCAGTCCCTGCTACCTCCCAAGGTTCAGTCCTGGCCTTGACCCCTATCCTGCCCAAGAATCTTACTCCATAGCCCTGGCTGGCCTATAATTATGTAGCTCAGGCTAGTCTAGACTCTTAGAGATCCTCCTGCCTCAGCCTTTCAAGTGCTGAGATTACAGACAGGAGTCTCAAGCCCAGCTTCTTTGTTCTTTTTCTCCCTGTCCTCCTCAAGTATAACCATGCCCTGTGCTACGTGAACAAAGGTGCATCATCTCCATCGTTCGCCCTGTACCAGGGGCTCAGCTGAGCACATCACACACTCCTTATCCCCAGGACCTCACTGCTCCTCCCCTAGAAATCCTCCTGGCCCTCACTTCATCTGCTCCAAGGTCACAGAGAACCCTGCTCGACTTCTTTATCTCAGTCTAACCTCTTACCATGCTTTCTATTCCTTGCTGGAACTCATTGGAGCCTGACATGCTTTGATCAGCATTTGCTTATTTTCTATATTCCTTTCTTCAATAAAATCTCAGAAGGGCAGTCTTGGATAACCCTGCTGTTGTGTGCTTGGTGCTGAGAACACATCTGGGCACTCTGTAGCCAGGCACATGGCACCCACTCAGGTATTAGCTGAATGAACGAATGAAGTATCACACGGAACCCTCACAAGATCACGAGTACACAGGGGAAATTGGAGCTTCAAGAGTCCCAACCATTCTTAGAGGTCCATGTTCACATTTTAAATGGACTACCGGGACTTCTAGTAGTTTCTTTCCCTTTCTTCCCTCAGAATAAAGCTGGCATGGTTAAAGCTGGATTCCCTAGCTCTGCCCAGGAGGCTGGGGCTCACTGGTCAATCCCTCTCCTCCCAGAGAGTTCTAACTCACATCCTCCTGTTTCTGTATGAGGCTCCCCTTCTCTACATGTCTGTGGGGGGACTGGGTTAGGAGTGGATCAGGAACTTCTACCTTGGAGGCTTGGGTCTGTCCAGTGTTTGCCAATTGTGGGACTTCACTGCACCCCCTTTCTCCTAAGCATCTCAACCCACCCTCACTCCCAATCCTTCATTAATTCTTGCTTCCTAACTAGGCAGGCAGGTCAAGGTGCCTGAATGGATTTGGGGAAAGTGTGGGCTTTTGGCTTGTGTCCTTGGGGCCTCTGTGCTAGGCAATGGGGGCCTCTCTGCCTCCAATTCCTTTCTCAGAGCTAAGCTTTCCTGCTGTCACTCAAGGGATCTTGTTAAAATAAAAACCTGGGCATGTCACTTCCCTGCTTAGAAGTCATCCATGAACCTGCAGCATCGGTGAGGAGGAGGGGATCCCAGGCATGATGGCCCGAGGGTGGGGGAGTGTAATCTGGTACCTGTCTTAGTATTATCTGTTGAGATTCCAAATGCATGTGTCCTGTGACCCAGTGGTTTCACTTCCTGAAAATTATCCTACAGATGCACTCAGGCAGGCACAGGATGATACATGTGTGAGGTTATTTGCTGTAGCAATGTTCGTTGTAGCAAATGATTGGAAACAGCATATGTGTCCATCACGACGGGACTAGTGAAATAAATTCCAGTGTATCCATAACAGGCATTAAATAAAAGAATGAGGCCGCTCTTTATGAACTGATACGGAATCATCTTTAAGACGTATTGTTAAGCAAACGTGGCAAGCTAAATGTACAGTGTGTACTTACAGCTACCATTCCTGTAAGGAAAAGAAGACAAATACACGTGCCTTGTTTCCATGCACATGCTTAGAAGAGCTTTGTAAAGATTCACAAGAAAATTACATCGGTTGCCTTGGGGACACAGGCAAGGTGGCTTGGGGACCGGATGGGGTGAGGAATTGCCACTAAATACTCATTTGAACTTCTTGAATTTTGAACCTTGAGATGTACTATCAATTTTCAGAATGCCTTAATATTTTTCAAGTGAATGAGTCCAAGATCTCCCCGGCTGTGTGCATCAGGCGGTACCTGAGGGGCAGCGTGGCTGGGGACGGGGAGTGGGAAGTGCTTGCTTCTTAACATTTTTTTTCTAATGTTTGAATGTTTTTCTGAAATGCATTGCTCTTGCAAGGAGGCAAGAATAATGAAGATATTATGTGTACAAGAACACAATTATAACTGAGCTCATAGACTAGAATCCTCCCCCTCCTCCCCACAGAAAACAAACACATGAACAAAACACAAAGCCAAATCCATTGCACACACTCTCACACACTACACACACATATACATGCACACGCACACGCACACACGCACTCTACACACACACACTCTCTACACACACTCTACACACTCTCTACACACACGTGCACACACACACTCACATACTCACTCACACACACACGCACACACATGCACATGCACACGCACGCACGCACACACACACACACACTGTCCATAGAATAAGCTCAGAGCTCCTCACCCCTGCCAGTCTGGACAACCGCCTTCCCCACAGCTCCACTCCCAGCTCTTACCTGTGGCGTGTCCTCTCCGTCCTCTCCCTGGGTCTTGTAACCGCCCCTCTGATCCTCTAGTGACAGGCTGCTTCAAACCCTAATTGCCCAAGCAAATGCTTGCCCCATCCCTACAGGCCTGGGGACCCCCCTGCTACCTGGTAACTGTCTTGTGGCATCTGATGTCTCATCTTCCTCCTGTCCCTGAGAGCAGCTCTCCCAGCTGTGTGACCACAGGGGAGTCATGTGCCTGTCTGAGCCTGTCTGAGCCTGTCTGAGCCTGTCTCCCCTGGAGCTCCCCCAAGGCCCTCAGAGACTCATCGAGATTTAAGCTCCAGGTGAGTCAAGTGGACAAGGGCAGGTGCTCCTCTGTTGTTTGGTGGTGCACTCACGTGGGGGGGGGTGTGAATAGGGACGTCCCTAAGTGTCACTCCATCTTTCCATTAGATCCTCATCAGTTGCTGTGGGAATGGAGCTGGTGAAGTTGCCTAAGAGGCTGGCCTCCCAGAACGTGCTTGTAATCCCCTTATGGCTTCAATTCAGTTACAAGGACAAACAGGCTGCATGGCTCAGACCTGTGAGGTCCCTACAGGGCGCCAACACTGGCGCCTCCTGCCTTTGCATTTCTCTGCTGTTCTTGCAGGAGACTCCACCCATTCTTTTCTGCTCTTCTATTTTCTTCCTCCTCTTTTTTTTTTTTTCTTTTGAGACAAGGTCTCCCTGTAGCCCCCACCTGGACTGGAACTCACTATATAGACCAGACAGGCTTTGATCTCACAGAGATCCACCTGCCTCTGCCTCTCGGGGGCCTAGGTTTAAAGGCATGTGCTACCGCCCTGGGCTCTCTTCCTCTTCTTTCCTGGTTGTCCATCCTCCCACCATCCTAGAGACTCTAGGAACCCAAGATGCCTCCTGCACATGCTCTATGTTGCTTAGAAGTGCTGGATCAGCAGGCTTAGTGGTCTGCAGTAGTCCCTGCCTGCCATGGGCTCTGCTCACACTAGCCCCTGGGTTGCCAGGCCCTGTTCCTCAAGTTAACCCCCTCACCTGTCTTGGGGTCCACTGTGAAGTGCTGTTCGCCGTCCAGCATGCTGTACACCAGCCGGGCACTGCTGCCATACGTGGGGTCATCTGCATCTGAGGCCATCACCTGCATCACCGACGTGCCTGGGCCCAGGGGACCAAGCGAGACAGTGGTCACACAATGGTCACTGGGAGCTCCCCCCCCCCGCTCCACCCTGGGGAAGCTAAGAGAGGAGATTCTTTAAGGGCCCACTGGGGTCATCAGCCAGCCACCTCCTAGCTCTGTTCCTACACTGAGACCCAGCCTGCTTCCTGATGGAGGCCCTTTCTACAGACGGGTGACCATGGAGTTGTATCTGGATTCAAGTCTCCCCTGGTTCACAGCTGGAGGACCAGCAAGAGAATCTCAGTATCTCCTACAAAGCTGGCATGGTGCCAACCAGCCAGCAGGGAAGGTGAGAGAAAGTGTCCATGTGGCTCTAGGCAGTCCCTCAAAGACAGGAGGTGGGGGACACAGTGGTCATGTACACAGTTAAGGGGCACAGTCAGAGCTGGGACTGGAAAGCAGGCCCCTGGGAGCTTTCACCCACTTCAAGCCCTCGGGACACCTTGCGAACTCTGCTACCCTATTCCCTCCATGGTAGCAGCAGACAGTGGCGTACATCCAAGTTCACCAGGCTCAGAAGCTGGTGTCTCCTCTTGGCCCCTAGGCAGGAGAACTGCATGGCTGGCTTCCCTTGGAAAGTAGTTACCCATGGGCCCTGATGCCCTCTCGCCCCTCCCCCTGGTGCCCAGACAGCACCCACCCCAGCCACACACTTTTCCTCATGCTCTGCACGTACGCTGCCGGGGAGAGTATAAATTGGATAAAAGTCCATCAAACAGCGGCAATTAAGTTATTGATTTTCGACGCTGCCTCATTAAACTGGGAGCTTCTCCCGGCCTGTCCCAGAGATGGCTCTAATTTGACATCATGTTCAATTTGACGAAAGCAGGGCTTTCGTGAGGCTGGACTAAAGGGGGAGGGGTAAGTGGGGGGACCATCAGAACCTTTCCAGAAAGGGTATGGGGGGGGGTAGAAGGTCCAGAAAGAATCTTGGGGGGCTCAGCACATGACCCAAAGGGGAGGAGACTGAACCTGGGGGAGATGGGCTCAGCTGGGTGCCCTGCTGGGGTTGGATGGGGCCTCTCAAGGCTGAGCTGGGCTCTCTGGGCCGGCAGACAGCATGCTGGGAGGTGAGGCCAGTTCACTGCTTGGCTAATGAGGGAGTCTGGAAGTGCTTCTGCAGCAATTCTGCGGAGCCCAGCCCGCTGCCTGCCTTGCCCGCCTCCAGCCTGGGGCCCTCCATCATTCCAGACAGACACATGTATTTATTTTTCACTCTTTTGCATTTCTCATTTCCCTTTCTAGGTCCCCCTCCCAGCCACAGCCTCCCGAGCAGCCCTGCAATGCGCCTTTCTTTGGTGGCCCTAGCTCCATACTATGCATGGTTATCTGAGTTGCCCTGAGGAGCTGGAGGAGAGGGGGACAAGCCCTTCCCTATGATACTGATGGCCCGGGGTCTCCAAATTAGAGGCAAGGACACAGCCCTAGTTGGAGAGGATGGGAAGAAATGCTCCTATTGAGCATCCATTGATTACCTGGACATTAGCCTCTAAAACCCATGATCTCTAATCCCTATAGCATCTTTGAGAGGCACAATGGGCCTCTGATATTACAGGTGAGGAAATGAGCCATAGGGAAAGAGGACATGGTGGGATTTGAACCCAGGACTGCAGTGATAATGCCCTTTAGGCACCAGCGTTAGCACAGGCAGTGACTGGGGGGACACCTGCCTGGTGTACTGACTTATAATCACTGATGACACTGCCACTTATTAGGACCTTGGCCTTAGTCATGCCATGAACTACCCTACCTTTCGACACCCTCCTTTGAGAAATGTAAAAGACAGTATCACCAAGCTCCTAAAGAGCATCCAAGGATTCAGATAGGTTTTCTGTTTCAGGACCAAGGACAGCGCCACGGAGCCGCTAAGGGGGTGGGGAGGCACAGAGGGCAGTCTCAGGAGGCCGGCGTGCTGTGTATGGTGATACCACCAGGCCTCCCTCACAGAGGCCCAGCAATGGGAGAAGCAGCAGGCTCGTGATGGGTGCTCGATAAATGGGGCTGTTGTAACAGTTATGAGGCAGAGTCTCCCTGTCTCTCCCGTGCCTGTTCTCTCTGGCCCAATAGCAAGTCACAATGCCGGGCTGAGTGAGTCCCCAGGGGCATGGCTGAGCTAGCTTGCTCTCTCCCTGGCTGCATTCCAGGGACTCCCTCGGGGATGGTGGAATCATTTCTCCAATCCGAGATTCTTTATTGCAGCCATTACAGTTAATGCCGACACGTGAGGGTGGTGAAGGGTCAGTGATTCACCACAGTTCCCCTAGGCCCGGCAGAAATGGCTTTCTCAGGCCAGATCCCCCTTCACCATCCAGAAGCCCCTCCACCAGAATCAGCAGACGTGGGGTGCCCAGCTGCTGTGAAGGCCCTTCAGGGTTGTTCTCCTGAGTCAGCTGTCACGGCTTTAACAGACCATACGCCAGTGACTCCCCATGCCCACTCTGTCTTTGAGACCTCATGCCAACTCTGTGATGAAAATGGAGGGGCACAAATGCCTGCTTCTATCTTTTGTGTAAGTGCTCCCACTGTGACCTAACATCAAACCACCAACGTGGTGTTGACTGGCCCATAGAACTCCTGAAAAGTGCTGTGTGGCTCTTATAAACCGAAACCCACGATTATCATTCCTCAATAACAGTGGTGACATTGCATATATGGAAAATTACTTTGTGCCACGCACCGTGCTATGAGCCCTTTCTGCAGAGAATCTTGTGCACTCCACACAGAAGCTTTGTCATTAGATGCAGAGCCAGGCACAGTGGCTCACACTTGGGATTCCAGCACTCAGGAGGCTGAGTCAGGAAGGTTGCCTCAAGTCTGAGGCCAGTGTGGGCTGCATAGTGAGGTTCTATACCAAGAAACAAACAAACTTATAAATGAGGGAACTGAAGCTGAGTCAGGTGATAAACCTTTTTAACCTCTTTGTACCTGTTCCTTAATTTGAAATGAGAATTAAGAATGATGACTGCTGGATTTGGGATCCTGTTGAGAACTCAGATTGAGCACCAAGTGCAGTACCTGGCCAAGTTCACCTGCTCAGGGTGTAATCAAGACAGGATTTAAATGTAGGTGGCTCTTGTGTCTGCCTTTCGGGTAGGTGAGGGCATTGACTGAGTTAAAACAGATGGGTGAGGCCGGGCGTGGTGGCCCACGCCTTTAATCCTAGCACTTGGGAGGCAGAGGCAGGGGGATCTTTGTGAGTTCAAGGCCAGCCTGGTCTACAGAGTGAGTTCCAGGACAGCTCTTCAGGGAGACCCTATCTCAAAAAGACAAAAAAAAAAAAAAAAAAAAAAAAAAAAAAAAAAAAACAGATGGGTGAGGAGAAAGGAGAAAGGAGGGTAGGAGAGGAAGGCAGGGGTGGGGCTCCGGTTCTCCAAGCCAGCCTGACAGAGATGTGCTGGGGTGGTGGTGCGGGGGGGATGAGCAGACTGCCGTCCAAGCTGCTGCTGCCCCTGCCCCCACCCCACCATAAACGCTGTTTAAGTGCCTAAGTCAAGGCTGGAGTAGGAAGGGCCGCCTGGCTGATTCTTGGGTAAATGGGATCTCAGGGCCCGGGATCCACGCAGAATGTTAAATATGGGAAGGCTGGTCCTTGGAGAGCACCAGAGTCCAATGGTGCTCAACCTGGCCACACATTACAATCCCCTGGGAGCTTTAAAATAAAACTGATACTGAGCTCTGTTCCTGACCAATTAAATAGGACTCTGCGGGCAGGGCCCAGGCAAGTGATTCTAATGTACCTCTTGGGCTCAGAAGAGATGCAGTGTGGACCTGATCCCTGACTGAACTAGTGGGGAAACTGAGTCACAGAGGGGCTCAGAGACTCCCCTGGTCCCTTCTCTAGTAAGCAGGAGAGAACAATTCCAACCTAGTCTGTCTACCCAGAATGCTGCCCTCCCTGAATCTGCCCTGAGGCCACAGCAGAAGCAGCAGCTAGATGTCCCCCCAATTCTCCCCTCACCCTGAACCCCTATCCTTAGAGCTCTTTCCAGCTCAGATCAGTGTGAGACATGGGACCTTCTGAGGTGACATCCCTCACACTTCTAGGGAGACCAGGTGGCCTCTGCTGTCACTGTCCTGGGTTTGGATCCCAGTATATTCTCACCCTTGTCCCCCAAGCAGGCCTTCTCTCTGTCTGTCCTGTTTCCCCCTGGACTGTGGGCATCGGAGGTGACAGATTTAAGAGGCCAGCGAGCCAGGTACGGTGAGTGATGAAGGGGCTCATCTTCTGGTCTGCATGGTCAGGAGGCATCTGAGGCCCTGGGCACCAGCATCGGGAGGAGGCGCTTGCCTGCTATTTGTCTCTGACTTACCCAGGATGTCCTTCATCCTAGCTAGTCTCTTTTTTTTTTTTTTGGTCTTTTTGAGACAGGGTCTCCCTGTAGCCTCAGCTGTCCCGGAACTCACTCTGTAGACCAGGCTGGACTTGAACTCATAAAGATCCGCCTGCCTCTGCCTCCCAAGTGCTAGGATTAAAGGCGTGGGCCACCACACCCAGCTCCTAGCTGGTCTCTTATACTGGGGCCCCAGAAGGCTCCTGAAGGGAGTGATGATGTGTGAGTTGGAGCTGGGGGGGGAGGCGGCAGAGGTAAACTCTTGCTCCAGCCCTTTCTTGGGCCCAGTGGTTGGTTGCAGGATTCCCACCCCATTTTTTTGCTGTCTGGGTCTCTGTCCAAGTGGAGATAACACCTTATCCTTCATGTGCCCAGGGTCTCTGTTAATGAGCTGAAAGGGATGAAGTTTCTGGCAAAGTTCAGAGTCTTCCCTGAGGTGGCTAAGTGTCATTATTATGAGGATGTTTCTAATTGTCATCATCTTGCCTCTCCCCTACCTCCTCTGCTACCCTGCTGGGCCTGGGGATACCCTGGGCTCACATTTAGCTGCTCAAACATTTATAAAAACGGAGTTCCACCCCCTGCTGCTGCCAGCACCGTGTGCAACGCTTTCCATTAAAAATTAAAAACCACTTGTCGAGTCCCTGGGAAAGCTCAGATTACACAGGAAACAAGCCCCTTCTCCAACTCCATGCCCACCCCACCCCCAGCTCGCTCTTTGATTGTCACTTATAATGCAGGCTCACTGGTCTGGTCTTGACCTTGCTTCCGGCTGCCTGGCTGGGATGGTCTAATGTAGATGAATGACCCACAGGGGATGGAGGGAAGATGCAGAGCCAGGGACAGAGACTTGGGAGGTGACACGGAAAAGGAGGGGCAGGAAAGTGGCTCAGGGGTAGAGAAACAAGGGACAGAAAGTGGGGCAGACACCATGACAGAAAGTTTGAAACAAGAAAAGTAGGAAGCTAGAGTCACAGAACCAGAAAATGGAACAGAGAGGGTTGCAGAGGCAGAGCAGTGGCAGAGGGCTGAGGTCGGGCCCCAAGAGGTGGGGGACCCTTTGTAGCCTCTCGACACCCTCTTACTGTCTTTCCTTGTGGATCCCACAGTCTTAACCATCCACTGTAAACCCTGTGTGTGTGTGTGTGTGTGTGTGTGTGTGTGTGTCTAATATGTTCCCCTGAAAAGGGCTTTCCTGCCACCTTCAAGCTCCTCTCAACTGTCAGTTGAGGCCCTTGGTCCTGGACTCCAGTGGGCTTGTTTGTTTGGGGGAGTTACAAATGTCAGTAGCGCTGGGTGTGGTGGTGCACGCCTTTAATCTTAGCACTTGGGAGGCAGAGGCAGGCGGATCTTTGTGAGTTCAAGGCCAGCCTGATCTACAGAGTGAGTTCCAGGACAGCTGGGGCTATAGGGAGACCCTGTCTCAAAAAAAAAAAAAAGTCAGTATCTATAATAACCTTTGGCTAATGACAGAAGACAAATGTGTGTGTGTGTGTGTGTGTGAGATGTGGGCCATGTGTGTATAAATGTGCAATGTGTACGTGTGTGGTGAGTATGTGTGTGGTGTATAGCATGTGTGTAGTGTGTCTGTGGTATACATATGTGTGGTGTGTGTATGTGTGGTGTAGGTGGTATGTATGTGTGTGTACATGTGTGTAAATAAGTATAGTTGTGTGTGTGCACAGAGGCCAGGGGTTGACATCAGTGTCTTTATCTATCTCTCTCTACCTTGGATTTTTTTTGTCTTTTTTGAGACAGGGTCTCCCTGTAGCCCCAGCTGGCTTGAAACTAGCTATGTAGACCAGGTTGGCCTTGAACTCACAGAGATCTGTCTGCCTAGGCCTCCCGAGTGCTGGGATTAAAGGTATGCACCACCAGGCCCGGCTCCACCCTGGTTTCACCTTGGTTTCGAGGCGGGGCCCTCACTGGAGTATGCTAGACTAGTAGCCAGCTGGCAAACAAGGGGTTCCTCCCGTGTCTGTCTCCCCAGAGCTGGGTTTGCAGAGGTGTGTACCATCACTTTTACATGAGTGCTGGGTATGCGAACTCGGGCCGTCACGTTTCGCACAGCAAGCGCCTTACTCAACTGAGCCACCTCCTCGGTGGCCAACGCCTGCTTGTAATGCGGCTCCATTCGTCGCCTGACACCTACAAGACTCCAGTGTGTTGGGTCCCGAGTGCAGGAGGCAGGCTTTACCAGCTCTCTACCTGGTGCCCTGTGGTCCAGGACCTGGCACAAGATGGTGCTCAAGTTTGAATGGCTTGTTACTGTTATGTTTTAATATGAAGAGCAATGATTTATTACTCTGTGTGGGAGAGGGGGCCATGCCTGCTTCCTGGCATGTGTGTGGAGGTCAGAAGTCAACTTTGTGGAGTAGGTTCTCTCCTACTTTTACCTGGTTTCTGGGAATCAAACTCAGGTCATTGGCGTAAGCAGCTAGCTCCTTACCCACTGAGCCATCTCACCAGCCTTTGAATGGCTTGTTGATGGGAGAGACAGAGAGTGTGAGCCTGCTCCTCCCTGTCCTCATTACCTGGACTCTAGAGTCGGCTCCCACGGGCCAGGACCTCCTCTCTGTTGCCACCAGGAATCTCCCATCCCGTCCTCCCTGAAGTCAGGGAGAGCCAGTGCCGTTGCTAGGCAAGGAGATATTGCACATATAGATCTTCCTGGACTTTAATTAAAAACATCTTTAGAAGTTGTCTCTGCAGAGGCCAGCAATTGATTCCCGGCTTGGGCCTGAGGGCTGCTGAGCCACACTCTTTGGCCGTGGGTGGGACAACTGGAGGCCCTGTGCTTGCTGCTGCCCTCCACAAACAAAACCCCGGGGACAGCCTGCCTCTTGCCTTCCTCTTTTCCTCTCTGCCACCACCCCTGCAAGGCCCGGATTTAGGAATTAGCCCTTCCACTTTTATTTCTGTTTTGATCTTGAGCCTCAGTTTCCTTAGCTGTAAAATGGGGGTGTCAGCACTCGAGGGAGTCCCTGGTGGATGAAATGAGATTGGGAGTGGGAAAGTGATTTTCAAGCTGGAAAATCCCATGTGATGACTGGTCTTGACCTAGAGAAAGCCACAGATGTTAGCCTGGGAACTCCAGTTTGGATTCCAAGTTCTGGGTCTACTTCTGGGTCTAGCTCTTAAGGCAGAGGCTCAGTCAAGTCACGTTATCATTCATCGCTCACTGAATTCACTTCCTCGTCGGCACAATGAGGACAGTAATACCTGGCCTGCTCATTCCCTGGGATTGGAGGATAAAGGGAAATCGCTCTGTGAAAGCCGTGTTGGCTGATAGCTATTATTTAGTGAATATCCCAAAAAGCACAGGCTTGCCACAAAAGAGGCTTTTTCCACCCATTAGAGATGCAGCTCACAGGAGAACTGGAATCTGAGAACAACAGGGCTGCAGACAAGGCCCCTGACACCTCCACGCTCTGCCAACCCTACCCCTTGTTCCAGCCACACACACCACCTTCCCAGCCTCCCTTCACCGCAGACATCACTAATCCACCCTGGAATTTCTTTTCCTGAGCCAGAAGGAAACTTCAGATTCTTCGGTCACTACTGATTGATCGAGGTAGGCACAGGAGGTGAAAGTGCCCCACTAGTACCTGCTCTGAGGTTTGGGCCATGTCCTGTTTATCTGTGTACCACCCCCTTCCCAGCAAAGTACAGCATGCAATATAGGCACCAAGAATCCAAAGCGGCTGCTTATTTTTCTGTCTGTGGGTCTCAATACAAAGTAGGTGCTAACAAACATTTGCTATGTCCTTGTCCTGGGGTGAGTCAGCTCTGCAGGCTGGCAAGACCCATTTCCACTGGCTGCCTTGCGCAGAGTGGGCACTAATAAACACCTTTCATTGTACATTTCCTACAGTGCCCAGAATAAAATAGGGGCTAATAAATGTGGATTGAATTGTGGTTCTGTGTCCTTGATGGTGCCAAGCATAGTATTTTGTATTCGGTTGGCATCAATGGACGGGGTGGTGGAGACAGGCCTGGAGCCCTGTGGAACCCTCTCACTGTCTCTGGACCAGGTTGTACTCCTAAAGAGAGGTGCCTGGGCCCTCAGGCCAGCTCCTCTGTCCCAACTCCACACAGCCTCAAACTTTAAGTCTCTCCCTCCACCCATGTGTCCCTAGTCATGCCTCTCAGCAAATGTGGGTATCTGGGGACATCCCAAACCTCAGTGCCCAAGAATGAGCTCTATTCCACAGACTCGATCCCTCTTCCATGGCAGCTCCAACATCGAGCTCTGCTCTCTCTTCCCCATATCCCGTCACGCTGACCCCCGAGGACTCTGCCTTTGCTATACACTATCACCCCTTTCTTCCCACCATCCACACTACAGTGTCCTCACTCATCTCCTTCCTTCCAACCTTGCCAGCACAGTGGCCTCATCATTCTTTAAAAATACACATTGGGGGCTGGAGAGATGGCCTAGCGGTTAAGAGCGCCGATCGCTCTTACAGAGGACCCGGGTTCGATCCCCAGCACCCACATGGCAGCTGAGAACCGTCTGAAGCTCCAATTCCAGGAGAACTCCAGTTCCAGGGGAATCCGAGACCCTCTTCTGACCTCTGTGGCATTGCACGACACGGGTGCACAGACTTGCATGCAGACAGTACGTTCATACACATACAGAAATAAATAAAATTAATTTTAAAAAATGAAAAAAAATTAAAAAAAATAAATAAAAATACACATTGGGTCATTCACATTCCTGTCCCCATCAAAAGCCTTCCAGTGGTAGCCCAGTCCCATGTGATCCTGCTTCTGGCTCTTTTTCTGAGTTATTCAAGCAATCTCCTATTCCCACACTCTTCTATCAACCCTTAAACACTATGAACACAGTATACCCCAGGGCCTTTGCACTTACAGCTTCTCGTACCCTACAATGTTCTTTTTTTTTTTTTAATTATTATTATTATTTTGTCTTTTTGAGACAGGGTCTCCCTGCAGCCCCAGCTGTCCTGGAACTCACTTTATAGACCAGGCTGACCTTGAACTCACAGAGATCCACTGCCTCTGCCTCCCAGTACTAGGATTAAAGGCATGCGTCAACCACACCGGGCTTAAAGACGGTTCTTAGCCACCATGTGGGTGCTGGGAATCAAACCCCAGTCCTCTGCAAGACCAGTTGGTGCTCTTAACTGCTGAGCCATCTCTCCAGCCCCCTCCCCCTACAATGTTCTTTGAACATGATGGAAGTTCTCTAGGGGTGACCCCCAAACCAGCACTCTTGGGAATTTGTCATCATTTCTAACAGTCAGACTTAACTAGATGGGAAACCCTGGAAGTGGGGCTGGGCTGGAGTCCTGTGATGGAATGCTTACTCAGCATGCATGAAAACAAATTTGTTCCCAGCACCATAAAAAGAAAGGAAAGAAGGAAGGAAGGAAGGGAGGGAGGGAGAGAGGGACAGGACCCTGGGGGGACAGGCAGCAGTCTGTGTCAGGCAGCTCTCTAGGGAATCTGGGTGCACACTGGAGTCGAGGACCTGCTTCACAAAGCCCCTTGGCTTACTTCCTTCAGTGTGTGATTCGACAGCCTCATAAAAAGAGAAAATTTCTAGGGCTGGAGAGGTGGCTCTGTGGAGAAGCCACTTGTTACCAAACCTGAGGACCTGAGTTCTAATCCCCAGACTCCATGGAAAGCTGAGTGTCTGCTCTGTAATCCCTGTATCCCTGTAGTGAGGTGGGAGGCAGACGGGAGAATACTCTAAAGTCCTCAGCTCAGCGAACCCATGTGGCAGCCCAGGCAGAGCCACTGTCTCAAACAAGGTGGAAGCAAGTATCAATGAGGTCCACATGTGCTCTGTAGCATGTGCACACAAGCAGCCACACATGTGAAAACACACATACACACATACACACACACACACACAAACACACACACAAAGGGGGGGCATTTCCCTGAAATCCTGGAGGGGGTAGTCAGATGTGTATAACTCCGGGTGTCATGGATGCACTGTTTTCTTTCCTGTTACTCCCTCTCTCAAGTATGTGGCCTCCTGAGGACCCCGAATGTCCCCTGATACGTGACTGTGGCATGCAGGAACACGTCAGTGCTCAACAGTGAACTGGTCCCCAGGAAAGGCCAGGAACTCGCTCAAAGTCACTGGGTGAGGCCTGTCCACTGTCAGCTCTGTTCCCGCTTTGCTGCCTGGGGCCCCAGCCTGGGCTGCCTCGTCCCTTCTCAGAAGCAGGGGTTCCTCACCCCCCCTCACCCCCCAGCACTTCCCTTCTCTTTTAAGCTATGAGTGTTTAATTTGCCAGCGCTGCTGTCTTTCATGTCCCAAGCTGCATCCTGTTCCCTCTGATCTCCACAGCCGAGCATCTGCCTCCTCCGGTCTGCCCCGCCCAGCTCAGCCGGGATCAGGAGGCACAGTAATTGTGACTGATTTTCAAAGCTGCCCGGAGTCTCCGTGAGCGCCCAGTGTCTGATCCGCTTCTCCTTCAAAAAGTTGCTCAAATGAAATAAACTAATTTAATTTCTGTCTCTTCCCGCCTCCTCCTGGGCTCCCCAGCTTGTCCAAAGTATGTCACCCTCCCTTTCTCTTGAGGGCTATGTAAGACCAGGCTGGGACTCTGGCCAGTGCCTCCCACACTCCGTGGGACCTAGAACAAGTCTTTGTCCTTAGTTTGCCCTCCTGGCCCCATCTGTGAAACAGGGACCCTTGCCTCTCTACCAGCCTAGCTAGAGCTGGCTCTAGCACTGACTGGCTATGGGATCCTGGTGCATCTTCCTCCAGGCCTCAGTATTCCCATCTGTTTAATGGGGATGCTAACAACAATCCTGGCATGCTGTAGTCATGGGAGAATGAGGAGGGGAGGGCAGAGTCACCGTGGCAGATGTGGGCTGCTCCCTCCATGAGCCCCAGCCTTTCTCTGCAGCATGGCAAACAGAGCTTTTGAAAGTCCATACCTGCTACGTCCTGTACAGGTGACCCATTTCCTTTCTTAACAGCAGCTCTCTTCAGCTTTCCAATCTTTTCTGTGCAAAAGCATGTGGGCCAGGGAGCAGCTCCACAGGCAGAAGTGCTTGCTGTGCAAGCCTGACCACCTGAGTTCCATCCTGGGTCCCCCACAAGAGCAAAGTACAGTGGTACATGTCTGTAATCCCAGCCCTCCCGCCATTAGCTGGGATGAAGACAGGAAAATCAACGAATGCTCCTGGGTGAGCTAGCCCCGGGTACCCAGTACAAATGCAGAAACAAGACAGACCCACCTCACAATGAGGAGGGATGGGCTGGCAAGATGGCCCAGTGGGTAAAGGCACTTGCCATGCAAACCTGACGACCCGAGTTAGATCTCCGGAACCCACAATGGAAGGAGAGAACTGACTCCCAGAGGTCGTCCTTCAGTCTCTACATGCAGCCTACAGCGTGTGTGCACTGAAACTCACACACACATGCAATAATATATTTTTTTTATTTCTGTATGTGTATGAATGTACTGTCTGCATGCAAGTTTGTGCACCCGTGTTATGCAATGCCGCGGAGGTCAGAAAACTGGAGTTCTCCTGGAATTGGAGTTTCAGACGGTTCTTGGCCACCATGTGGGTGCTGGGGACCGAACCTGGGTCCTCTGTAAGAGCGGTCGGCGCTCTTAACTGCTAGGCCATCTCTCCAGCCCCGCAATAATATTTTGTTTGTTAAAACAAAGCCTGCAAGTCAGTTGTGGAGAAAGGTGGACGGGACCCTGTCCATTTGGGCCAGAGATTAACTCCAGGTCGGGGGCTGCTGGGCTTGGACAGTCAGGGACTTGGGCTGCCTCTGCTCACTGAACCCCAGTTTCTCCAATTGCACCACTCATTTCTAAGCTCTTGGTGGCTCTGAAATGTTCTAGGTCTTTGCCACTGACAACCTCCCACGTCTCTCTCTGGCCCAAGGCTCCCTTATGAATTGGTTTATTCAACCGATTGTTTAAAGATCTCTGCCCTGTGTCAGATGAGTCCCTCCAACCTGGCGTGTCAGAAACCACGCCTGGCTTCCCTTCTGCCTCCCATAGCTGTTTCTCCAGCTCAGGAAACAGAAACTCCACCAAGTTCATCACTCAGATCAAAATCCCAATCATCATCCTTGAGTTTTCCCTATTTCACAGCCCATATCCCAGGGAGATGCCTTCAAATCAGCTTTCAGACACATCCACCATCAACCTCGTTTCCACACCCCTGCCGGGGCTGCCTTGGGTGACACCACCACCATTTCTCATCTTGGTAACTGCAATATTCTCCTTCTGAGCAGCCGGCTCCTCTCTTTGCACCCACCCTGACCTGCCCCTTCATGGAACAGCCACGAGATCCTATTAAAACGAAACCAGATCCTGTCATTCTGAAGGGGACCCACCACTGACTGTTCAGCATGCACAGCAGAAAGGTCAGCCCCTGGCTATATCTAGACTGCTGCAAGATATAGTCCCACAGGGCACTTCAACCCTAGGGCTTTTGCACATTCTGTTCCCCATGCTTTTCCCCCCGAAAGCCCCTCTCCTTTCTTGGATGCCTTACTACACCAGTAGTTCACCTATCTCTTAGCATCTGTCTTTTCTAGCCAGAATGTGCTATTTGTGAGACTGTGGAAACTTGTCTGCCTAGCACACAGTAGGTATTCAACAAAATGAACAAATGAACTGAATATACTCCAGCAGACACACAGTATGTCACCAAAACGCATAGGTTTTCAGGTGTCTGCTAGCACAGCAATGTACACCCAGCATACATATGTACCTGTGTGTTCACAGCCCCCACACGTTCACACCCTCGTTGTTCCCCATTCTCCCACTCTCCCTTGCTGCCCTCCCTCTCCCATTCTCTCTGGTCCACACTCTCATTCCACTACCAGCTGCTAGCTCATCGTTCATTGGTGTGTCAGATCTGGTCCGACCTGGAGATGCTGGGGCTGACTGTGCCCTCGCCAATTACCTATGTGCCCCTAGCTTCTAATGCTCAGCCAGTGACCCAGTTCCCAGAGAGAGGCCCACCCAGCCTGATGCTGCAGGGGAGTGTGGCCTAGGACTCAGCGCAGCTACCTGCTCACGAGGTGTGGAAGGGGCTGCAGCCTATGTCTCAAGCTCTGTGATTCACTGTCCACCAGAGCCTCAGGGGCTTGGGATAAGTGGGCTGGGGCAATCCACTGGGTGGGGGCTGGACAGGGGACTGCTGTGTCTGGCCATGGTGTTCTGTGTTGTGTTCTCAGTCGGGCTGGGTCTCACATCTGCAGGCAGGTGTGTGTTTTGGAATGAGTGGTTTCTTTTGTCGTTCGCATAGCTGGGTAAATACTGCATCCCTGAGTACCTTTGCCACATCCAGCATGGAGCGATGGCCTTGGTGAGGGCCTCATGGTCTGGGTGAGCCTGGGTCCCCAGGCAGCACAGGGCTTCCAGTCCAGGGCTTGATTACTGGTCAAGTGAGCAAAGAGGACTGGATGGTGGTCCCAGGCCCAAGTGGAATAGGTGCCCAGCAAGGTGGGGTCCACTGAGGCTTCCCATGTCCACAGTTTGCCCAGCAGCTCACTCTGTCTGGGGGCCGTTTCCTGTGTTGGTGGCAGGTAGCTGTGTCCAAGTGTGAGGTCAGGTCTGGGTTTTGGGGAGCCCTGTGTCAGTTGTGCACTGGCCTGCTTGTTGTTGGTTGCAGACATTTCCTGTCTAGCCTGGAAATGGGCTGACAGCTGTGCAGAAGTTACGGCAAGAGCTAGGCTGTATCTGTGTGCAGCTGAACTTTCATGAGGGGTCTACGTGTGTGACCCTGTGGAATGTGGCCAGCATGTGGGGTTGTCTCTGACAGTGCTATGTGCATATGCCCAGCTGAGCTTGTATGCATGGCTAGGCTTGAGTAGGCAGCTGTATGCAGCTATCTATGTGAGACTGTATCACTATGTCTGAGTGTCAGGAGGCCTACATGGGAACTGGGTGCATGGACGTGGCAGGGCTCCTGTGTGTGTGTGTGTGTGTGTGTGTGTGTGTGTGTGTGTGTGTGTATGTGTGTATGTGTGTGTGTGTGGCTTTGCTCAGTGATATAACTGAGACTGTGACCTGCTCCTCTCTGTGTGTGGCTTTGCTCAGTGACATAACTGAGACTGTGACCTGCTCCTGTGTGTGTGTGTTGTGTGTGTGTGGCTTTGCTCAGTGACATAACTGAGACTGTGACCTGCTCCTGTGTGTTGTGTGTGTGTGGCTTTGCTCAGTGACATAACTGAGACTGTGACCTGCTCCTGTGTGTGTGTGTTGTGTGTGTGTGGCTTTGCTCAGTGATATAACTGAGACTGTGACCTGCTCCTGTCTGTGTGTGTGTGTGTGTGTGTGTGGCTTTGCTCAGTGACATAACTGAGACTGTGACCTGCTCCTGTCTGTGTGTGTGGCTTTGCTCAGTGACATAACTGAGACTGTGACCTGCTCCTGTCTGTGTGTATGGCTTTGCTCAGTGACATAACTGAGACTGTGACCTGCTCCTGTCTGTGTGTGTGGCTTTGCTCAGTGACATAACTGAGACTGTGACCTGTTCCTGTCTGTGTGTGTGGCTTTGCTCAGTGACATAACTGAGACTGTGACCTGCTCCTGTCTGTGTGTGTGGCTTTGCTCAGTGACATAACTGAGACTGTGACCTGCTCCTGTGTGTGTGTGTTGTGTGTGTCTGGCTTTGCTCAGTCGCATTACTGAGACTGTGCCCTGCCCCTGTCTCTGTGTGTGTGTGTGTGTGTGTGTGGCTTTGCTCAGTGACATAACTGAGACTGTGACCTGCTCCTGTCTGTGTGTGTGGCTTTGCTCAGTGACATAACTGAGACTGTGACCTGCTCCTGTCTGTGTGTGTGGCTTTGCTCAGTGACATAACTGAGACTGTGACCTGCTCCTGTCTGTGTGTGTGGCTTTGCTCAGTGACATAACTGAGACTGTGACCTGTTCCTGTCTGTGTGTGTGGCTTTGCTCAGTGACATAACTGAGACTGTGACCTGCTCCTGTCTGTGTGTGGCTTTGCTCAGTGACATAACTGAGACTGTGACCTGCTCCTGTCTGTGTGTGTGTTGTGTGTGTGTGGCTTTGCTCAGTGACATAACTGAGACTGTGACCTGCTCCTGTCTGTCCCCTGTGCCCAAGGTGGCCACTCTTGTCTTCCCTCCTCCTCCCAGCAGCTACACTGCCAGCCTCCCTTGGGGTAACTTCTTTCCCTCTCCCTGGCCTCACCCATCCCCAGCCCACCTGTGGGTGACAGCTCAGCCACACTGCCGATGTAGGGGCCGTGCAGGAAGCGGGGCTCACTGTCATTGATGTCCTGTACTTTGATGATGAACTCAGATTCAGGCTCCAACAGGCGATTGGTGGCGCGGTCCCGGGCCTGGGCCCGCAGTGTGTAGAAGGTTTTCTGCTCCCGATCGAGGCGCTCTGTGGCATGGATGTCACCCGTCAGCTCATCGATCAGGAAGATGGTCCCAGCACCCTCGCCTGAGATGGTGTATTTGATGGTGCCGTCACCCTCATCAGAATCAGAGTGGATCTGGGGAGGTGAGAGGAAGGCAGGATGGAGGCTGGGAGAAGCAGAGGCCCCCTCTGTCCCCCTCTACCGCTCCTCGGGGGTCCGCTCCTGAACCCATCTCTCCTTCGACTCAAGGCAGGGAGGCTGAGGAACCAGAACTTCACTGTATCCGGGATGAACTTTCCACCTGGGGTTCACCTTGCTCCAACTGTACCCACAATCCACCTTCCAGAGGCCTCCAAAGCTCTCAAGCATAAAGACAGTCTAACCATTTACCCCGCTTTCCAGACTCCATGGCCTCTATCGCCAGGGTGCTTTCTCTTTTCTTTCCTCCCTCCCTCCCTCGCTCCCTCCCTCCCTCCCTCCCTCCCTTCCTCCTTTCCCTCCCTTCTCTCTCTCTCTCCCTCCCTCCCTCTGCCTCCCTGCCCAGCTGCAGCCCCCTTTTTCCCTCTCCACCTTGCATTTTGCACACTCCTCCAGCTCTCGCTTGGTTGTATGTGTGTGCGTGCAGGTGAACACACAAGCATGTGCATGGGGGGGGGGTCAGAGGAAGCCTCAGGTCTCAGTCCTCAGGGGCCTTTTTCTTTTTGTCAGACAGAATCTCTCACTGGCCTTAAACTGGCCAGGTGAGCTGGCCAGCTGCCCCTGGCACTGACTCCTCCACTCCCCCAGCTCTGGGTTACAGGTGTGCACCACCAAACCTGAGATTTTTTTTTTTTTAACTAGGTTTGGGGAATTGAACTCATGTCCTTTACCTGCTGAGCTACTGCCTATTTCCAACATCCATTCTTATTTCTCTGCCTATGGAAAATCCCCTCACTGTGCAAAGCTTGACTAGAAATCCTTTCCGGATCTCCTTTCATCCCCTCCAAGATCTTTCAGTACATCAAGCCATCATTATCACGTTCCACCTTGCAGGATCACTGTACCAGTGCTTCTCAGACCTCGGTGTGCATGTAAATCACCTGAGTGGCTTGTTAAAATGCAGCTCTGCCTCACTGGTCTGGGGCAGAGCTTCCCAGTTTGCAAATGGCTGAGCTCTGAGCTGGAGGTCCCATCTCCCCTTAGGTCTGGCACACACGCTACCCACATCTCTGTATACGGTGATGTTGGCCCAGGACTTGCGACTTGCTGAGGACCAGGAGAGAGAGAGGAGAAAGGGGATGAAACTGCAAACACACCTGCACCCACCAGGCATTGCATAGGGCAGGAAGCACATTTATCTAGATTAGGGCTCTTTAAACAAACCCCGTTCAACTTCAAGCAAGTTTTATAGTTGTTGTTTTCTTTTTTTTTGTTGTTTTGTATTGTTTTGTTTTGTTTTTGTTTTGTTTTGAGACAGGGTCTCCCTATAGTCCCAGCTGGCCTGGAACTCACTCTGTAGACCAGGCTGGCCTTGAACTCACAGAGATCTGCCTGCCTGCCTCCCAATTGCTAGGATATAGTCATGTGCCACCACGACCGGCTTAAAGATGGGTCTTAACTGCCATGTGGGTGCTGGGAATCGAACCTGGGTCCTCTGCAAGAGCAGTCAGTGCTCTTAACTGCTGAGCCATCTCTCCAGCCCCTGTTGTTGTTGTTGTTGTTTTCATTTTCCTACTGAGGTTAGACCACTGGTGGGGGGGCTGTCTGATTCCTCACCCTGAACTCCTCCCCTGCAAACTCCCCTCTCCCCTACCCCCTGCAGAGCCTCTGCAGAGGGGCGCAGAGGAGGAAAGGGCAGTCTTGACTCCAGGATCATTCCCCTGTGTGTCGTACATAATTCACTGTGCCTCTCTGAGCCTGTCGCTTCATCTGTAATGCACAATCATAAGAGCACATCCTCCCAGAGGACCCAGGTGACAGTCCCCAAAGGCCCTCAGCAGCAGCCCATCACCAGCATCACAAACAATATTCAGTAGCCAGCAGGCAAGGAGCTGCCCACAGAGTGGGCCCCACTGAACCAGCCAAGCCCCCTGAGGCTGCTGGGTCACCAAGAGGTGGAAGAGGCTGGGAGCTGGGCATGGAGAGGGACGGACTACAAATGGAAGCTGTGGAGGATGCTCACTATTCCAGCAGCCAGCACAAACGTACCTGTTGGCACTAGCTGAAACTCAACCCTGCCTGAGACTCATTAAGCATCCAACAAGCAGCAGCCACGGTTATTATTATCCTAAGTGTTCACTATGTATAACTGGGATTTCCGTCTGGTACCAATAGGTGCCAGACCCCAGGCTGTTTCCACTGTATTGACATCTCTTGGGAATAACGAGGAAGAATCCATTTTCTTGCAAACAGAAATACCTATGACTTTACCCTTCAATGCCCAAATCTCTGAGCAGCCCTAAGGAGAGGAAAACCCATCTGGATTGAGCCCGTGACTCCGGGCAGCAGCTCTCCTCCATGGAAATGGAGTATACAATCCTGAAGGCACCTTTGGGGTCTGGGTACCACAGACTGCCCCCCTCTTTGGAAGAACAGGTCACAGAGACCTCATCACGAAGTGGGAGAAGAGCCCACCCTGGCCATGTGGGAGGAGCGGGGTGTAAATTCTGTGGGTAGAACTTTGTGTCTGAAAGGTGGATCATAGAAGTGCCATTTGGAAGATTGAATGGCCCATAAACATTTTCATATTTCATTAGCCGATTAATGGGCATCTCTCTCTTTTTGGCGAGTCTGCTGATTCTCAGCAGAAATTGCACGGAGTAAATGGAGGCATCTGGTGGAACCTTTCCGGGTCCCCGTCCTGTTATAGATTGCCCCAATTAATGCCCGTCCTGGGCTCCGCTGAGAAGCCTTCTTCCTGTCCGGTTACTGTTAATAGATTTCTCATAAGTGGCTGGATTGTAAAAACCTCATAACTCAGTTTAATGCCCTCAATAAAATTATCTCAGGACGTCGGCCCTGAATCATTGACAGTGCCGGGGATGAGGGGACCTGTCTCTCCTGTTTGCTGTTTATATTCTTCATCCACCTTTCCCTAGGGAGATGCAGTGGGAGAGGGGGGTTCTGGTCATTCTTGGCGCTCCTCTGCACACTTCCCAATCTGACCTGCCACTTGTTTATTCAATCAACAAACACTTGGGAGCAGCACAGTAGGAGATACGATTATTGGGGGAGTTTAGGAGAGATTGCCTTGCTGTTTGTCACTGCCTAAAGAAAATGACTGCAAGTGTCAGATGTGGACACTCACACGCAGAGACAGGAGTGCTCTGTCACACAGCTAAATGCGGAAGCTATGCTCGTGGCTTATTTGCTAACACTGTGTTCATGGGAGAACTTGTTTGGCCTTTCTGCGTCCTGTTTCCCCACCTGAGGGGTCCACCCTTCCCTACCTGGCATGGGGTATGGATAAATGAACTGATGCTGGCTAGGACATACTGCCAACTGCCAGTCCAGGGCGGCCTCCTTCCCTTTCTATTCTGAATCTTTGTGAGGTATAAAGTCTCTATAGCCCTTAACATTTGGTCCTTCCTTCCTTTCCTTCCTTCCTTCCTTCCTTCCTTCCTTCCTTCCTTCCTTCCTTCCTTCCTTCCTTCCTCCCTCCCTCCCTTTTTCCCTTTCTGTTTTCGTTGTTTGTTTGAGACAAGGTCTCCTGTATCCCAGGCTGGCCTTGAACTCACTGTGCAGCTGTACTCCTCTCTCCAGCCTCGACCCCTCCACCATGCTCAGATTACAGCCCTCCACCGACCATGCCCGCAGGCACTGGTGCCTTAACATTTTCACACTGACCAGAGTGAGGATCACTCTCAATGGGAAGTGGGGAGGAGGGAGTAGAACCTAGCCATGATGTATTCAGTGTTCTTCTGTGAAGTGTGACTGAAGTGTGATGCAGAGTTTACTCTGGGGCCCAGCAGCTGTTCTCTGGGAACTACAGGGTCAGATGGGGCCAACCAGCCTACAGAGGGAGAACTAGGAACTCAGCTACAGACTTAGGCTGAGCTCTGAATGGACAGAGAGCACCTGGCTCAGTCCTAGGAGATGGTTCTTAAAGCAGCTATGCATGGTATGGTAGGGGTGTGTGTGTGTGGTGTGTGTGTGTGTGTGTGTGTGCGTGTGTGTGCAGGCGCGCACTTTCATTTACTGAGCACCCACTGTGTTGCTCCAGCTGGGGTTCCCTAACAAAACTGAACTTGACTTTGTAGAGTATATGGATATCTCTTCATGATCCAGGTGAAGAGACTGAGCTGGTCTTGGGTCTGCTGCAGCCTCAGAGAAGCTGGTCAGTCAGCTCACAATGCCCCTGGTGGGGTGGGGGAGCCACCAAGGTGCCCTGGGGTGGCCTCTTGTCAGAGGCTTGGTTTCATTATTTGAGGAAGGACCTCAGATCACATATCAGGAAGGATTATGGGTTTGAAGTCAGGAGCAGCTGAGCTGCGTGCCGGCTTCAGCTTCGCCCCTGGCCTGCACTGACAGCCCGGACAAGGCTGGTCTCCCTGAGCCTCTGCTTTCTCTGTAAAGAGCACTGCCATTGCTCGCCCACAGATCCTGCAGACTAATAAGATAACATAGACAAGATCAAGACAGGACACGGTGCTTATTGGACCTCATTTGGTGACCATGGGAAGGGAAATCCCCGGTGGGGAACACAAGGGCAGAACTGATGATAGTTTGGGCTTGCCAAGGAGGAGACTTCAATCATGACATCTTTCAGTCTGATAAAAAAATTTAAAAAAAGATAACATAGACAAGCTCCCAGCATGTAGTAGGTATTTACCATGGACAGGCCTTCCTTTCCTATCTCTGGACTCAGGCGGGATGAGGGAATCATCTAACTTGCCCTCCTCAACTCCTGACACAGGGACTGGCCATAAATTCAAGCCTCCACTCACCCACGCCCCAGAGGCCCCAGCCAGTGCCTTCTCCTTTCAAAGCTCCACTTTATTCCTCCTTCAGGAAGCCCTGTCAGATGCTGCTTGTGAGGAGGAAGAGCCCTTCCTGCCGGGGCTCCGTCTCTAGACACAACTCCTCATGCCACGCACTCTCCTGTGCTTCTCAGTGTTGGGCACGGGTGTCTCTGGCCATTTGGCTCCAGGACATGGACTAAGTTAGATTTGCTAGGTCTGAGCTCCCCAGGCTGGCCACACACTAACACTCTAATGAGTGTACACATGTGAGTGAATGTGTGTGTGTGTGTGTGTGTGTGTGTGAGCGCGAGTGTGTTTGAGATCACCGGTTCCTTGAGGGCAGAGCTGATGTCCAGTCTCATCTCCCAAACACCCAGCACAGGGCCCAACACCAAACCCATCAAATACGTAACTAATAACATATACAACTCTCATTAGATGTCCTCTGCTGTCTGCTTGGATATCTGTAGGACCCAATCACCTGTCAGTCCCAGGGACACACATGCTAGATAATGGAGGATAGCTACAGGCACTTATGATGCTCCAGGTACAGCCCAGAACTTTCACCACCACCTCCGCCTGCCATATCATCCTGTTGTGAACCAGAGACTATTCTGTCCCTGTTATACAGATCAGCAAACTGAGGCTCAAAGAGGACATGAATCCTACCCGGAGCTACATAGCTCACAACAGGAAGCTCTGAGGACAGTATAATGCCCATCCCCATTCCTTTTTTATTTTCCTTTGAGACAGGGTCTCCTTGCAGCCCCACCTGGCCTGGAACTTGCTATGGAGACTAGAGTATTCTCCACCTCACAGAGATCCACCCGCCTCCAGAGTGCTGGGGTTAAAGGCATGCGCCACCACGCCTGGCCACATCCCCATTCTTACTACCACATCCAGAGTGACCCATTCTCAAGAAAAACTCCCCCCAACCCTAGCCCTCGATCATAAACAACACAGAAAGCCTAAGAACATGGTGCCTCATCCCAGGGGGCTGTGAATGGGATTTATGGGGCCATTAATTACTTCCTCCTAATTAAATCAAAATTAAATGCGAGCAGAGGTAGGTTTTCCTTATTAAAGACAATTAAACAGACAGCAAGGCTACGCAAATAAAATGAGTCCAGGATTTAAACGGAAAGCAAATCAAATAAAAAACCTCCCCTGGAATGTGAGGGGTCTGTTCACTCCTTGCAACTCGTAAACCAAGAGTTCATCAATTTCCTTTAAATATTAGCAACTTAATTAAATCTACTCTCCTCCCCACTCTAATCCTGCCATATATCTAAAATAGATCTCGCCACCCACAGGAGTTGGTCATAAGTGCTGACCCCATAATTCTATCTTTTTGGGGAAAAAAAATTAAAAATCCTACAAAATCCACATCCGGCTGACAGGAGCCTCGGGGGAAATTACAGTTCAGAAAAGGGATTAGTGAAAGTACCCAGATTTTATGGAAATGCTGGGAGGTTGCTTTGGGGAGGTGAGGGGAGGTGGTTGGGAGTGCCGGCTGGGCAGGGCTGCAAAGGGCGTTGTTGCTGGGGCCTTGGCGACAACCTGACAATCTCACCCAGTTCCTATGGGTGCCTGACGGGAGCCTGGCGGAGATCCTGTGATCGATGGAGGAGGTAGTTGTTAAATAGACTACTGTTGGGCAGCCGGGGGTTCACTGCCTGGTGCTGTTGCTAAGCTACCTTTGGGACTAATGCACCGAGCAGCTCCCTGGTGTGGGGGACCAGGAAGCAGTGATTTCACTGGAACCAAAAAAGAAGTCTTTAACCCACACAGATCGAGGGGCATAGCATGATAAGAGCGTGTGTGTGTGTGTGTGTGTGTGTGTGTGTGCGTGTGAGAGAGAGAGAGAGAGAGAGAGAGAGGGGTGGGGCACAGACTTGACTAGCCAGGGACTGGAGGCTTTTAAAAAGGCGGGGTGTGGTGGCACACACCTTTAATCCCAGCACTCTGGCAGCAGAGGCAGGTGGATCTCTATGAGTTCAAGGCCAGCCTGGTCTACATAGAGAGCTCCAGGTCAGCTGGGACTAAAGGGAGACCCTGTCTCAAAAATATACACACACGGGCTGGAGAGATGGCCTAGCGGTTAAGAGCGCCAACTGCTCTTGCAGAGGACCCGGGTTCGATCCCCAGCACCCACATGGCGGCTGAGAACCGTCTGTAACTCCAATTCCAGGAGAACTCCAGTTCCAGGGGAATCTGACGCCCTCTTCTGACCTCCGCGGCATTGCACGACACGGGTGCACAAACCTACATGCAGACAATACATTCATACACATAAATAAAGAAAAAAAAAATATACACACACACACAAAAAGCCAAGCTCACACTCCTAAGGTGACAGCCTCCCTCCAAGATGTCAGGGTACCCAAAGGCTTTTGGCACTGGGGGCAAGGGTTCCTAGGGTCTAACTCCAGTGGGCTCCCTGACTACACACCGGGCTCCCTCCATGAGAAGGTGCTGGGCAAATGTTTCAAGCTATAGGAACTCCTCCTTGACCTCTGCATGGAGTCTTAGGGAGGTGGCCTTGACAGTAGGCTCTTAGCATAGGGGGCAGAGGAGGAGGCTGACAAATCATGCCAGTGTCAGAGACATTTCCAGAGTCTGGACCAGCGCAATGTTTGGCTTGTAGCAGGCAGGAACTCTCGGCTTCAAGTGGCACACAGCTGGTGTCTGGGGACCTGGTCTCTTGCCTGGTTCTATATCTCTGTTGTCATTTGACCTTGGCACAATCTTTTTATCCCTGGGCTTCAGTTTCCCCTTCTTATTAAGAATGCCTCCTAACAACAGATTGTGTTCATATGATGGTGAGGGGCTAACTCCTTCCACTGAGACCCTAAAGGCTGGACAGACACATATGCCAGCAGCCAGCCAGTAGCATGTTTGCCTCTTTAAGGACCTGGGTGGCCTTTGCAGAGGCTCAGCTGCTGACTCACCATTTAGCTTTAGAAAGATGTTTCAGAGTCCCCTGGGGTCTCTTTGGGACCTCAGGCAGGTTTAGGCCTTTTCCCAAGCCTTAGAGATCTCTGCCAGGTCTGGAACCATGTTTGAGACTGACCTCTTCTCCCTAGGGCCTCAGAAATTCCAGCTGGGCTCTGGAGATAGCTCAGGAGGTATCTGTGCAAGGTTTCACACATTTTCACTTTTTTTTTGTCTTTTTGAGACAGGGTCTCCCTGTAGCCCATTCTGTGGACCAGGCTGTCCTTGAACTCACAGAGATCCACCTGCCTCTGCCTCCCAAGTGCTGGATTAAAGGCGTGTGCCACCACGCCCGGCCTTCACACATTTGCACTTGTAATCCTAGCACTGTGAAGGCTAGTCAGGGAGATCTCAGGGCTCACCGGCCAGCCAGTCCAGAGGTTCTAGTGAATTCCAGGCCCATGAGGGACCCAATCTTAGAGGAGGTGGGCAGCGTTTCTGAAGATGACAGCCAAGGTTGTCCTCCAGCCTTCATGCATAATACACACACACACACACACACACACACACACACACTTCACAAATGACAGGTCACAATCCACTCCAGGATTCTCTCCTCTATGCCCATGGCTTCTCTGCCTAGAAAAGAGAACTATGCTTTCTACCTTGCACTTGGAGGATTAAGAACTTTATATGGGAATAATAAAAAAGTAACTACAGATAAAGCACAGACTGAGTTCTAGCTGGGAGTCGGCAGTCTCTGCTCTGCCCCTGGGATGCTGCACCATCCTGTGCCTGCCCGAGCACCATCTGCCCAATCTTGGCTTTGTACACAGGGAGAACACAGTCTGATTAGCAGGGACTCCTGCATCTGGAGATGAGATGCAGGAGAGAGGAGCTTCCCACATGCAAATCCACAGGTTACATCCTGACTCTGTCAGAGGCTGGTCTCTGAGCTTCAGCTCTCTCTCTTCATGCTCAGCCTGAAGCTACACACAGGAAGCTCTTGAGGTGGAGTCCCTACTGCGGACCAAAATGTGCTGGCGAGCTGATAGTCTAAAAAAGACCCAGAGAACAAGCCCTGGGCCCTCTCACTATTCAGCTGCTTCACCTTCTCCACTGCTGATGAGTCTCTGAACAGACCAAGCTCCTTTAGGCCTCCAGAAAGTTATGACTTCTCCCCATCGGCTTGATGAACTCCTATTCTGTGCTAAAACCCAATCCAGGTGTTCCCTCCTCCTCCGTGAAGCCAGCCAACACCACCATTTAATCAGTGCCTGCTCAGTTCCATGGACCGCCTGTGAGGCTTTTTTTTTTGGTCTTTTCGAGACAGGGTCTCCCTATAGACCCAGCTGGCCTGGAACTCACTCTGTAGATCAGGCTGGCCTTGAACTCACAGAGATCTGCCTGCCTCTGCCTCCCAAGTGCTGGGATTAAAGGCACTCACCACCATGCCCAGCAAGGCTTTTCATAACCAGGGCGTCTGTGGCACTGGAGAGCCCCAAGCAGCAGAGGTAGGATGGCACTTTTTCCATGCCAGCAGCATGCCTGGACTCCACCAGGGCCAAGGCTAAAAGGATGAACACAGTCCTCAGCTCCATGTACCCTTTTTAAAGGCCTGAGCTTCAGCCAGGCTAACCCACATCTGCTCAGAGGGCTTGAGAAGGCAGCTTTCATTCATTCACTCACTCATGGATCAAAGAACAGAATGACACTAGGCACTAGGGATTTAATGGGGAGCAAAGCAAACACCATCTGATGGGAGAGACATGTAACAACTGCATAATCAAACAAACACATGCATAATTAACACATCTGAAGAAAGATACAGGGACTTCAGGGGCACAATTGTGAACATGCATATGTGTGGTGTGTGTGGGTGTGTGTATGTGTGTGTGTGTGCATCCTAGCCTGGTATAGTCAGGGAAGGCGTCTCTGAGGAAGCAGGACTTGAGCTGAGACCTTGCAGTAAGCGTCCTGTAGTAGGAACCTGAAGGAGGGGGGAGGGAAGGAGGAGTCGGCCTGGGGCTTGGGAGGGCATTTCAGGAGGGCCCCAGACCAGACCAGCCATGTGGCTGAAACCCCAGGGAGTGAGACAGAGTGACAGCCCGGCAGGAGGCTGTAGCAAGACCCCAGCTCTGCAGAGAGCAGGAGGGACTGTACAGTACCCAGGTACCCAGGAAGCGAGGTGTTTAGGAGTGGCCAAAGTTCTGTGGACACGATCAGATTTGTAAAGTTACTAGAGCATCTAGGCCTGAGCTGGGCTTCTCTTGTCTCTGCAGGGAGGCAGGGAGCTGAGGATCCATACAGGCAAGGGATCAGCTGAAAGGCACAAGGACAGGGACCAGGGTCTCTTTCATCTAGCAGTAGAAGTCCCCAGAGTTGGGGCTGGACCGTGGCCTCACTTTACCTTGCCCACGTACAGAGGCTCTGTGCCCGTGTATTCCTCCACGACGAAGAACTGGTTCCACACCCAGCCTCGCTTCACTCGGCCTGCGCCCAGCGCATTGTCCTGCTGAGTCCCAGGTGACAACGAGGAAGAGGACTGGACAGGGGTGCCCGCGGCCCACAGGCACCCCAGCAGAGGAAGGAGCAGCAGCAGTGTAGGCCACAGTGTGGCCCCCTCCCGGAGCGCTCCGTTGGGCCGTGGGCTCATGCTTGGCAGTGAGGCTTGGGAGCATGGACGGGAGGCACCGGGGCCGCTGCTATTCGGTCCCACGACAGAGTGATGTCACATGGTGGGACACCTCTGTTGGGCCCCTGGCCCTGAACGCAGCCTCAGGTGCACTGGGCTGGACTGGGAGGGGGCGCGGTGGCAGCCTGGCATGGACGCCAGGTCCCCGCCCGCGCCCCCCTCACAGAGACCCCTGGCCGGGTCACCAGGCAGCTCGGCTGCAGCTTGAGAGTGGGTCGTGTGCCACGGGGCCTGTGCTCCGGGAATGTGAGGAGTGGGAATGAACAGATCTTGACTTCTTCCCAGGACTAGGGGTCATCCAGATCCATCCAGAGCCTATAGGACAAAAGAGAAAACACAGGAGGAGAGGGCACGTTGTGTCTGTCTTTGCTCCTGAGGGAACACCTACTGTGTGTCCAGCCTCTGTGGGAACAGACACAATAGGGACCCTTGGTTGATCTTGGGGATAGCAAGTCAGCCTCTCCCCGAGTCCCCATCCCTTCCTTCATCTCCCAAGGCTCACTCCCCTTGCCACAGCCCCTTCCCAAGCTCCTGTCCCCAGGTCCCTCTTCAGCCCTCAGGCCCTCAAAGTACACTGCACTGCGGTCTCCCTACCCTGCTGTCCTTGGCTGCCGAGCCCTGGCCCAGCAGGGCCCTTGGAGCGCCTGTAGCCTCGCCTTCTAGAAGAGCTTCAAGGCCCCAAGCTCCAGGCACCCAGAGTGCAAAGTGGTGTCTCCTCAGCCCTTCCCAGCAGCAATGGCCTCCCCATCCTGCCAGAGGCCCCAGGGAAAGCTTGCAGGTAGCTACCACCTCCTCCTCTCTTACAGGAAGGGAGAACTGGAATCTCGGAGGGCCTTGCTTGAAGCACTCAGGAGTGTCTTTCAGCAGAATCACACCCCCCCCCTCCAGCCTTTCCCTCTCCTCCCCAACCCCCACTAGCACAGGCTGTCCACAGATCCATCCATCTCACCTTCCTTCCAACAGATCCAGCTCTCAGCAAGAAAGGATCTGAGGAACTCATGCCTACTGAGCCATAATGATGAGTAATGGCCTAATGTGGGAGTCTGCGGGACAGCCACGCTTCCACCAGGAGTTTCAGGCACTGAGCGAAGATAGAGGCTCACGACCCCACCCCACTCTCCACTCAGGTGTGTTCAACAGCTCCCTTCCACTCACCTCAACTCTGAGCCAAGCTAGGTACTGGGAACCAAAAAAGACACACGCATAGTTCAGTGTCACAGGAAGACTGTCCTTCAACAACTCACACACAGGGGCCATGTGGCCAGTATTAAGTGAGCACACACTGAAGCCCCCCCCCCAGGGGGGGGCGGGGAGGGCAGAGATTTGGAAGGGAGAGGCAGGCAGGAGGGAATCAGGGCGGCTTCCTGGGGGAGGATGCGCCTAAGCAGCCTGAAAGAAAGGTGATTGGTGGGGGTTACAGTGACAATGTGGCAGGGGTGGGCTGGGCAGAGGGTGGGGGGTACTGGCTGCCAGAAGTCAAGGAAGTACTCTGAATGGCTGGGTTGGGACACGTGGGCCATCTCCTCTGAGCAGTGCCACAGCGGCAGGTCTGTGACACGCCAGGCTGTCACACAAACTACGGGCCTGGGAGTTGGTGCTCTGTGCCCAGGTGGCAGATGGGCTCCTAGAGTTTGGGGTGCCAGGCGCTCCAGGGTGAGCCTGAGTTGAAGGTCATGAGCAGCAGCCACAGCACACAGGTGCGCAGAGCCGAGGGGACAGAGCCGAGGGGACAGAGAGGCCCTCCCCAGACGTAACCCAGATTAGAAGGACCGTGGCTCCCCTGGAGCTCATCCATGCTGTGGGTTTGGGTAGGACTCCTGCGCAGGTGGCCCTGCTGTCCCTGCCTGCTGCACTACGGCCTTGGGGAACTGGGCTCTGATTCCCCAGATGATGGCCCAGCCAGTCATAATGAGGCTGCAGCTACGGGTGAGGAGAAGGCGCTCTCCCAAGTCTTCATTTCCTGGAGCTTATGATTTCCCTGCAAGAGCCTCAGAAACTGTTCCCCTGGCTCCACCGAGCAGTTCCAGGGCCTCACAGCACTGCAGGGGGAGGTGCTGAGGGCCGGAGTTTACAGGGAGCTCCAGCCGTTTCTTGGGGGAGGGTGGGCCGAGGGAGCCCCCTGAGTGTTTGCAGGCACCGGGCTGTCACTGGCTGTCTCCTCCCTCCTTTTACCCATTTATTTCCTGGTTTCTAACACCTTTTACAAAGGGGAACACTAAAAAAAAGGGGGGGAACACTCTGGGATTCAATCACTCACACTCATTCAATCATCAAACGGTACTATCTACTGTAAGCCAGGGGATAGAAATTTATTTCATTCATTCCTACTTTCATTCATTCATTCAACCTACTTTGACAATATATTTTATTTTATATGTTTATTATTTGTTTGAGTGTATTGCCTGCATATATGCAAGTGCAATGCCCCAGACGGGAGAAGATGTTGGATCCCCTGGAACTGGAGTTAGGGATGGTCGTTAGCCACCACGTGAGTGCTGGGAATCAAACCCAAGTTCTCGGCAAGAACAGCCAGTGCTCTTAACCACAGAGCCAGGTCTCCAGCCCCCTCAACCTACTTTTAACATCCCTCTCAGTGTGATGCAGCAAGATGGGACCACTTACCCGGAGGGAGATGCCCAGTTTCTGCTTCTCTCTTTATTCTTTCCCCAAATATTTACTGGCACTTCCCTAACTAGGCCTGGAGCTGGGAGACACAGCCATAAATGGAGTCCAGGCCCTCAGGGAACTAACCTTCGGGTGTCTGGGGGGACAGATATGGTGTGAGCCTCTGAGGCGATTTCAAACATTAAGGCGGCTAGAGGAGGAAAGAACAGGGAGAGATGGCAGAAGGGGTGAAGGGGTAGATGATTATGGTGGAGGATAGGGGTCTCTCGGAGATGATCTTGGCTGCACTGGGAAGGATAGGGAGGAGCGGAACAAAGGTCCAGAGACTACATGGAGCAAGCTGAGACTCACTGGAAGTTCAAGCACAGGAAGGGTTTGGGTGTGTGAAATTGGGAGTGTGGGGAGAGGTGCAGTTGGTGCACGGCAGCCAAGGCCTGTTCTCAAACCCCCACTTCAGAGAAAGGGGAAGCCACGCCTGAGGGCAACTTCTGCTGCATAGCCTACCCTGGGCTAGATCAGGACCTCGAACCCAGGGCTTAGCATCCTTGGCCCATGGCATGTGGAAGGATGGAGAAAGGTGCCCATGTAGGGGGTTGCAGCCTCTGGTGGGTGCACTTGGCAGGATGAGGCTGTTCCTTCTGTGCTCTTCCCCCAGAGGCCCTGCCTTCCATCCTGTCCTCCCTTCCCCCACCTGGACCCTCGTTCCCTGGCTGCCCGCCAGCCCCTCACCACTCTGCACAGCCAGCTGGGGTGCCTGCAGTCAGGCCTCCTCCCCCTCTCTGGTTCATCTGCTTTGCCTGAGGGCACCTACCACAGGGCCCTGCCCTGGCATTCTATCCAACAGGAGTGGGGGCAGCTGTGGTACCCTGGGGCTGCATCCAGCCCTCCTGTGACTCCTCAGGAACCCCTGGGCATGTTGGTGGCCTTCCCTGGGCTCAGCTTCCTACCGATATCTGGTTAACCCCAAGTGGGATTAAGAATTGAGTTCTGAACCGGGCGTGGTGGCACACGCCTTTAATCCTAGCACTTGGGAGGCAGAGGCAGGCGGATCTTTGTGAGTTCAAAGCCAGCCTGGTCTACAGAGTGAGTTCTAGGACAGCTGGGGCTACAGGGAGACCCTGTTCTGGAAATTCCCAAAAAAAAAAAAAAAAAAAAAAAGAAAAGAAAAAGAATTGAATTCTGAGCCAAGCTCAATTACTGCTGGCCCTACACACTCTTCACCTGTGCCTGCTGCAGTGCATCTGTGTCGAGCACGCCGTCTCCCATGTGCTGGCCATGAACTCTGCACCTGTGGGTCCTAGGAATATCCATGTTCCCACCCAAGGCTATGTATGAGGTTCCCTCCCTGTTCACTCTTCTAGGCACAGAGCAGATAAACAGACAGCTTGTCTTGCAAAGGAGGGCAGACAATTAAGATGGCAGACAATAAAGCCGCGCTATGGTTCAGCTTTAGTTTGCCTCTTCTGAAACTGGTGTTGAGACTTGACTGCCTACGTGGGGGTGCTGGAAGGTAGGCTTTAAAGAAGCAGTTAGAATATCACAAGGAACTGATACAGACCTCTCATGACCAGATCAGTACTTAAGAGTGAGATGCCATGAATGAAGTGGTCTTGTGGCGTTTTGTTTCTAGCACACACTTCACCTTGGGTCATGTGAGGACACCTTCAGCATAGCCTTGAACTCCCCAGCCTCCAGAACCACAATCTGAAACAAACCTCTTTTCTTTGTAATTACTCAGTCTCCAATATTCTGTTACAGTAACAGAAAACTGACTAAGACATACTAGATAAAGGTGTTATAGACAAAAGAAAGCATGGTAACAAGATCAGGGGAGTTTCTAGACATCAACTCTGGATCCTCTACTTACTTACCTACCTGTCATCTATCAATCTATGGATCACTTAAAATAATTTGTACAGGGTGGTTACGGAAAACCTTGCCATTAAGATGATTTGTGAAAAGAGAACTTTTCGGACAGAGAGTCAGAGAGGTCCTAAAACTGAAAAGAGTATCGTATGCTGAGGGGGAGCAGCGAGGACAGAGGCCCTGGAGTCACACCATGTTTGGTGTGAAAGAACATTGGGATCACAGTGCAGTAAAGTGGGCGGCAGGTAGAACAGTGTGGAGGTGGGGGATTGAGGCTGCAGAGTCTCTTGGGTTTTTATTGCCAGAAGAGATCCTAGAAAGATTTAGGCAGAGGAGTGAGGTGAGCTACCTTCAGTTTCCAAACCTCACTCTGCTTGGCCACTGTGTCAGAGTGGCATTGTGGCCACTGGCTATCAGGAGGGGCCAGAGGCTATCTCAACAATCTGTGAGGAGTCACGGCCAGTGGGGAGGGAGTGCTGGCGAGATGGCTTAACCAGCAAGACACCTGCTACCAAACACACGGACTGGAGTCGGGGTCCCCGGCACCCAACTGAGCCAGGTGCAGTGTCTCCTCTATAACCCCAGTGCAGGGGAGGCAGAGACAAGAGCCCTACAGCTTGATAGCCAGCAAGTCTAGGTGGTCAGTGAGCTCCAGGCTCAGTGAGAGACATTGTCTCAAAAAATAAGGTGAAGAGAGATGGAGGAAGATACCCAGCACCCAACTCTGGGTGATACATGCATGTGCTCACACACACATACATATACCACACACAGATGCAGAGAGACACACACAGAGACACAGGTGCATGCAGACACATATACATACATAGACACACACAGACACACCTATAGTCACACACAATTATACCACGCAAACACAGAGTCCAGGCAGCTAGTATGGGTGGTGAGAACTGAAGCCCAGCTGTGGGAAGCACTGACAGGTCAGAAAGGGGACATAAGTGACAGATTAGCACCTCGGCCTTGGCCACAGTGGGAGGATGGTTGTCGGGGAGGGGGGCCTGCTGCTGCCTCACAGTCACTTTGGACACACGTGGAGCAGCACTACGCTTATCCACTATCAGGCACTATGGGGTGAGCTTGGGATCTGGACTGAGCTCAGGTGAGATAGGTGAGTGACGGAGGAGTGGACAAGTAGAAGGAGAAGAGGGACCAGCAAAAGACACTGGAGGGGGACAGTGTGCCTTCCGGATGCCACTGGGGTAAGAGCTGTGGGAAGAGAGAGCCGCCTTCATGCTGAGCCTCTGATGGCCGGGTGGCATCTATCTACCTTTCCCAGGATGGTCCCTGGAGTCACTGTTCGCAGGGTTACCTCCCCTTCTACTTCTAGCCCAGCTTGGATGACAAGCCACATGGTCCTCTTCATGGACTGGCCTTGGAGTTAGTGGCTTGTGGAACATGACTGGTGTTGGGATGGGGGGCTTGGTTATAGCGGGGTCCTAGGCACTGGGGGCAGAGGAGTGGCTGGTATGGGGTGGGATGGTGAGCTGTTGGGGATCTGTGAAGGCTCATTGACTGGCTTCTCCCTTCTTTCTCCAGTAGGGACAGCCCAGGACTAAAGGTCAGGACATGAGCCAGTGTCCACCTAATGTCACCAGGACATTCATTCGGCCACATTAGATGGGCCCATGCTGCACCTTCACTCCAGCCTCCCCATTCCTTTTCTCCGGGTCCACCCAGCCTCACTTACAGATGCCTAGACTGGGACAGGACCCCACTATCCCTAGGACCACTGTGCTCTGAGCTCCCAGCGGGACAGGGGAGGCTCTATTCCATCTAGGCCCCTGTGGCAGCAGAGTATCCCCTATCTGCCTAGATCTGAGCCGGGGCTTTCTCCAGGAGTCTGAGAAGAGGTTAGCCATCCCCACCCCCACCCGCATCTAGCCTACGTACCACCAGGGAGTCCTCGTCCTCTTCTGGGAGTCCCAAAGCACTGCAGAGCTCAGGTTGCAGTGAGGCTCTGATGCTCTGTTGGGACACAGAGTGGGCAGGGGTGAGGCATCTATCTAACACAGCACAGATACCTACACTGTGGCTGCTGGAGACCAGGATTCAGGGCCTCTGCTGGGCCAGGAAACAACCCTCTGGGTGCAGGAATGTGAGCAGGCCCAGGGGACCTCATGGGAGGAACAAGGACGCTGAAGGAGAGGCTCTCCAGGAAGGTTGGACAGCTTCACCATTGCCACAAAGCATTCTGGGTGCATTTTAGTCTACTACGCAGAGGTTGGTAACCAGCTGAAGTAGGCCAGAGGTGAGCCCTGGCTATATATATTTATTATCTATTCTTCCATGCATCCATCTATCTACAAATGCATCCATCCAATGTATCCATCCATCCATCCATCCATCTGTACATTCATCTTTACAGATGTACATCTGTCCATCATCCATTCACTCATCTGTCCACTCATCCATCCATAACCATCAACTCATCCATCTACATATTCATTCATCTACTCCCTCCATCCATCTATACATTTATCCATCCATTCATCCGTCTATCCACTCATCCATCATCCATTCATCCATCCATCTATATATCTATCCATTCACTCATCCATCCATCCATCCATCCATCCATCTGTATATCTGTCCATCCATCCACCCATCTCTCCATCCATCCACCCACCCATCCATCCATCCATCCATCCATCCATCCATCCATCCATCATCTATCTATCCATCCACACTCTAGAACACTCCCTATCAAGCCAGACAGGGAGTTCAAGATTCTCAGAATGAGGGCAACACAGAGAAACCCTCGCTCCTCAAGGAGCCGCCATTCAGGGGCTGGAGTACTCACCCAGTATTTTTCTCCTGCTGGGGAAATGTACCACTTCCCACTTATCTGTTCATTAATGAGTACTGAATGCTGACTGGGAGCCAAGCCCTGTGGATTAGATGCACATGCCCCGGGATGAATAGCAGAGAACAGTTTGTAAACACAAACAAACAAAGGCAACTAAAGCAAAGCCTGGGAAACAGCACAGGAAGATGGTACCGGGGCAGGCGCCTGGAGGGGGTGATCCTCAACGAGGAAGGAAGCTTGCAGGCATGCAGGAGAGGAGGCAGGAAGTCACAGGAAGAGACTGTATGCAGAGCCCCAGGGACAGGAATTGAAACAGTGGACAGTGTTTTATGATGTGTAAAGAGTGATGAGAAATAGAAAAGACACAGTTGCCTACAAGGAGCTGGTTGGGTGCTGCACTTTCCGGTTCCCCTTTCATTCCAGGATCCACTCTTCCTGGGAACTTGTGTTCAGCTTCTCTTCTGTGAGCAGTGACTAGTCTAAACCAGTGAGAGCCATTTTCCTTCTCCCCATCAGTAATTGGTTTACAGAGTATCCTATAACACAATTCTGGTCAATGAA
Organism: Rhizomys pruinosus; assembly: GCA_009823505.1. Classification (NCBI taxonomy): domain Eukaryota; kingdom Metazoa; phylum Chordata; class Mammalia; order Rodentia; family Spalacidae; genus Rhizomys; species Rhizomys pruinosus. The sequence continues at coordinate 2,462,575 of VZQC01003147.1, forward strand.
ATATAAAGGGCTATCTTCTAGAAAGCTTCTGGGAAAAGAGAGAGAGAGAGAGAGAGAGAGAGAGAGAGAGAGAGAGAGAGAGCTTTTTGTTTTCTGTATGTGTGGGAAGGTAGTGGCTAGCGTGACGGCAGCCATTTTGGAATGATGAAAACAGCTTTTCCGAAGAAAGATGCAGCAATTTTCGCCCCTCGGCTACTTTTGACCCACAGAAGCAGCTTGTACTGGTCTTCTTGACTCCAGTTCCAGTGCCTGCTTCCTCCCAGAACAGGGGCCTGGGAAGGACTCAGGAGGGACGGGCTCTAGACAGAGCTCTGGGACCATCAGAGCGCCTGGCCTTGTGTGGTGCAGGGGAGGCCCCAGTGCACTCTCTTGCTCAGCGATGCCTGCTCTGACCATCACCACATGGCCACTCTATTTCTGTCCTCTGCAATCTGCAGAGATGGCCAGCACGTCCTGTCTGGACTTCTCCGTACCCTGGCACCACTGCTGAGGCAAGGGTGCCAGGTCTCCTTTGTCATCCGGCTGTCTCCCTGAGGACAGAGCAAGGGCTTCTCCTCTTTCTCCTTTCTGTCCAAGACTCTCATTCTGGCAGGAAAGGACCAGGCACAGTGACTTCTAGTCAGGACAGAGCAGAAGACGTTTCCCGTGTGGTGCAACCTGATCACCCCGTCCTCCTCTCTGAAGCTCCTGACCATGTCCCAGCCCCCATCTCACAGGCAGAACTGAACCCTTAGACATCCTCAGGCCATGATATCAGGCGAGGGTCTGGGTTCTAGCTCTGCTGTCTGTGTCTGAGGCCTGGGTACTTGCTCCATTTCTCTGAGCCTTAGTTGTTATTGTTGTTGTTGTTGTTGTTGTTATCTGAAACTAGGGATGTGCTGGATAGCTTTAGTGTCAACATGACACACCTGGGTTGAGGGAGCCTCAGTTGGGGAATTGCATCCATTGCCTGTTGCAATGTCTGTGGAGTATTTTCTTGAGGAGTCATTTAAGAGGGCCCAGCCCACCGTGGAACACGGGGTGACCATGCTGGCCTCTGGGCGCCAAGGTCAGGTACAGAGCATTTCACTCCAGAAAGATCCAGTATGGGGCAGTAACATCAGCTGGCCAGAGCCACCGCTGTTTCTGGTCATTTGCTGGCTTCCTTGGGCCCTTGTTATACAGCAAATGTCCTGGCCAGGAAAGGGCCTCAGTGTGTCCACACGCTCGTTCATTTATTCAGTTTGTGAACAACTGCTTACCAGGTCCACAGGTGGCTGTTGTTGGAATCTTATACCAAGGAGGATGGAGACTTGATTTGATTGGTTCAGAAGAAGGTAGCTGTCTGAACTCTAGGGAGAGGCTGGTACCTGGAGAAGGGGGAATAACTTGTTCGTTCATTCATCCATCCATCCATTCATTCCCTCCCTTGCTCTTTCCACTTGGCACTGCGGGCTTGCCTGCACCCTTTCTCCATGCCCTCTTGGCTCCTAGGGCTGCCAGTGGGCACTGTGCCTGCCAAGTTGGCTCCTGTCTACTCCATCTGAGTTCCAGGGGCACAATGCCTGCTGGATCCTGAGCCTGAGCCTGCTCCCTAGGGACACCATTTCTACCAGCTTAGAGCTCGCCCTTGGGGAGAATGGGTCCCAGTGTCCTATGTAGGAGTAGTGGGGGTCACAGGGTGCTGAGCCAGACCCCTCTCAGGTGGAAGGCACCATGGAACCAAAAAGAAGGAGCCGCCTGAGCTTGCAGTGTAGATCATGTGTGAGCATAGGCAGTGCTGGGCAGAGCTGACAACACATCAGGCTCCCTGCACACAGCAGGCCCTTGGGTATGTATGGTACATGTAGCTAGGTAGGGCCATTCTGCCTGGGCCAAGCCCTTGGGCTGTTAGGGGGGAATGGGTGGAATGTGTGTTGTGGGGTGGGGTCCCGTCCACTGCATTGGTGCTGGTGTGGGATCATGGTCTGCTGGGACATCTGGCCTTAGGAGCTGGATGAACCCAGTGAGGAAAGACAGGAGCCAGGAAGGAAAGACAGGAAGGAGCCCATTTGCTCCATTTCACAGATGAGGAAACTGAGGCACAAAGAGGTTCCATGACTCCCAAGCTCATGCTCTTCATCTGCTTTGGCACTTGGACTTGAATTCTCTTCTGCTGGCTCCAAAGCTCCAATTAGTACCACATGGCCAGTCAGCACCCCTCGGAACCCACACCACATGTATCCAGCCCTGCCCTATGTCACAGATCCATCTCTTGGGGCAACAGATCCCCTGCTACCCTGGATCTGAAATACCTCCAGATGCTTCATCCCCAGTGAGGTGGGTGGGGGCCAGGCCTGTAGAGATGACCGGATCATGAGGGCTCTGAGCCCGTTGGACAGCAGCCCCTGCTTGACTCTAGCTGTGGGCTATGGGGAAGTGGGAACTTTAGAAGGCAAAGCTTCATTGGAGGAAGTGAGTCACTGGGGGTGTGTCCTTGAAGGGCATATTTCCCCCAGGCCCCTCCCTCTGTCTCTCTCTGCTCTCTGGCCGCCGGGAGGTGAGCAGCTTTTCTCCACCACCTGTTCCCTGCATCTGGCCTAAAATCAATGACACCAGTGACTGAAATCTTGAGCCCAAATCATTCTTTGCTCCCTTTCAGCTGATTTGCTCAAGTATTTTGTCACAGTGGAGGGACACAGACTAACAGAAACTAACTGGTATTGTCATTTAGGACACAGACTAACAGTAACTAATTGGTACTGTTGCTCCTGTCTTGCCACATGGAAATTCCCTCTATCTTGTGGCCCCACTGCCAACCCTTAGCCATCAGGAGAGTCCTCTCCCCCATGCAGTCCCTTCATCTCCTGATGGTCCAGGAAGTTCATCTTCCCCTGAGCCCAGCATCTGGAACTAGGCTTATCTCGCTTTCAGTGCTAGTTGCTGGCTGTGGCTGCCTTAGCTGCTACCTTGCATCCCTCACTCTCAATCTGGTTCAGGGCTCCTGATATACGAGTGCATGGAGACATGGGGAGAGTGAGGAAGGTGGGCAGGTGGGGAAGGGGGCCTGGCTGCCTGGCGAATGCTTGGGCTGGAAGGACGGAAGGTAGAGATGCTCAGCTACATCCACACCCCTTCCCCAAGCTGCCAGGCTACAACTTCCCTTCCTTCCATTTATGGATTCATGAAATATTAACTGAGCAGCTAGTACATGCCAGCCCCACACTGCAGAGCGAGCTGGGTGGGCAGAATCTGTGTCCCACAGCTGCCCATCCCCCACCCCTCTATTTGTACTTATTCATCCAGTATTCCAGCCAGTTGTACAATTCCCAACTGTGTCAAGTTCTACAAAGAGAAAGCACAGGGATCCCAGCATAAAATGGGAGACCCAACATCACTGGGGGGTATGAGGATTGGTCACGGAACAGTCCCCTGGAAAGGACTTGGAGGCTAAACTTTAAAGGAGCCAAGGGACGTTCTCAAGAACAGGCCTAGAGAATATTTCAGGCCAAGGTGAAGAGCTGGAAAGTCAGGGCCAGGTTGCAATGAAAAGTTACTGCCCTGGTGTGATAGGTGCTGCATACTTGCAGTCCCAGCACATGGGAGGTGAAGGTAGAAGGATCGGATCAAGGTTATCCTTGGCCATAGAGTCAATTTGAGACCCTGTGTCTAAATAAACATATACGTACATATATACCCAGAATGCAGAGGGGTTATAGGGCTGGGGATTTGTGCTCACGAGCCAGAAGACAGGACTGAGTCTTTAGTGGAGGTGGGGGGGGGGCTGAGCGAGTGTGTCTAGAGATTGCTGTGCCTGTCGCTTGAAGAACAAGCTTTGAAGGAGGCGGGGCATCTGGGGGAGACAGCAGAGGTGGCTCAGACCAGGGAGGCCATGGTGGGATACAGAAAAGGTGACAGCTTTGAAATATTTAGGAAGCAAAATGGAGCAGACTTGGGTGATGGATCGACCTGAGGGGAGGCAGGCGGGAGAGGCACCGAGAATGACTTCCCGGTTTTATTTTTTTGTTTTCAGTGACATTTATTGATCACCTACTAAGAGCTGGGCACCGTCCCTGAACTTCATGTGTTCTATTTTCCTGATTCCTCACAGTAACCCCATAAACTAAGTTATCACCGGCCCCCTTGAACACCCTTCTCACCCTGGGAAGGAGATGACTGGATCCAGGCCTGGGACCTTTGGGGAAACGGCCTCCGCAGGTCACAGAGAGAAGGAAGCCAAGCAGGGCGAAGTGTGAGTCAGAGCGAACAATGACAAAGCTTTTCCATGTGCCAGGCACAGAGCCACACGCTTAGCTAATAATAAGAGGTGGCAGAGCTACACAGGACACTGTCTCATTGCATTCTCACAGTAGTTCTCTTTCTATTACAGGAGGGAAGACCAGCAACTCAGAGAGGCTGAGGGACTTGCCCAAGGTCACACAGCTAGTCAGTAGTAGCTCTGGAATTCTCATAGGTTGTGGCCAGGGAAGGAAAATGCGAATGGGTAAGGGGGCCTGCAGTGGCTGCTGGGAAGGACACACATGACTCGCCCAGGTTTCACTCAAGACGTGACTTCCCATGGCACTTAGGAACACTGTGTGTAAGCATGCATATATGTGCATACTACACTCACCTGTCAGGGCCAACCTGCTTGGCCCTCCCTCCCAGGTGCCCCACCCCCGCCCTGCCCGGTGCCGTGCCGCAGGCACAGCTTTGCAGTACATCATGTTGACAGTAGAAATTACATCCTGGGCCGCTGTTTTACACCGCGCCCTGTCAGAACTCACCGCAGCCCAGTGATCAGGACAAATTGAATACCATTCTGGCCGTGTCAATATTTATTCCATTTTACAAACTCGGCTGGATGGGGGGCAGGACCCTGCTGAGGTGCCAGCCGAGCGAAGCCCCAGGAAGTCTGTCCCCCTACCCTTGGCAGGTCACCACTTTCCTCCCCTCCCCTCCCCCAGTTCTCCTGGACTTTCCATAATCAGTTAAAATTGAATTGCAGCCTTGATACTGAAAACCACACAAATCATTAACGAATACTGTAACTAATAATTACAAAACAGAAAAAAATGATGTCTTTTGATCAAAACTCTGAAAGCCACCCCCTCCCCAGAATCCCCACTGTCTGTGTCCAAGGCCCAGCCATGGGTTCCCTACACCCTGCCTTTCGGAACCAGGCCCTTACCGGTCCTCCCTGGGTCCCACTTCACTGGGCATTCCTAAACAGCTTGGTTATTTTGTTGCTTGCCTGTTTTTGAGTTCCTACTGTATACACTCCTTGGGTCTTTTCTCCACATTGTTTGCTCTGGTGTGGGTCCTCTTCAGTGCTGCCTAGTGCTCCACCCCATCGCTGCCATGTTCCTCCACCACTTCTATCCATCTGCCCTCTTCCTCCTTTGGTTCCTTTCTTCCCCGTCTCACCTCCTTGAATGTGCGTCCCCAGCATTCTGTCTGCTGCCTCTGAGCTCTGCACACATGTTGAGTACATACTTGGTCCCAGCTGCTGTGTGCTACCAGGGGCATTCTGCCCCCTTCTCAGCTGCTGGAGCGGGGTTCCCTAGGAGCATAGGAGGGTCCCTGCCTCTACTGCAGCAATGTTGGAGAGACACTTTACCTCCATTCACATCCAATGATGAACACACCCTCCTGCCTGGAGATCTGAGGGGCCTGAGCACAGGGCAGCTGAGGCCCCACAGTGAGGTACAGAGGGTAGATGAGGGAACACCGGCTTCAGCTCTGACACTCAAGGTCTCATCCCTGGACACAGCACCAGGCCGAGACAGAGACCTGTAGGCATCAGGGACCCCACCCCCTAGGAGTCACGGAGAGCCACTTGCATACCCCAGGAGCTCACGTGATACATTTCACGCCAGCTGCTATCACCTCAGGAGTTGCACGATGAGGCACATAATTGGGGTAGTTAATTTTTACTGCAACCCGAGCAGATGGTGTTCTAGGAAGAGTGTGAGCTCTGCAGGCCGGAAAGCCAGGTAGATAGGGCTGGAGCTTGGCTTTGATTTCACTATGCTGGGCAGCCTTGGACTGGGCCCTGCCTTCTCTAGGCTTCTGTACAACAGAAAGTCAAACATGATTCCCAGGGGTTCATCCCAGGGTCACAATGGCTGCATAATGGGGCTTAGTCAGACTGTAGTCCCCCAGTCCCAGGGCATTTGATGAGTAACTGTGACTGTAATAATATTAAAGGCCGCAGGATATTTCCAGAGCTTTCCACATGTTGGAGACACGGGCATCTGAAGAGCTGAAAGAGCCCACACTTCCTGCCCACTGGGCTGAGCACCGTACTCAGCTTCCTGCTCATCCATGTTACAGTGGAGTTGATTATCACAGTGAGAAACTGGGGCACAGAGAGGTGAAGTCACTTGTCCCAGGAGACAGCTAGTCAGGAACTGGGGGATGTCGGGGCCGGAAGGAGCGAGTCTGGCTGCACAGCCTGTCTGGGCTCAGAGGGCTCCCTAGAAGCTTCTGGTGCAGACTTGCTCGCTCTGGGCAGGGAGTCAGAAAGCCAGAGCCAGCACAGACATCCAACACTTAATGTGTGCTTGACCCTGACAAGGGTACCTGCCTCACTGCTTACCCCACAACCAGGACAACGCTTACTGTCTTACTTATTAACTCATTTGTGTGAATGTTGCTGTCTACTTTATCTTTTGAGACAGGGTCTCTCTGTGAACCTGGACCTAGGTGCTCTGGCCAGCAAGGCCAAGGGATCCTCCCGTCTCCACCTCCCAGTGTTGGGGTTATAGGCATGCACACACCACATTCCCGGCTTTTTTTTTTTTTGGTCTTTTCGAGACAGGGTCTCCCTGTAGGGCTTTTTTTTTTTTTTATGTGGGTGCTAGGGATCCGAACTCAGATCCTCTCGTGTGTGTGGCAAGCTCTTTACTTACTGAACCATCTCATCAGCCCTGTTTTATTTCTTGAGACAGTATCTCATGCCCAGACTCAAACTCACTATGTATCAGAAAATGACCTTGATTTTTTTTTTGAATGGGGTCTCCCTATAACCCCAGCTGGCCCAGAACTCACTATGTAGTCAAGGCTGGTCTCAATCTCCCAGAGATCCCCTTGACTCTGACTCCTGAATGTGGGATTAAAGGAGTGTGCCACCACACCTGGTTTACTGTTACTATTCGGGGAATCCCACAGCATCTGATGGAAGGCAGTCTCCAGTTCTGGTGAGAATGGAAATTCAGGGGAGGTGGGGGGCAGGGCCCAGTACCCCGGGACAGGGCCAGTCCTAAGCTGAGATCTAGACCCCCAGCCTCCTCTCTCCATACCCTCACTCTGTCTGGAGTCTGGCTTGCATCCCTGACCCTCTGGGCTCTCTGGAGGAGCTGGAAGGCTGTCACCCCAGCTTCTGCCACTAACACCATATTTCTTCCCCTTCTGGGCCCCAGCCTTCCCATCTATCCCCCCCCCACACACACCCCCACACACACTGGAGTAAGGGAAGGCTGGAGTTAGTTCCTGGAGAAGGCCCTGAAGCTAAGCCCTGTGTGCAGGTGGCTGACAGCAGCTCCCACGAAGATTCATGAGGGCCCAATGTCCCAGGTATGCTGGGGCCCTGGCCTCTGAGTGCCCCAGACCTTGGACTTGGGTTTCCCACCCTCTGGATGGCCTGGGGTCAGTTCCTGGCTGTGGCTGCAGCAGTGTCTACACTCTGCCAGGGCCTCAACACCAGCTGTCTGCAGCCACCGTCCTGGGCATCCTGGGTGGCATGTTCCACTAAATCAAATCCGCTGCAGACTAGGGGCCTGACCTCAGCTCTGGAGATGATATGATAGCAGGCAGGACGCAGCCTGAGCCGGGCTTATCCAGCCAGGCCCTGCCATGCTCTGAGGAGGGAGCCCCAGGCCTGCAGCCTACTGTGCTCACAGTGGGATCAGCGCCCCAGATCTCTCTCAAAGCCAGGCTGCCATCGCAGGCCTCACAGCTCATCTCCCGCAGCTCCCCGAGGTCCCGGCGATTATGCCACTGAAAATTCTGCTTTCATCTTGTCAACCTCACAGTAAATTACAGGCCCGGGGAGGCGTGGGCCTCCTCCTTAAACAAGATTCAATTCCACTTAGCTGCCCCGCTTCCCGCCCCCCACACGGCTCCCTCCCTCCCCCCACCCTGCTTAGGATTTATGGCCTCTCCTCTCAGGCAGCTGGTAACCATGACAGGCTCCTGAGGGAGGCTGCAGGCTGGAGCCTCCGCAGCCCCAGACTCCACTGCAGTCACCACCTTCTCAGTAGGAGAGGAAAGGCCAGGACTATGGACTTCCAGAAACTGAAGCCAGGGTAACAGCAGCCTTAGCCATGGTGAGGACTTCTATATCCAGTCTTCCGTCACTATGGCACAGGTAACATCGCTGCCCTCATTACATATATGGGCATCTTGAAGGTAAACTGAGATCACCTGACAGAAACAGTGGGTTCTGTGGCTGGTGTTTCAGTGCTGGGACACCCTGCCTCTGTCTCTAGCATCTGCTTTTGTGGAGTCTCAGGCCTGGGCTCCCCATCCCATGTCTGATTTCTTTTTTTTTTTTTGTATGTGTATGTACTGTCTGCATGTATGTTTGTGCACCGTGTTGTGCAATGCTGCGGAGGTCAGAAGAGGGTCTCGGATTCCCCTGGAACTGGAGTTCTCCTAGAATTGGAGTTACAGATGGTTCTCAGCCGCCATGTGGGTGCTGGGGATCGAACCCGGGTCCTCTGCAAGAGCAGTCGGTACTCTTAACTGCTAGGCTATCTCTCCAGCCCCCCCAAGTCTGATTTCTAGCTCAGCCCCTGCTTGCACTCCTCCAGGGATGTGAAGATCACTCCCTTGGGGCAAAGGACATTATCTCTAAATATCAAACTCGGCTCCCTAACAACAGATCAAGCCAAGCCGCCCTCGCCCTCGTTGACACTAATTTGGCATTTAAGGTCCCCCACCTTCTGGGTGCAAACTGCTTTATTCAGCCTGTTTCTCAACTCACAAATACTGTAGGGACATGGGGGCCTCTTCCGGCTCAGTGCCCAGCTCTCACCATCTCTTCATTGCACCCCAGAGTATCAGAGCTGGGAACGTACACTGTTCTCCTGTTCCTGATGGAGACACCCACCACGGTGAGGTGATGTTAGGCTCCGGTTGAGAGATAGACTGGACCCAGAGGTCCAAGGCTGCATGCAGTCTAGTAGGAAGTCACAACCCCAGAAATCCCTAATGGTATAGCTGGAAAAGATAGTCCCTAGTAGGCAGGGTCTTGGTGAGGGGATCCTCAGGAGAAAAGAGGCAGTTCAGGATCCCTGGCACGATGTCCACCTTCTCCCTGGCACACTGGCTTCTGTCTGCTCAGTCACATAGAATGGAGGGGCGTGAAGCTGGGAGCACCAGGGCTAAAGTACGCCTGGGACATCAGACTGTGTGATCTTGGCCAAGTCACTTGATCTGTCTGTGGTTCAGATCCATGCAAAACTGGCAATAGAAACAGGAACTGCCTCAGAGTGTGCTCGGAATTGAGAGGCTCAACGGGAGCCTAACCCAGGTGCCATGTGCGGTAGGTGCTCAATCAAGCCTGCTTATATGAAAGGAAGTTCCAGAGGGCTTCCTATAGGAGGCAACATTTTAAATTATCCTTGAAGAGTAAGTAGCACCTATCATACAGCACCACGGGGAGAGGAACTGCAGGCAGAGGGAACAGCTTGTGTAAATCTTGTCAGACTGGGGTGTCAGCCTGAGGGAGGGGCAGGGCTGAGGAGAAGAAATGTGGCCAGGCTGAATGCTGTACTAAGGGAATGGGACCCTCAACCCTAACCTACTTTTGTTCCAAACAGACAGGCAAAGGACACAGGGAGGGGTCCTCAACCCCCAGGTCTGACAGTTGCAGTTTGAATGCTTAGAGCTACAGGCAATAATCCAGTTTGGCCCAGTGGCCCCCCGAGACTGTGAGTCGGGTCCCATCTGGGATGACAGATAGATGGCACGGATGCCAGGCCTGAGGGGCGTCCCTCTTGTTCCTGCTCCTGACAAGCGATGGAGCTGGCAGATAAGGAATCTTCTCCCCTAATCTCCTTGCTCAGGCTGGAACAAGAAAGCAAGCTGAGCCTGGCATCTCTTTCAAGCCTTAATCCTCTCCTTCCTGTGCTTAAAGCTGAGGATGGTAGTCACGGGATCTCCTCACCATCTCTGGAGGACTTGGGGATACTGGGAGGGCTGACTGAAGTGGAGCTTGCGGACAGGGCTGCTTAAGGCAGATGCTGAACCCTGAAATCTGCTCCTGGTTGTAGAGAAGACAGGAGTGGGGCTGAGAGTCCGAGAAGAAGTGACGCCTGTGGGTTCCCAGCTTTGCTGCCGCCTGCCAGCTGTGTGACCCAGGGAAATCACTTCCCCCTTTCTGAGCTTGCTTTTACATAGGATATAAAATGGGGAAAATAAATCCTCCAAGGTTTTCTTTTTTTTTTTAAGCTTGAGCAGACAATGACTACAAAAGTAATTCTGTGGAAAGTCAAGTGATGGAGCCTGATGAGCTGTGATTATTATTTTCCACAGCTGAGAGGGGATCAGAGTTGGGTGTGTGAAAGGTTATTTTAGCAGCTGCCGTGGTGCTCCCAGGCAGAGCTCCCAGGCAGAGCCCACTGTGAAGACCCACTCGGGACTCCCACGAGGAGCATACCTTTATCCACCCTCTGTCCTTCCTCTTTGTCTTGGTGGGTCTGTCCCCTGCCTGATTCTGTATCCAGCCTCATCCTTCCTGACAGGTTGCACACTCTGGGATCTTATTTTTCCTGTAGCTACTTTTGAGTCTTGTATGTTCCCTTCCTAACTCATGCTGAAACTTTGTCCCCATACAAGATTTTATTTTTAACTTTTAAATTTTATTTATTTATTTATTTATTTATTTATTTAATTTGTCTTTTCGAGACAGGGTCTCCCTGTAGCCCCAGCTGTCCTCGAACTCACTCTGTAGACCAGGCTGGCCTTGAACTCACAAAGATCCGCCTGCCTCTGCCTCCCGAGTGCTAGGATTAAAGGCGTGCACCACCACGCCCAGCTAACAAACTGTCTTTTATCTTGGTGTTTGATTGATAATTTCTGGAAATAAAATTCAGCAGCATTTTTCCTGTTTATATTTTTATGTCTTGGCAGAGAGAAAAAGAATGAAATATAAGCTGAAAAGTTTGGAAATAGGATTGTATCTGATTCTGGGGAAGTTGAGCCTGGTTATAAGGCTTTACTTGTGACTGGGATTGCTCTGTCAAGATTTGTAGATCCAGGGGCTGGAGAGATGGCTTAGCGGTTAAGAGCACCGACCGCTCTTACAGAGGACCCGGGTTTGATCCCCAGCACCCACATGGCGGCCGAGAACCATCTGAAATTCCAATTCCAGGAGAACTCCAGTTCCAGGGGAATCCTACACCCTCTTCTGACCTCCGCGGCATTGCACGACACGGGTGCACAAACTTGCNAGCCCATCCACCCACCGAATCATCTCCCTGGCTCCTCCATTTTGAGATTTTAAGAAGTGTGACCAGGTGAAACCTGTAAGAGATGAGTCTCTCTGCCCTCACGTACAGGGTAAAGGATCTGTGTAATTGATAGCTTAACCAATGTGATGGTTAATCTGCTTTTTCAACTTGACTGGATTTTAGAATCACCTTAGAGACATACCTGTAAAGGTATTTCCCGAGAAAGAAGAAACTCTGAGTGCGAGTGGGACCCACAGGGCCTGGGATCCCAAACTGAGTAAGAAGGGGGGTGGGGGGCAAGGCAAGCCATCATTCCCATCTCTGCTCCGTGATCCACAGAGAAGCAGGCCAGCAGCTGCCGCCTGCTCCTGACACACTGTGGAGCATTTCCTGTCCCTGCACCCCTTCCCCACCATGGTGGCTGCATCCAAAAATAAATAAAAATAAACTCTTCCCTATGGAAGCTGCTTCTTCAGGAATTTGTTCACAAGGAGAAGAGCAAAAGATACAGTGGAACCCCAGGTTATCAGAGACCGAGTCTGCCTCCGAGTCTCTCTGGCTAGCTCTCTCATGCCTCTTATCCTCCTCCACAATCCCCTGCGCCATCCTGGGATCTGCCAGGAAGAAGGCCATCACCATATGTGGCTGCTTCATCTTGGACCAGGCCATGAGCCAAAGGAATCTCTTCTTCTATCTCCCAGCAAGCCCCTTGCTTTGTCTTTACCTCTCTCTAATGAGTCCCTGGATGTGAGCATGGAAATATGCCAGAGAAGCCTCTATCTTTAAAGGACAGAACTGTGCACACACCTCCCTGTACCTTCCAGCCCCTTAAAGGACAGAACTGTGCACACACCTCCCTGTACCTTCAAGCCCCTTCCCTTAGAAGAACTTTTCAGTGGGTTAGCGAGACCCCTGCCTCCTTGACTCATACCCCAGGTTCTAGTTTGCCTTGAATCACTGTGATACAACACTCTGACTGATACTAACTTGGGGAGGAAAGGGTTTATTCCTCCTGGGTCACAGTTCATCACTGAGGGAGCCCAAGGCAGAAACTCAGGGAAGGAACCTGGAGCACAGACTATGGAGGAATGATGCTTACTGGCTCGCTCCCCTGGCCCAACCTGCTTTCTTATATAATACATGACAAACCTGCCCAGGGATGGCACCATCCACAGTGGACTGGGCCCTGCCACCTCACTCAACAATCAAGAAAATGCCTCAGTTGGGCGTGGTATCAGATGCCTTTAATCCCAGCAGAGGCAGAGGCAGGTGGTTCTTTGTGAGTTCAAGGCCAGCCTGGTCTACATAGTGAGTTCTAGGACAGCTGGAGCTACAGGCATAACCTGTCTCAAAAAGACCAAAAAAAAGGTGGGGGGGCTGGAGAGATGGCTCAGCAGTTAAGAGTGCCAACTGCTCTTGCAGAGGACCTGGGTTCAATTCCCAGCACCCACATGACAGAACCGTCTGTAACTCCAGTTCGAAGGGAATCTGATGCCCTCTGATCTGAACTCTGCAGCATTCCGAGACACGGGTGCACCAACCTACATGCAGACAGTATACTCATACACATAAAAAAATAATTAAGAAAAATAATAATAAAGACAAAAAAAGAAATAAAAAAAAGAAAATGCCTCACATATCTGGCCACAGGCCAGTCCAAAGGAGGGAATTCCCCAATTGAGGCTCCCTCAACCCTGGTGCTCTCCAGCACACCCTACCCTCTTCTCAATCTGTTCCCACCAAGTGTCTACCCTCAACATGTTGAGGTCACTGATGACCACCATGCTGTGTAATCCAATGGGTGTCCACAGTTTTCATGTTCCTCAGTTGTTGGTGCCATTTGGAATCTGGCTGAATGGCAGGGCCATCTGCCTCTCCTGGTGCCTCTGGCTCTGCACAGGCATGGCCTCCTCCGTCCCCTCTGACACACTTCACTTACTTCTGAGTAAGCCTAATGATGCTGATGACTCTGACTCCCCTCAATATCACGATGGTTCCTAACGTTCCTGTCCCCAGTTCTGACCTGTCCCCTAAAACCCAAAGTCAAGCATGCACGCCCACTTCACCTAGATGCCTCTGCTAAGCCTCAACCTTGGGCATGCCAAGTCATCTCAGTGAACGACCCCATTATGTCTAGTGTCTGAACCAGAAGGCTGAGTTCTGTTTCACAGGAACCCTTACTTTTCTTCCCAAACAACCAGCCACATTGCCCACCTGGCACCATCTCTGCCTCCCTCTCCAGTTCCAATCATGGATTCAAGGTGACACTTGGGTATCTGGCTTCATGGTAAAACAGTGGCAGGATTTACCATGGTGGAGGGAATCAGGGGAAGAAAGACTGGGGTGGAAGCGAGCTCATGGGTGAGTTATGCCTGGCACGTTCCTGGGATATGCCTACAGAGACGCAGAGCAGGCGACTGAATGGCACAGTCTGGAGCTGCAAGGACAAGTCCAGGCTGGAGATATAAATCAGAGAGACCTCCGTGTGCAGGTGACATTTAATGCTAAGAGGGTGCAGAGGTCACCCGGGGGGAGACAGAGCAGGCCTGGGCACTGCCACACAACAGAGGAGGCAGAAAGGGGACAGGGCAGAGGGGTGTCATGGAAACCAAGGGCTGTCCAGAGGTCAGACAGCAAAGATGCCGGGAGGAAGGGGAAACTGAGGCAAGGCAGTGCTGTGAACATCCTGGAGAAGAGCCCCGCCTGTCTCCCCTGTGGACTGCACATCAGAGTGTCGCATTTGCTCACATGTGCCCTGGGCTCGGCTCACCCCACATTTTTCTCTGAAAAGATTTGAAGCCCAGAATGAAAGTACTTTTCTTTAGAAAAAAGCACAAGCACTTAGCTATGAGTGTGACTCGAAATAAAACTTAAACCCTGGGTCCCTGGATGACAGACTTGTTCTGGTAAATCCTGGCTGGCTTCCTTCATCTCTACCCCAAATGCAAAGCCCTTGAGAGTCCCAGTTGATGTGAGGAGGGTCTCCAGCTTGATTTCCCACCTTGTTCAGACCATGAACTTGGATTTCTGCTCCGCTTCTGCTGTGAGGTCATCAAAAACAAATTCAGATTTTCTGGGACGAGCAAACATCCCGAGGCCAACGTGGACGCTCCACTCTTAACTTGCCTGGTTTCTGCTTTCCCTTCAGTTTTAACCTAATAATTCCTGGTGATTCCTTACAAAGAGCTTACTTGTCAGCTCTCTGATGCTTTAATAAGATGCTTTTAACAGTTTATCCAGCATTCTTAGCTCCTTTTAGATGAAGGGCTGGTCCCCAAACCCCAGGGCCTGGTTTCTAAACACAGAGATAGGTAATCTCCAAGACCTGGGCACAATGTGAGGCACATTTTAATGACTTCATAAATATTTGTTGGGCTTGGGCTATAGCTCAGTTGCTAGAGTTCTGGCCTAGGGTGCAGGAAGCCCTGGGTTTGATTCCCAGCACCACGTGAATGAGGCCTGGTGGTGCACACCTGCTACCCCAGCAGCATTCTGGAGGTGGTGCCAGGACGAGCAGGTCAAGGTCATCTTTGGCTACATAGTGAGTTCAAGACCAGCCTGGAGTATATGGGACTCTGTCTGAAACAAACAAAGCCCCTCATAGGCTTATGTGTTTGAATACTTGGTCCCCAGGCAGTAGAGCTTTGGGGGAAAGCTATGCAACCTTTAGGAGGTAGGGATGACCTGGAGGAAGTGAGTTGCTGGGTGAGAGCAGGCCTTGAAGGTTACAGCCTAGCCTGGTCTAAATGAGACCCTGTTTTTTAAAAGACAAATATAATATTTGTTGATTAAATGAATGACATCTCTACTCTTTAAAGGCATCTCCCATCATGCTTGGGCTGAGATGCTATCAGAGCTGTCTCTGAAAGACAGGGCTGTGACCTGACAAGGGAAGGGAAGAGTGCAGTGGGATGGGAAGGCAGGAGGTGGGAAGAAGAATTACACAGATAGAACTGCATTTGGGCAGATGAGCTATTCATTGGATCGGAAGGGAGGACTTAGAGGAAGTGGACCACGGACCTTGTAAGGGAAGGGAGGCTTGTTGTGTGAGAGGGGCCAGGGCCTGTGGTGGGCAAAGAAGCAGGATCCAGCCAAGGAAAGAGGCAGAGGGCTGGTGACTGCAGAAGCCAAGCCCAGGCGGAGGCAGGGGGGAGGAGGCACCGGCCTTTGTTGAATGCACACATGGTAATGGCTACAGGAGACTCTCCCTCGCGTTTGAAAAGCTTTCTCCTCTGCATTTTCCTTGGTCCCAGTTTCAAAGGAATTTTAATTGCAAAGAAAATTTTGTCATCTCCCTGGGGGGAGAGGGCTCCACAGCTTTGAATAATAGTTGCGCCTGATGCAGCTTTTCCAAACTGGGGATTTTCACGCTTTGGGTGCGGGTGCGTGGAAGCTGTCTGAGGATTGGACCCTACAGAGGGAGGGGGCGAGTCAGCCTCCCCATCCTTCCTGGGAGTGAAAAAGTTGGGTTTGCAGCCTGGAGGGGTGACCTGACCGGGGACCTGCAGAGCCAACCTGGGCATGAGCTCAGGTACTTGTCTCAGGTGCCCGGGCTCGCTTTGTCCTTAGCCTGGAACTTTTGTTTAATTATGTTAATAAGCCTGACAGAATCTCATCTTACACCCCCTCTCCACATAGTGGCCCCTTTGGAAAACAGGCTCTTAAAAAGTTAAGCATGAATTTAGCATACTATCCAGTCAGAGACAAGGATACACGTTCTCATGAGACGTACACTCAAAGGCCACAGCAGTGTGGTTCAGCCACAGAATAGAAATGGACCCACTGCCTTCCATGGGGGTGGAGGTAGCTAATGTGGTCTGTCCCCATGAAGAGGCTCTGCTGAGCCACAAAGGGACAGACTGCCTCTGAGCCAGTATGGTGACATCTCAGATGCACAAAAGCAGTGGGAACTTCAGACAGATTCGTGTTGCCTGGCTGGAGGTGGGAGTCGGGACTGATGTGGACAGTAGGGAGGGTCTTGGAGGGTAAATGAGGCTCTGATGGATGGTGGTGGCAGGGGCCCAGCTCTGTAATTTACTGAACTGCCTTACGTGTGCTCTTACAATTGGCGATTTTATAGTATGTAAATTATGCTAGTAAAGCTGTCAGAGGAAAAATGGCTCTGTTTCCTCTCAGAATTAGAGGCAGAGACTCTACAAGGCCCTACATGATCTGCCCTTTGACCTCTCTAACCACAGCCCTGCCTCCACTAGCTTCCCTCCCTCTGCTCCAGCTAGCGGGGCAGTGCTTATGCTTAAAGACCTTGCAGTGTCCCTCCCCTGGCTAGATGCTCTCATCCCAGTATCTGTAGCATCCAGCCTCCCCACCCCCAACTCACACACAACAACCCTCCCCCCCACACACACCATTTGAATATCCTTGTCCAAATATTACCTTTTCAGAGTAAGAACCCAACCACTCTGAGGAGGGCAGCCTATCTCTCTCCAAGGCTTGGTTAATGTCTCTTTCTGTATTTTAGGCAGCTCTGATCACCTTCTGACCTGTCCTGATTCCTGTATTTACTGGACCAGGATGTCAAATCCCCCAGAGCTGAAGTTACAGGTGGTTTTGAGCTGCCAACATGTGGGTGCTAGGTCCAGAACTCGGGCCCTCTGGAAGAGCAGCCGGTGCCCCTGAGCTATCCCTCCGGACCCCTTACTGGGCTTTTTTCGTTCATTTATTTATTATTTTATGTCTATGAATGTTATGCCTGTATGTGAGTGCACCCGTGTCCTGCTGGACCTGCAGAGGACAGAAGAGGTGTCAGATCCCCTGGAACTGGGGTTACAGATGGTTTTTAGCATCCATGTGGATACTGGGATGGGAACCTGGGTCTCCTGCAAGAGCAGCTAGCGCTTTTAACCACTGAGCCATCTCCCCAGCCCTTTACTGTGTTTTGCCTGCTTCGCCTCTTCACACTGGCACACTTGTGTCACATGTTTAGGAATTCTTGTTGATTCCCATCTTTTGTGTACCCTTAGGGCATAGAAGAGGACAATAGAAAGGTGCCCAACAAATATTTGTCAAGTATCTGAATTCAGAAGGGACTCAACAAGAGTCTGCGTTCTCTCTCTGCAGGAAGCTGAACACACATGATACATAGGATGGATGAGTCTCTCACTCCCAGAGGGCCTCCTGTGAGGAGAGGGACTTGGCTAGAAAAAAACTAAACCAGGAATGAGGTACCTCCCAGGCCCTAGCAGAGCTAAACTTTACTACAGGCTACGCTGGGAGCGGAAGGTCCTCTTGCGGAGTGAATTCTGGTTATATGGGGACCGGACAGAGAGGAAGGAAAGAGGTTCGGGTCCAGGGAATACCATATGCATGGGCTCAGGGGCCCCAAAGTGTTGTCTAACTGAAGGAAATGTAATGTTTGCTCTAGTTGGAACAAACGGGGGTGGAGGGAGAGATGTCGCCGGTAGGGTGGCTGGTGCCAGTCTGTAGAGGACCTCGGGCACATCAAAACATATCATGTCAACCTGCAGGGTGCTAGTAGAAAGATGCTGGCTGCACACAGTGGGTGGCGCTGATGCATGGCCACCCAGCTGCGGGTCTGCAGGGCCTGAGCAAGGGAAGCCCTGGGCTTTACCTACTCATGGAGGTGATCCCTGGAGGGCCTCAACAGGGGAGTGACAGTGATTAGATTTACCTTTTAAAGGATCACTCTAGCTGTCAAAGAAGAGCCCTTGGAAGGACCAGAGTTGATCCAGGGAGGCTGGGTGGGAGGCTGTTAAGCCAGCCAGCCTGGGAGAACTGACAGTCCTGGTGATGGATCTGATGTGGGAGGCTGGAGAAGGGAGGGCTGCTGGGTAATGGCACAGCACAACCACCACCAGTGCGTGCTGAGCAGGGACTTCCTGCCTGGGAGGGCTGCTATGGGGTCTGGACAGAGGTGCCTCCTTGCAGCCATAAACCCAGAACACACTGGGAGGATGGGCCACTGTCTCCTCCACTTCGCAGATGAAGGAAGTACAGCAGGGGAGTCCCAGGCCTGAGCAGTGCCCGGGGCTCAATCTGATGACCACTTCGCGCTACTCAGGGTGACAGAAAGGGTCCCTTTTAGGAGACTGCACCAGTCTGGGAGGAAAAAGGTGAAGCTGGTATTTTGTTTCCTGGGGGAAACTTGAAGGGCTCCCCAGCCAAAAGGAGAGGCTGAGTGGGCGGTGGGGCTCAAGAGGAAACCCCAGCCATCAGGAAGAGATTTGGACCTTGACCCCTAAAAGTACCACCCAACAGTAGCTGAGATGGCTCAAAACTGGTATGGGGAGCCGAGAAGGCCAGGTTGGCCTGAGGAGAGTGACAGATGCCAGAATGAGGCTAGAAACATCCCATGAAGGCTTCTGCCTGAGAGCTTTGTTAATGGGGTTCCCCTGTGGAGAGCGGCTAGCCAAGGGACAGAGGTGCCCAGTCTTGTCACTTCTCTCTATAAAGAACGTGGCAATGTGTGATGCACAGGCCACACTACATGGTTTGAAACATATCAGCGGAGAATAGCAGGTTGGTGGAACTTAGTCATTTTTCTTTGTTTTCCTCTTTATACTTATTTGTACATTTTTGAGCTAATAAAAGTTAAACAGATTAAAGGGCTGGTGGCGTGATGGAGGGTTAGATGGTAAAGATGGTGGAGGAGTGGGTGGCGGAAGTGTGGGGCGGGGAGCAGGAAGGAGGTCCCAGATGAGGGGAGAAAGGATCTGAAGCGAGGACAGAGCCTTTGACCTTGGGCTGGCTGCAAAGGGGACAGAGCGAACAGCAGATGGCAGTGGGCTGACAGAGCAGCGAGTGGGAGAGGAAGAAACAGGACAACTTGGCAAGTAGGGCTTTGTGGGAGAGAGAAGGAGGCAGAGAAGGAGGGGCGGGGAGAGGAGGAATGTAGCTGAAGGGACTTCGGGGTCCATAGGGAGTGTGTAAAAGACGGAGAGGTGTGTTTAGTGACAGGAGGCCAGGGGCGCAGGTGGTCAGGGAGGAATGAAGCGAAGGGGTTGAAAATGCTCCCTGTACCTCCGGCTCCTGGGGCTCCCCAGAGACTACGGTCCTGTTCCTTCCTCTTGGGGTTGGTCTTTCTGGGGGCACCTTTGACTCTTGGGTTGGTTTCTAGGCCTTTCACTCAATTCCTTAGGTCACTGACAGGGGCCCATGTGGCTGCCTGATGCTGCAAATCCTCTCGACCAGTGTGGCCTTCAGTGCTCCACACACCTGGCCCAGCTTGTTTTCCCAGACTCTTGACTAAAACCTGGTGAGGAGAGGGAGAGGCCACTGCTCGGGACAATGCTATGCTAGGCTCAGGACCACCAAGGGCTGGGCTAGACTCTCCCTAGTCGTCTAAGCCTTCGGCAGGAGGACTGAGCCTCAGCACTGCTCTCATCTGAAACCTGGGCAGTCATTGCTCCACGTGGTCTCTCTGTGATGGTGGTGCCTCGAGGTGACACACAGCATTCTAGAACACAGACGAGGCCTTGACTGTGAAGACTCTAACTATGAAAATAGAGACTGGGCATGGGTCAGCCGGTAGCGTTGTTCCGCCTGTATGACATCCTGGGCTTGAGCCCCAGCACTGCATAAACCAATTATAGTGGCTCACACCTGTACTCTAAGTACTAGACAGGGAGAGGTAGGAGAATCAGAAGTTCAAGGTCGTCCTCAGCCATGTAGTAAGTTTGAGGTCATCCTGGGTTACTTGAGATCTTGTTGCAAAAAACTAACTAAATAAATAGGGCTGGCAAGATGGTAAAGGTGCGTGCTGACAAGCCTCGTGACTTGAGTTCCATTCCCCGGAACCCACATGGTGGAGAAGAAAACCAGTTCCAGCAGGTTGTACTCAGACCTCCAAAAGCTTGTCATGGCATGAGTGCCCACCCTTTTTCTCTGCCACTGCTTCTCTCTCTATATATATATATTTTAAATTAATGGTAAAATGTAAAAAAAAAATAAATGAATAAACAATACAAGATGCACAAAGCCACACCCGGAGCCTGTGCTGGAGAGAGTGGCAGGTTTTGAGGACTTGCACACAAATGACAGTCACAGTCTCCATGGCACTGCAGATAAAGAGAAAGGAAACCATTCTGCCTGCAGGTGAGGCAGTGGACAAAAGAGGACAGAGCGTGCTCACCACGTGGAACGTTGCACAGCCTCTGACAGGAAAGAGCTAAATATAAGAATGCTGAAGGCTTTCAAAACATTGTTGGAAGGGAGAAATCAAACTGCACAGTGACTTACCCAGGATGAATGCATTTACATCAAGAAATATGAAACAATGTTACTTATATGCTGGAGGTACAAGGAAAGTGTGCCTGAGTCTAAAAATGGGACGGATGACACACAAGTTCGTCACACCCCCAGCTCCAAGGCAGTGGGACCAGACAGGATTGAAGGTGGCAGGGAAGGGACTGAATCACTTCCAAGCCTCCCCACTCCTCAGTAAGCACATGGGTTCATGTGCTTACTTTCCCTTTTTGTTGGTTTGATTCCCAGCACCCACATGGAGCCACCTGTAACTCCAGTTCCAGGGGATCTGACACCCTCTTCTGACCTCTGGGCATTGTACAACGTGAGTGCCCTATATACATGCAGGCAATACATTTCTCTCTCTCTCTCTCTCTCTCTCTCTCTCTCTCTCTCTCTCTCTCTCTCTGTCACTCACACACACACACACACACATACTCTCTAAGATTTTTTTTTTTTTTTGGTCTTTTTGAGACAGGGTCTCCCTCCCCGGCTGTCCTGGAACTTACTATGTAGACCAGGCTGGCCTTGAACTCACAGAGATCTGCCTGTCTCTGCCTCCGAAGTGCTGGGATTAAAGGCGTGTGCCACCATAATTCAGCCACATGGTCTAGGGATCGCTTTCCCTCTTGGGCCCCTTGCCCACTGTTTTCCAAGAGGCAGTGTGCTGCTTAGGGTACACCTTCATGGTCTGCCTCAAGAGACAGGAATGTGAGTCTCAGCTCTGTCATTTACCAGAAAGCGGCCTGACCCAGCCGCTTCCTTGCTCTTGGAAAGTCATGCCCACTTTCTGGGGGGCAAAGGGCCCACGGTGAGGCCCCTCTGGCCAGGTGCTGTGTCTTTTTCTCTTCTTCCAAGATTCCCTGACTGTTAGCAGGGACCTGATTGCCCCAGGCAGTCTCACTGATTTCTGAACACCATGCCAACCACAGTGCCCAACATGAAGCAGATGCTCAAGCCAGTCTATGATTTGGCTTCCGAAACAGGTGCCAGACTATCAATGATGACCGAAGCTACCACAGTTTACTAGGTGGCAGACTCATCTAGGAGACAGGGAGGTGCCTGGGGTCACAGCTTTGGGACCATCTTTTATTGCTGTTTTTTTGTTTGTTCGTTTGTTTTTTGAGATGTGCAGCCATGGCTAGTCTGGAACTTTTTTTTTAATTTTATTTATCATTTTTATTTTATGTGTATGAATGTATTGCCTGCATGGATGTAAGTTGCACCCATGTCATACAATGCCCACAGCGGTCAGAGAGGACATTGGGTCTCTTGGAACTGGAGTCACAGATGGTTGTTAGCTGCCATCTGGGTGGTGGGAATTGAACCTGAATCCTCTACAAGAGCAGCCAGTGCTCTTAACCACTGAGCCATCTCTCCAGCCCCTGGACTTCTTATGTAGAATAGGGTAGCCTTGAATTTGTGGTGATCTTACTGCCTCTGTTTCCTGAGTGCTGGGATTAGAGGCCTGTGCCACCATACCAGGCTCCTGAGGCCATCTTGACATCTACCTTGAAGGCAGTTAGGATCCATTGAAGATTTCATCAAGGAAATGACATAGGGAGGTAGGCTTCAGAAAATGAAGGAAAAAAAAAAAAAAAGATTCAGTATGGTGAGATGGCTTAACAAAGGGTGCTTTCTCTCAAGCCTGAAAATCTGACTGTTCAGTCCCTGGGGCCTCCAGGGTGGAAGGAGAGAACTACTGAGTCCTGTAAGTTTTCCTCTGACCTCTCGGCACACATGCATCCATGCACAGATGGACGGATGGATGGATGGATGGATGCACGGATGGACGAATGGATGGACGGATGGACGGACGGATGGATGCACGGATGGACAGATGGATGGGTGGATGGATAGACAGATGGACAGATGGATGGATGGACGGATGGACAGACAGATTATTTGATAAATATGTATTAATGCATTGTGTGGAATTGGCTTTGAGGCAGCCCTAAAGCCAGAAAGAAGAACTGAGTCAAACAGCTTAGGTGACAGACAGAGCCCTGAAATCACTTCCAATCCTCTAAATACCTGGGAGCTCACAAAGGCCAGGGGACAGTGGAGTAACTGGATGAAGACTTTTTAAATTCTGGAGATACAGGCTAGAGAGATGGCTCAGAGGTTAAAAGCACTTGCTGCTCTTCCTGAGGACCTGAGTTTGGTTCCCGCGTCCACACTGGGGAACTTACTACCACCTGTAACTTCAGCTTCAGGGATGACACCCCCTTCTGGTCTCTTTGGGTTCTGCACTCACAGGTACACAGACCCACACACATACATGTAATTAAAATGAAAAATAAAGTCTTTAGAAATATTCTGGTGATGCTATGTGATGCAGGCTGGCCTTGAACTCATGGCAATCCCCCCACCTCAGCCTCCCTGGTACATGCCTCCATGCCTGACCAGTCTCTTGGACTGGTAGTCATTAGGAGAAACTATGTATATGAGAATATGTTTTGGGCTGGAGAGATGGCCTAGCGGTTAAGAGCTCCAACTGCTCTTGCTGAGGACCTGGGTTCAATCCCCAGCACCCATGTGGCAGCTGAGTTTAACTCTCCTCTGACCTCCGTGCCTTTGCACAACATGGGTGCACAAACCTACATGCAGATAGTACATTCATACACATAAAAAATAAATAAATAAAAATTTAAAAAAGAGAAAGAATATGTTTTGTGGGCCAAACGAAGGCTCCACCTAGTCCTGCCTGCTGCTCTCACTGACAGCCTTTCTTGGGTGGCAGCATCCTGTACCTTTCTATTCAGACAGCAACAACAACACAGGTCTCAAGTAAACTCCCAGCTCACCTGAGTCACTTGGCAGAAACAAGTTTTTATGTCAACTCACAGACTGACCGGTGTAAGCCCTCCGACACACAGCGTGTATTATTGCAAAGGCAGGTAGCCAACAAGAGAAGCAGTCAGTGTCCCTTTCTCTTGTTCATCACAGAATGTCAGCTGACCTACACTTGGCATTCAGGATAATATCACACGTGCCCAAATCTTTCCTCTTGAGAGAGAACCAGCAAAAGGAGGTGGACTGTGGTCAAGATGAGAGGGGAGATGACCATTTATGATCAAATAGCAGCTGCCATTTTCTTAATGTAGCCTGCGGGCTGGGCATAGGGTTAGCGCCACTGCCCATCTCTGACGTGGGTGCCGGGTTGCAGATGCCTCCTGCAGCTGAGGAAATGCAGACCAGGGAGCGGAAGCACCTTGCAAGATGCTGAAGCCCACACAGAACAGCTTAGACCTTCTTCAACATTACGATCCACTGGCATCTCTCAGACAGTGAATGCCAACACTCCCTTTCCATCCCCAAAGACAACAGGTACACTAATGAACTAATGACACTACTTGTTTAAGTCATGCAAAAAATACTTACTGAGTGTTTACTCTGCTCTTGGCAAAAAGGGAAGAGAAGGCAGTGGAAGAGCAAGGGTAAGACACAGGAATGGGCTCCTGCTGGAACTCTGCAGTTTGCACAGAGGTTCCGGGTAGATTAGCCAAGTGGGTGGGGAGTGGCGCTGGGGACCCAGGGGTCTGTAAACAGTGGGCAGAGATGGGGGTGGGGCGGGAGAACACAGAGCCAAAGGGAAGGAGTCTCGCTTTCTTATTTATTACCTCTGGGCTCTCAAACGCATGACTACCAGGCACAAGTGACAAAATAAAAAGGGAAAGGAAAAAATGCCAGCTACAGCCCGAATAAAATCAGGGCAAATAGAATAAAACCTGACAGCCAAGTATAAATAAATATTCGTAAAAGAGTTAAAGGACAGATTAAAATAAAAACACCAAATGCAATTCTTACCCCTTGACAAATGCAGTGCGAATTGGGTTCTTTTAATCAAATGTTTGGCAGGTGTATGAATTATTTATAATTCAATATCGGGTGGTTAAATGGAAAATGGAAGATGTTCCCGTGGTCTTCTCGGAGCTTATCCACCTCCCCCAGTGAATTCTCCCCACCCTGGGGGGAAGGGAAGTAGGGAGTGGGTGGGAGCTCAACCCTCCTCCACGCCAGGTGCAGGCATGGACTCTGAGCCTGGAATCCATGCCCACTTTGGGGCGTCACCATTTGTCAACCTGCTCCGTAGTCACCAGCCTTGCAGCTCTGTCTGGTTGAGGAAGGGGGTCCTTCCATGCTGCAGGCAGAAGTTGTGGCAACTGGCCAAGTATAGGGGAACTGGAGATCCAGAGATTCAGGGTCTGGTCTCCAGGACTGCCCAGACTCAGCGCAGATACTCCTGCCGGCCTCTGCCCTTTCCCAGGTCCTCCTCCCTCAAGCCAGCTTCTCCATTACTGTCCTTTACTTTTCCAAGTCACGTTCTGTTTAGAGTGCAATGCAGCATGTGGCCTCATCACACCGGGCCACGTAAGAAGCAGAGATGAAAACTGAGGTTTGGAAGGAAGCAAAGGTATCCCTCCAGGAGCGCTGTGGTCTGGTGGGGGTCTGGAGACCCGGGGAAGAGCAATCAGATACTCTGGCTCCAGCTCCAGCTCTGAACCCACACTCTAGGTGACCTGTGCTCTTTACCACCCTGGTTCTCTACTTAGTTATGAGTACACTGAGCTAATGACAACACTGCCTCTCCACTTAGGAGGATCAAGGGGGCGGAGTCACCGAATGGGGGAAGCCTCCCTTCCGCAGCAACCACACACTGTTGCTATTACCACAGCTACAAAAAAATTCCACTCATTTGACAGATGAAGAAACTGAGGCCCAAAGAAGTGGTGGAACTAGCCCGCCATCACTCGGAGGGTGAGGAGCTGGGAACCCAGGCCTGCAGGAGCTTGCCAGGATGGAGGCTGCTGGCTCAGCAGCCATCTCCCTAGTACCCACCCACACCGGATTCTGACCAGGATCTCTGCTTATATCCAGAGTCCTAGGGAGTCAGAGTCAAGGGATATTGTACCCTGTCTCCTGCTCCCCTCTACTTCTCTCAGACTCTCTCAAACCTAAGTGCACACACAGATGCAGGTAAGCCCCCGCAGGCAAAGGCAGGCCAGTGCTGATGGACTCCCCAGAGCAGCAGACGAATGAGCTCTCACCGCTCACAAACGGCTGTCGGAAAGGTGGGAGAATGAAGGCAATTAGTCCCCTTAATGCCGATTTCAGACTAATCTTTCACACTTAAGGAAATTGTTCCAATGATTTTCTTATTTTCAGGGGAGCTCGTTAAGTAAGAATTAGAAAAATAGATATGGTAGGAGAGATAAGAAAATGGATTTTGTAATGACAAGCTGCCTAAACATGCCAAGAGGGGGTTGGCTGGGCCAGGATGGAGTGACGGATCTGAGTCCTCCTGGGTAAGTGACAGATAGTGCTCCAGGACCCCAGGGCAGGGTAAAGTGCCTGGGACAGGGTTGTAGGACCCACAGACTCAGCTGGGGCCTCTGTGGAGCGCATGCTCCATGGATGCTGGCTACAGGTGGTGTATTTTGCACCCAGACCACCTCTCAGCTCCCTGCACTTGAGCCCCACTGGATGCAGAGGTCTATAAAATGACTTTCCTCACCTTTTGCACAGTGAAGTCTTTGCCAGGCTAGAAATCTAAAGTAGAGAATTCCCCTAAGTACTTCTGGGTCCTCTGGGGAAACTGATGAAGCTTTAGTGAGTGCCTACTGTATATGCATGGCTTGGGGGGGGTCCTACGTCCATTTTGCCCACTGGCCCCTCAGGTGGATGTGTGTGTGTGGTTACATGGTCTCAGTGAAGATGCAGGTACAGATGTTAGACCCCCATCCAGCTACCCTCATTAGCTATTTCCATCTCACCTGTTCCCACTGGCAGAGGCCTCTGCTGCGGCAGTTGCTAAATATTGTGGATGTCACCCTTGGTTATGTTTCTTGGCCAAGGCCACAGGACTGTAAGTTGCAGTCTGATATTTGAACCCACAGTGTCTGAGACCAATGTTACACAGGTTCCTGTCTCTCTAGGTCACCTTTATGAAATGACTCCTGTGAGGGGTTTATAGGATATGACAGGAGCCAGAGGGGACTATGTGTCCTCTGCAGAAATAGCATCTCCAGAAAGGGGAAATGGGAAGAAGGGCTCACTGGGGAGGCATCTGTCCAGGATGGTACAAGGCCATTTTCTGCATCCCCTTATCCCCAACTCCACATCTTTGCTGAAACTGCACCTTCCCCTACCTGGTCACTCTACCCAGCCTTGATCACTACTGGTTCATTTCAGAACCTAAGAGGGACCCTCTGTGTCTTCAGGCACAGCTGCAGCACATTCTGGGCAGCTCATCTTTGTGTGCCCCCTAAACATCCTGTCTGTGCACCAGGTTAGCATCATCATTAGCAGAAATATCTGGTGCTTGCTTCTGGCAAAGAGTAAGTGCTCTCTGGAGGCCCCAAGGGAAGTGTCTCCTCTGTCACTGACCAGGTGATACATTCAGCTCTTGTCTCCCATAGCTCCAACTAGAACACAGACATCTTCGGACCAAATTTGTGGCTCATTTGGAGAAGGCTCTGACTTCAGTGGTTCTTACACAGGGATGCTGTTGCTATCCTTGGAACTTCTGCAATACCTGGAGACTGGTCCTCTGGTCATACCTAGGGAGCTGCTACAGGGATCTAGTGACTAGAGGCCAGGGACGCTCTCAAACACCACAAACCACACAGACAGCCCCAAACAAACAACTGTCCAATCTAATGCATCAGTAGGGCAAAGACTAAGAAGCTCTGGAGCAATCAGATCCAATGCCCCCTTAAGGACTGAAAGCTGGGAATAGGGTGTGGGTCTCCTGGGATAGAAGGACAGATAATCAGTGGGCCTCTGAGCCAAAGAGCTGGGTCTGATGCTTTTTTCTTTCCAATCAACAAACATGTATCAAGCTCCTGCTATATGACTGACACTGCAGTGGCTCAGTATTTAGTGATGGACAGTGCACATTCTGTCCTGCCCATTCAGGACTCACAATGCTGTCGGCTATGGTGGGGCAGCTTGAGGTACATCTCTTGCTCCTAAGCCTCAGTTTTGGGGTCTATACAACAAGCAAAGCACCATGCCTTCCCCAGCATCATTATGAGGCCTTCATGCAGTTTAATGTCAGGTAAAACATTGAGTATGGATTGAATGGTTCTCCTTTTAGGAGAGGGCAGAGCAGGTGGCAAGAACAGTTTGGGGAATTATTTTTCTTACTAAGAAAAGAGAAAAGAGGGTTAGGGGGGTAGCTCAGTAATAAAGTGCACACTGCACAAGCATGAAGCCTAAGTTCAAGCCCCGGCAGCCGCATGAAAAGCCAGGCATGGTGGCAAGTGCGTGTAACACCAGCACTGGGGAGAGAAAGCTGGGGGATCCCTGGGGCTCCCTGGCCAGCCAGCCTAGCCCACTCAGTGAACTCTGGGTTCAGTGAAAAAAAACAAGGTCAATAGCACCCTGAAGGGAACACCCTGAGGTTGACCCTCAGGCTTCCACACGAACGTGGGCACACATGCTCAGACGGCCCCACAGGCTTCCACACGAACGTGGGCACACATGCTCAAACCACCCCACAGGCTTCCACATGAACGTGGGCACACATGCTCACACGGCCCCACAGGCTTCCACACGAACGTGGGCACACATGCTCACACCACCCCACAGGCTTCCACATGAATGTGGGCACACATGCTCACACGGCCCCACAGGCTTCCACATGAACGTGGGCACACATGCTCACACCGCCCCACAGGCTTCCACACGAACGTGGGCACACATGCTCACACGGCCCCACAGGCTTCCACACGAACGTGGGCACACATGCTCACACCGCCCCACAGGCTTCCACATGAACGTGGGCACACATGCTCACACGGCCCCACAGGCTTCCACACGAACGTGGGCACACATGCTCACACGGCCCCACAGGCTTCCACACGAACGTGGGCACACATGCTCACACGGCCCCACAGGCTTCCACATGAACGTGGGCACACATGCTCACACCGCCCCACAGGCTTCCACATGAACGTGGGCACACATGCTCACACGGCCCCACAGGCTTCCACACGAACGTGGGCACACATGCTCACACGGCCCCACAGGCTTCCACATGAACGTGGGCACACATGCTCACACCGCCCCACAGGCTTCCACATGAACGTGGGCACACATGCTCACACGGCCCCACAGGCTTCCACACGAACGTGGGCACACATGCTCACACGGCCCCACAGGCTTCCACATGAACGTGGGCACACATGCTCACACCACCCCACAGGCTTCCACATGAACGTGGGCACACATGCTCACACGGCCCCACAGGCTTCCACACGAACGTGGGCACACATGCTCACACGGCCCCACAGGCTTCCACACGAACGTGGGCACACATGCTCACACGGCCCCACAGGCTTCCACATGAACGTGGGCACACATGCTCACATGGCCCCACAGGCTTCCACACGAACGTGGGCACACATGCTCACATGGCCCCACAGGCTTCCACAGGAACATGGGCACACATGCTCAAACCACCCCACAGGCTTTCACATGAACGTGGGCACACATGCTCACACGGCCCCACAGGCTTCCACATGAACGTGGGTACACATGCTCACGGCCCCACAGGCTTCCACATGAATGTGGGCACACATGCTCACACGGCCCCACAGGCTTCCACATCAATGTGGGTACACATGCTCACACCGCCCCACATGTGCCTGTACACATTCACACACATGAACACAGAAGCTAAGGCATTATCAACTATTAATTGTTTGTTGTATGAGCCTAGTCTCCTGCCAACCCTGCAATACAGCCCTCTTACCAAAAGCAGAAGTGGGGAAACTGAGGCAGAGATCTCTGGCTGGATTTGAATCCAGCTCTCCTAGTTCTCCCCCCCCCCACCCCCACCCCATCTTTCACATCCAGGCCCTTTTAAGATGGTGCAGGGCAGGGAGCTGAGGTCTGAGCTTGATCAGGCCTGGTCCTCCAGCCTCGTTCCAAGCTTCCCCCTGGGATCCTGGTCGCACCCCATTAGCGCTCCTTTAAAAAGTGCGGGCGACCAGGGCGCATTATTGCCCACATAAATCAGGCGGCTCCGAGTACGGAACACCTTTAAACAAACAGCTGATGGGAGTGAAGTTCCGGGATCATTATTAATAGCTTTTCATTTCGGTGGCCGCTGTGCTGTGACATGCCTTCCCAGCAGAAGCCCGGTGCAGCCAGCCCCCGATCTGCTGATCCCCCGAGTCCGCCAGTCAGAATGAATGACTGTACCTTTGTGTTAATTGTGGAGCCCAGCCTCACGCAGAATGCTAATGGGGCCAAGTGGGAGGGGGCGGGTGCCAGTCCTGCCTGGCTGCGGCAGGGACAGACCCCACCTCTGCGTCACAGCAGACAGCAGTGGGATCTTAAATACTTACCTGAGTTCCCATGGCCGGGAGCCAAGCTTCCTCTCATCTGTCTGCTCTGGACCTCCTCCAATTCTGTCTGTGCCTCCTTTGCTGGTGCCTTACTTACCTCACCAGCCCAAACTCCTACTTAGATATTCACTCAATCAATCCTTCATTCATTCAACAAACATTTACTGAGCCCTCTGAGGGACTAGGGAAGGAAGCTGTAAGCAAGACATGTCCCTTTCTCAAGGAATGTAAGATCAAGGCGAAAGCACAAGTGTCTGTGGGCCCTGGAGCTCGGTTGCCTAGAATCGTAGCCCAGGTTAGCTCCTTTCTATCTGTGGGACCTTGCACCAGTGGCCCTTTGAGCCACTGTTTTTCTTGGCTGTAGAACTTAAGCTCTCAGAAGATTGTGTGAGGAACAACTGGAGCAGGCAATCTATGTAAAACATTTAACACACTTTGGTTTCCTATTGAGCACAGAGCACTTAGTAGCTGTCAGCTGTTACCATCATTAACTCACGACTTTGTTAAAATGCGTGTGGCAATGACTACAGAAGAGATGAGAGCACCAAACGGGGTTGGACCAGACTGGTCTCCAGAGAGGGGTCCCCAAGAGACAGTAGTATCTCAGAGGATTAGAGGTAGAGAAAGCAAGGCAGCGGGAACAGCACGAACCAAGGCCCTGGGGCAGAGTAGGCTGCGCCAGACTGAGGAAGCTGGAGGAGGAAGAAGGCTGGCAATCAGCAGCGATGGGGAGGAAGGCCAGCCTCAACATGAGAGGCTGGGAGCAGAGAAACATGACATTGGCAACTGGCAGGGTCTCAGGTTCTTGTTAAATTTTAAATTTCACTCCCCATACGGCAGTCATTGAAAGCTGTCCTCCTCCCACCCGCTGGGTCCTCACTGGGTGACTCAGAAGGAAAGAGAAAGGTGAGGTGGCTGCTGTCCAGTGGACACTAACAGTGCCCTGGGGCGTGAAGGATAGAGAGAAACGGGTGGGTCTGGTGATACAGGGAAGGCAGACTCCTCAGGAGATAACTGGAAGCCATGGAGCAGCAGGGGGCAGGCGAGGGAGCCATGGGGAAGACTCCGAGGGGGGCTCTTCTTTGACTTGGGGGGATGAGGGGAAAAGCCACATTCTGGATGACTGGGGACTAGAACCTCAGTTTGCCATGTGATAGCTCATAGGCCTCCGAGCCTTGGCGTTTGCTGTTCCTCCTCCCCGAAATGCCTTTCCCACTCAAAACGAGGCTCCAAGGTCCTCTCCAGTATATGAAGCCCACTGGCTACTCCAGACTAGTCCTTCCTCCTCTCGCCAACCCCCTCCTAGTGACCGTTCTTTGTGACCTTTCGCTGTTCCCTTTACCCATCTGTCTCAAAACGAGGCCCCAGCGGCACTTCCTTCCATCCTCGCTACTCCCCAGGCAACCACAGGCAATCCACCTTTGGAGGCCCCAGGGGTTCACGATGCACCCAGATATGTGTCTCCACATCACGTCTCTCCCAAAGCCCCACACTGTACAGCTACCTGCTTGCCCAAAGCAGAAGTCTAAAATGTTCTCCAAACTGCTCTTGTCACCATGCCCCCGACACACAAATAATGATGAGATAAAATAAATGTTAGAATTGCCCCTCTTCAATTCTCCCTTCGGTAACTGGCAACTCCATTATCCAGGCTGCTTCTGTTGAAGACCTCGGAGTCATCCTCGACTTCGCTCCATCTCACACCCTGCGTCCTATCCATCAGTAAATCCTGCCAGCGCTGCCTTAAAATAGATCCAGAACCTGACCAATCTCAGCACTGTGGTCATCAGCAGCCTGGACCACGCGCGTGTCATCTCTCACCTGGGTTACTGCGACAACCTCCCAGCTGGCCTCCCCACTTCTGCCCTCAGCCCCACAGCCTGCTCTCAGCCGGGCTGTTAGAACATGAATCAGATCATAATATGTCCTTCTCTACAGATTCCTTTCACTTCTTACTCAGAGTAAAACTGCTCATAAGAGCCAGCAATATTTGGCTTCATGTGACTCTTCTGACCTTTCCTGACATCCGTGCTCTTCTATTCCTGGCTGTTCTCTGAACACACCAGGTAGGATTCCACCTCAGGGCCTTTGCACCTGCTGGTCTTCTTGCCTGGACTCCCACCCCACCTTATGTCTTCTTGGCTCGCTCTCTCACTCTTTCCTCTCTTCTCCCCCCCCCCCCCCCCTTCCTTTAGAAGTCTGTTCAACTGGTTGACCCTCAGAGCCTTTCCCTGGAAACAACTGATAAAATGCCACCCCATACAAGCTATCCCTTAACAACTCTTTTCCCCCTCTACGTACCCAGCAGAATAGCAAACCTGATCCAAAAGTTCTGCTGCCTGACTCAGGTATGCTTCATGATCATAGCAGCCCTGTCTTCTTTGCTGGGTACTGACTGGCATGTGGAGTGCTTAGTCCATTAATGACTGGGCAGTCTTTTGTTGTAATGACCTGTCCATTTTGTTGTCTCCCTGGTAGACAGTAGGACCATCTCCTGTGTTTTAGAGTGCAGCATGGAGCATGTACACAGTAGGTGTTTATTTAAACACATGAATGTACAGCAGTGGTACATAGCCTACTCCTGAGGCCAGTCCTCCCTCTCCCCAGAGCCAAGGATTCCCCAAGGCCATGGGGGAGGGCAGGGTTGGCATTGGGAACTGTGCTGGAAGGTTTGGGAAGACGGTTCCTACTGAGCTCAGGGCTCAGAACATTTGGATCAAGGCTTTATGTTTTTAGTTTCTAGGGATTAAACCCAGAGCCTTGTGTATGCTAGGCAAGCTCTCTGTCACTCAGCTATACCCCAGCCCTGGACATTGGAAGTTCTGTTTAAGGAGAAGGATCTATCGCTAGGGAGAGGGAGAGGACGGAGGGCTCAGGGCAGGGGCTGAATTGAGGACAGGGAGCAGGCTAAGGTCTGGATGTAAGGTGAGGGCACATGGTTTCCCGCTGGGGCTAAACAGGTGGCACTGGCCCCACAGGCTCCTAGCCAGCTGGTTTGGAGACCTGACAGGAACTCTGGTGGGGGAGCTGCAGGCTCAACTTAAGGACACTGATCCGGACTCCATGGCCTCTCTGCAGGACAGTGTGAGACAAGGTCCACCTCTTACAGCCAGGCTCGGTCATGCTTGCTTCTGCCAGGGTGACTTTGCCACCTAGGTGACACTTGTTTGGACACTTCTTAATTATAAGTACTATTGACTAGTGCACAAGGGCCAAGGCGGCACCAAATAGCCCGAGGTGACCCACCCCAGTGCAGACCAGAGTGCCACATAGAGAATTCTTCCATTCTCCAAAGGGTTTATCTGACTGAGCCAGGGCCACTGTGTGAGGGTCTTGGAGGCCAACAGTCCCAGTTTTCCTATGGATTCAGCTGTTCTCCAGGATCAGGGGATGGGAATGAAGGAGGGGAAGGGGAGGAGAGAGCCAGTTCAAGGTGTCAGGACTCTGAAACAACAGCTAAGCAGGGTGGGAGACACTGAGCATGCTGGGAGCCACAGTCTGGGCAGGGCAGCAGAAGGCCTCCATGGGGCCTGTGGGGAGTGCAGTGGGGACAAGGAGCGGCAGGGGTCTCTGCCTCCTGGTACGTGGAGTCCAAGATGGGGTCCATACCCTCAGAACCGCAGTAGCTTACATCCACACAGCCCTGCCCACAACTTGGTTTGTTCTTTCTTTTGTTTTTGAAACTGGGTCTCAAGTTGCCCCGGCTGGCCTTGACCTCACTATGTCATTGAGGGTGACCTTGAACTCCTGATATTTTTGCATTCACCTCCCAGGTGCTAGGACCACAAATGTGCCCCACCATGCCCGGCCTCTTTTCACTAATTTAGAATCCTGCCATCAGCCCCACGTTGGTCACTGTGACATCCCCAGGTTACTGAGTGCCATGGAGGCACAGAGAGGTTAACAAGTTGCCAAAGACCAAACAGCTCCAGGGGAGGGGCAGGCTGGCTCTGTAGCTGGCTAGGGTTTTGGATTAGGGACTCGAAGTGGGGGCCGCCTGATTTCTGGGTTGCTCTCTCCACCCCACCTGTACACGTGGTCTCAGCCAGCCTCTTACTGTCCCCGGGATAGGTGCTATAATTACCATCCCTGATGAAGCAGCCACAGCCCAGAGAGGTCAAGTGCCTCTCCACATCTCCAGATCTGCCCAGCATCAAGACCACTTGTGTTTCTCCGCTGGGTGTGCAGCTAAACAGCCCCCCTGCGCCCACTCTCATAGCTGCGTCTGATTTGCATAACTGGCCAAATTTAGTTTCTCCACCTCAGCCCTGGGGATGGTTGCGCTGGGTCATTGTTTTCTTTTTAATTTAATTACAGTTATTTATTATTTATTTATTTTTTACTTTTTATGTGTATGAATGTATTGTCTGCATGCAGGTCTGTGCACCCGTGTCGTGCAATGCCACAGAGGTCAGAAGAAGGTGTCGGATTCCCCTGGAACTGGAGTTCTCCTGGAATTGGAGTTACAGACGGTTCTCAGCCACCATGTGGGTGCTGGGGATCGAACCCGGGTCCTCTGCAAGAGCAGTCGGCGCTCTTAACCGCTAGGCCATCCCTCCAGCCCTTATTTATTTATTTAATGCTGTGGTGCCTAGTGGGAGATCAGAGGACCACTTTTGGGAGTCAGTTCTCTCCTTCGACCATGAGGCATCCCAGGGATCGAATTCAGATCACCTGGTTTAGAGGCAGCTGCATTTACCTGCCGACCCTTTCACCAGACCAAGGGGTCATTCTTTACTGTGGAGCCATCCTGGACCCTAAATGATGCTTAGCATCTGTCTGGACTCTGTCGTGTCCTCCAGCTGTGACAAACCCAACTTTGCCCAAACATTGCCAAGGGGTAGGATAGGGCAAATCACTCCCTGCTTTAATGGGAATATTGACCCAAAGCCAGGCAAGGAGGAGTGTCCTGTGACAAATGATCATGGAAATCACAGATGGGGGGGCCTTCTCCTGGTCACTCAGCGTCAGTGACACGCTCAGTCCACCACACTCTTCCACAGAAGCATTCCACGCTGATACTGTGACAGAAGTCAGTCTTAGCTGTCTGTCCCAGCACCCATTAAGGTTCCGGCCCAACCCCCCTCACACACTGCATCCCTGGCTCCACCAGCTGAGGAGCTAAGGTTGGCCCACCCCATCTCCAGCCATGGTGTGCTGGATAGCTTTGGTGTCAACTTGACACACCTGGGTTGAGGGAGCCTCGGTTGGGGAATTGGCTCCATTGGATTGGCCTGTGGCCACATCTGTGGAGTATTGTCTTGATGGTCGAGCAGTGTGGGAGGGCCCAGCCCACAAGAGTGGTGCCACCCTGGGCAGGTTGTTGTGTACTTAAGAAGGCGGGCTGGGCATAAGCCTGGGAGCAAGCCAGTGAACAGCCTTCCTCCATGGCCTGTGCTTCAGCTCCTGCCTCCAGGCTCCTGCCCTGAGTTCCTGCTTTGGGCTCCCTAAGTGATGAACTGTGACCTGGGAGATGTAAGCTGAATAAACCCTTTCCTCCCCAAGTTGGTGCCGGTCAGAGTGTTTTGTCACAGCAATGGAAGACAGACTAGGACACACGGTAATATGAAAACAGCTCAGACTTCCATACAGCACAGAGAAGATGTCAGGCCAGACATGCTATGTCCTTGCAGCATAGCCTGGGCACAGGGTAAATATTCTTGTCTCATTTATGCTCCAAGAAACGACCCCATTGGGCTGAGCACCTCAAAGGCCCAGTAGCTCTCAAATGCTCTTCTGACAACCTGAGCCATCAGGAGACTCCACTTCAGCCCAGGCTGTGTACCCCCAACCCAACTCCAGATGATACTGCAGACATGTCACTGACTATGCAGCACCCAGGCTCCTTGATCTGCCATTTGTTGTCAGGTACCCAAGACCTCAGTCATGTAAACTCACTGTCTGCTAAGCCATGAATACTTCCTGGCTTTTGTTTATGAGGTTTCCCATGGAGAAAACTCCTATTCAACCTTCAAGACTGAGCCCAAGTCATTTGCTCCAGGACAGAGTTGCCCACAATGTCCTCTGTGTTGCCTGGACACTGCCCAGCCTGCAGAGGTACACTGACTGCCGGGGTATGTGTATTCGTGTGTGTGTGTGTGTGTGTGTGTGTGTGTGTGTGTGCTCGTGTGTGTGCATATGTGTGTCCCATTAGATTGAAAGACTTCTTGAGGATTTAAGTCTGCCTAATCCTATTTTCCTGGACTACCTGGTGCCCGGCACAGAGCAGGTAGCCAGTAACTGTTGAATAAGATGAATGACTGGGGAGAGAAGAGTGCCAAGACCTTTGGCAGGTGCCACCTTCAAGGCTCCAAGGAGGAACCCTAGCTTCTCCTCATCTCTCAGTTTGGAGTTCTGAGGTCTGCCCCACCCCTAGTCCTAGCCAGTGCCTGCCACCTACACAGTCTGAGGACTCAGAGCACCTTGGACAGCAACCAGACGCTTTTTTTTTTTTTTTTTTTTTTTTTTTTTTTTAGTGCTTTTATCCTCTGTGAAGCAGCCTCTACAGGGAGCTGTCTGTTGGCACTGCATTCCTGTGTGAGCCCAGACACTTCCCAGTCTTCAATCCATTCTAGAACCTTCTGAGAACCAGGCAGGGGCCTCGGGTCTTGTTCTTTGAATTTGCAGCCTCCAACCCAAGCCGGGCTGCACATCACGGTCTCCTCTGAGCCACGTGTATCTGAATTATCCTCCAGTCCCTCTTTCAGCAGATCCTCAAGGAGCTCAGGTCTTAGCTCCAGGTTTAGGAGACGGAGATGGGGAGGAGAGAGATAAAGCTCTTTTGGATCCATTCATGCAATGGATGTTTTCTGAAGTTATAAAAAAAAAAAACAAAACTGTGGGCTGGAGAGATGGCCTAGAGGTTAAGAGTGCCAACTGCTCTTGCAGAGGACCTGGGTTCGATCCCCAGCACCCACATGGCGGCTTTAACTCCAGTTCCAGGGGAATCTGACACTCTCTTCTGACATTCATGGCATTGCATGGGATGCACAAACCTACATGCAGACAGTACATTCATACACATACAAAAAAAAAAACTGTATTACATGAATCTCCCCAATCCTCAGTTTATTCATCTGTGAGGTGGGTGGAAGGATGGAGAAGAGAGCACAGGAAATTAACCCCTTAGGAAAGTGCGGCTCTGTGGCTTGACGTTTGTCTGCCCAGCAACCAGGCACCCCCTCCATCTGCCTCCTTCCTGGGTAAGCCTGTCCTAGTTCCTTTCCTCCTTTTGGCTTTAAGTTGCAAAAAGAAGGGGTGTCCTGTCTTCAAGTTCTAATTCAGTACTGGGATCCTGAGCATCTAGGATTCTGCACTGATGCAGGGAGGCCAAGCTGCCTGGTTCTTCTTCCAACTCCAAGGCTGGAGCTGGGGAGAGGGTTTGGGGAGGGACCAGGACTTCTGGGGTGGGGAGGAGGGTGTGGAGGGAGGAGGAGCTGTCCTAGCCTGAGTGTGAGAGACGAGTTAACAGCTCAATTGTTATTTCAATTACACGGATTATTTGAAAACAATGTTATGAGTTTCATCACTGACAACCCCAGGAAATGGCTGCTATAGCAACCAGGGAAAAGAATGGCGCTGGCCAGCCAATCCGAAGTTCCATCTGCAGTTCCAGTTTGTTCAAACTCTACCCCAGGGCCCCTCCCAGCCTCTGCTTGGGGAGATGAGGCTGGGGAGGAAGAAAGGAAAAGAGGTGAATGGAAAGAGTCTGTAAAAGGGGAAACTGAGGGCTGAAGAGATGGCCTAGTGGTTAAGAGCGCCGATCGCTCTTACAGAGGACCCGGTTCGATCCCCAGCACCCACATGGCTGCTGAGAACCGTCTGAAACTCCAATTCCAGGAGAACTCCAGTTCCAGGGGAATCCGACACCCTCTTCTGACCTCCGCGGCATTGCACGACACGGGTGCACAAACTTGCATGCAGACAGTACATTCATACACATATAGAAATAAATAAAATTTTTTAAAAAAGGGGAAACTGAGGCCAGGGGAGAAGAGGCTAATAAGATTGTTTGGGGGAGGGGGTGCAGGAGAGATGACTCAAGAGGTTAGAGTGCCTAGGACCTGAGTTCAAATCCCAGCATCCCTGTAAAAAGCTGATACTTGGATCAAAAGCTGGGAATGGCCACATGTGCCTATTACCCCAGCACTAGTGGGAGGGGAAGCAGGGACAAGCAGCCCAGAGCTCTAGCGGCCAGCCAGTCAGCCTAGCCCAGACAGCAAGCTTCTGGTTTAATACAGACCCTGTCTCAAGGAAATAAGGTGGAAATCAATAGAAGAGTGCCGACGACCAGCTGTGGCTTCTGTGTGTGCACGCACAGGTACAGGTGCCTCATACTCACATGCATGCAACAGAAAACACACACACACACACACACACTTCCTTCAGGGCAAGGTCATGTCAGCTCACTGTACCCTCCAAGTACCCAGCACAGACCTGGCACACAGAGAGTAGCAGGGATCCAGACATTCTGCTGCTGAGGGGACACAGCGGCCATCTCATTCCTCACTGACAGAGCCTCCAGGGTTCGGGTAGGTGGGACCTGACACATTCCTGGGGAGCTCTGAGACCCTGGAGATCTTTCCTGCTGCCCTCTCAGAGCTACTCTTGCAGACAGTTTCCTTCTCCAAGTAGATGCCCGTAGAGTCCAGAAAGAGCCCTTTGCTTTGAGACTATTCCTTGCTCTCCCACCAGAAAGACCCCACATGATGCCTGGTCTGCTGAAACCCCAATGTGCCACCCCTTTTGTCTACTCAGGTCCAAGACTCCTTGGTGTTTTTCTCAGCAAACCCTTACAGAGGCTCAAGGGTGCCAGGCACTACGGTAAGCACCTTATAAATATTCACCTCGTTTAACCCCACTCTGTGAGCAGGGATATGATTAGAACCTCCCTCTTACAGGTGAGGAAACTGAGGTAGCCATGTGCTTGTGTAGAGCCTGGCGGTCGGGAAGAACAGCATGGGACTGTAAGCCAGGCCGGGAGGCTCCAGAACTCAGCTTCTTGGCAGCTCTCCTGATTCCTCCAGACAGAAGCTGGCCTGGTTGGGCCAGATGACTCACAGGATTAAACCTTTCCACTGCACCCTCGTCTCTCAGGACCCTTCTTCCTAGGGCTTGCCCCAAGCTCATGCACCTTTCTATAGCTGCTCAGCAGGTGGAGCTGGGCAGACAGGAAGAGAGCAGGCAGCAGTCATGGGAGAGCTGAACCTTTTAGGAGATAACTGCTGCCCTCACTGCCCAGAGCTTTGTTCTTCTGGAAGGGTGGAAGGCAGGAAGGCTGGCAGCCACATCTTTCTACTTCATGACAGGACACAGCGTACAGATCACCAAGGTCACTATACACATGAGACTGAGGGAGTCAGGGAGTTGCCCAACATCAGCCAGTCAATATGTATCAGGTGACGACCAGTTTCTGCTTCTGACCCAAGCTGCCATTAGTACAGGGCATGGCTCCCGTCTTCAAGTCACCAGTCAAGAGAGATGATCCAGGTGGCAGAGAGGACACTCAGACTGAATAAACAGAGGTGCTCAGCAGAAGGTGGCAGTTGGGTGGTGACCTCAGCACAATGCTAGCTGGAGCAGCTGTGTCTGGCCCAGTAGGTGAGGTGGTATGTCAGGTGAGGAGACAGGGCCTTGAGTGCATCGAGCAAATGGTCTGGAGCTGACGGCGAGGCCACAGACAGCTATGGCTGGTGTAGAAGCCTCGCTCCCACCCTCCCTCCCTCAGTGGCCTCCCTGTTGTACACTGGAACAATTTCTCAAAACATTGTCTCTAATTTCTAGTTCTTTCCTAACCAGAAGCACTAAGTCCAGCTTCTCAAAGCCTGTGAGCTAAGCCCAGTGGCTCTACCAATGCTGTGATGCCCACCATCAGCCCAGCCTGCCTGGTAACCTGCAAGGCTTTCTGTCCCCAAAGCCCCCTGAGGCAGTGGCCAGGTGGCAGGAGGGTCTTACAGGGCCCTGATTCAGGGCTTCTTTGCCAGGCAAGCAGAGTGGATGCAGAGAGCCTGGGGTGGTGATGAGCTGGTGCTACACCTGCTGGTTGTCACGCACGAAGGACACTGAGCACTACCATCCAGAATGGACGATGTCATCAGGCTCCAGAAGGGGCCAGGGCTGAGCTCGGGGACAGGACTCTGTGGAGGTATAGACTCCAAGAATTGACAGGGGTTGGGAGGCAGAAATCCCCTGCTAGAAAACACAGGTTCTGGGCAGGAAGGGAATACCAGCAGGGATTGGAGGGGGGCTCAGGGAGGATGCACAGGTTTGTGAGGAGGCACCAGGGCTATTAGGAACAACAGGGAAGAAGTGCCCCCCCCCCAAAGAAAGCCTTCTCCAGAAGCCAGGGCTCTGAGGTACTGTGGGAGCTCTCGATAGGGACTAGATAGGGTCGTGATGTTTGTGAGAACAGGGGCTCCTGAGAGGACAGGAAATGACACAGGCTCCATAGGAAGGGGGCAAGGGCTCTTAGGGAGGGGCTTAGGGAGAAATGTTGACTATGAAGGTGAGGTGATCAATATCGGTCCTCCCTGGAGCTGGCCTTGATCCCTCCAGCTTCAGAGTGCAGCCAGGATGCTAACAGGAGAGAGAATAGAGGGCAAAATGAGAAAGATACAGCCAGCTCAGGTTGATGTGTGTGAGCGTGTGCACACATGCACAGAATTCACAGGAAACAAAAAGGTCAAAGTAGCGCAGTGTTAGCAGCTAACACTTCGAGAACATAGCCGCTCTCTGGGCCTCTGTCCATCAGACCCCTTCACGCCTATGAGAACATAAATCTCCTCTCCAGTCTGCCTTCTGGGTTAAGGAGCCTGCTCCCACTCACTGTTTTGATCACTGTCTTTATTAACAGACATCTCCAAGAGTTTGAGTCGAGATCTCACCTGAGCCAGGCACACAGTAGGTTCATAAGAAATGGGTTGTGGGTAAGTTGGTGATTTCGTGGATGGATGAGAGTGGACAGGTGGCAAGCAAGATGAAAAATAAGATGGTGGTACACGTGTGGGTAGACGGCTGTAGGTGGGTGGATGGTGGGGGGGGTGGTCGGGTGGCAGTGGGTGGTCAGAGGCGGCAGGTAGACGGTGTCCCATTAGAATGGAGGTGGGTAGGCAGGTGGAGGAGGGGTTAGACAATGGAAGAACAGATAGCTTAGATGGAGTGCTGGTGGCTGAATGATGTTTTGGGATCTCCTGAGTATCCCGATTTGATCGATGGAGCCCAGTTCCCACACACAGCGGACACCCAGGGTACAACCTTGTCATACTTCCCTTCTTCCACTACAGCCCCTCCCCACGTCCAGGCTGCTCCCAGCCCAATTGATCCTCCTTCCTTGGCGATTTTCCCTCTGGCCCCTGCTCTCCACAACCTCATTCAAGCACCGCCCCCAAACTCCATCTTCTGGATGATTCCAGTCCTCCTGTCCCCAGTGTCCTCTTCCCTTCAAGTCCATCCGAAAACCCTGCCAGCAGCCAGCAGCCAGCAGCCAGCAGCCAGCAGCATGCTCTTTCTGTGGCATAACTCCAGTCAGCAACCTTCAAGAGCTCCCTCGCGCCTGCATTCCTCAGCCTGGAGCTCTGCTGCTGGATTCAGCAGGACCTTCCCTTCTTCTCCTCTCACTCCTCCCCTCAGTTCTCTGTGCTCTGCTCACCTGGGCCACTAGGTCCCTAACAGTCACTCACCAAGTCTTGTTTACCTCCTCTTCCCCAGGCCTCTGCACCCACAGCAAACCCATTCAAGCTTTGATGCACAGCTCCAGGCTGTCCCCCCAAGACACTTTCCCTCATCCCTCAACGAGCTGTGTCCAAGGAGATACTTCATGGAGACACATTTCCCAGGTACCTACTGTGTGGCCACATGGCTGACAGGGCCCTGCTGGTGGGAGGTACAGCTTGCAGAATGAGAAAAACACAGCCTTTGTCCTCCAGTGAGCACAGCCCACAGTGCAGGCATGTGTGTGTGGACACACACCCACACATGGGTATAGAATTCAAGGGGAAAACAAGGGCGAAGTGGTGCATTCTGTGGTCAAGG
Organism: Rhizomys pruinosus; assembly: GCA_009823505.1. Classification (NCBI taxonomy): domain Eukaryota; kingdom Metazoa; phylum Chordata; class Mammalia; order Rodentia; family Spalacidae; genus Rhizomys; species Rhizomys pruinosus. Next base: position 2,504,603 of record VZQC01003147.1, read on the forward strand.
CTCCCAGGGCCCTCCTGATGGGCTCGGTAGGCGTCTAGTGCTTCTGGAGGCACTCGTCCCCGAACCTCAGAGGTCAGAACAGAGGAGCAAACAGAAGCCCAAAGTCTGGTTACAGGCCTCAGGTCCTGTCAGCAGAGCTAGGATGGAGTTCTGGTGGTCTGACTCCTGTGCCGTCAACAAGACCCTGTGGCTACAGTCACAGTAGGGGGTAGACTCCCCTTCCCCAGCCTCCTTTCCCTGTGTTGTGCCTGCGCCTGGGCCCACAGCTCCCCTTCCCTCCCATCCTTTCCCCTCCCCTCCCCTCCCCTCCCCTTCTTTTGTTTAGCTGTATTCTGAGACAGGGTTTCATGTAACCCAGGCTGGCCTTGAACTCTCCGTGTAGCAGAGGATTACCTTGAACTTCTGATCCTCCAGCCTCCACCTCCCGAGTAGCTGGGATTACAGGCTTGTAACACCATGGCCAGTTCTATGTAGTACCAGAGATCAAAACTCAGGTGTCACACAAGCTAAGCAAGTACTTTACTAACTGAGCCACATCCCCGGTCCCAGCCCAGCCCTTCCGGATCAGTGGCAAGGTCCATGAGAATAAACAGAAGTAAAACCGAACCAAAGAGGGTAAAGAATCCATTTGCTATGAGCCACTGCAGGCCCAGGGACAAGCTTGCTCCTATCTGGGAGAGTCCCCATCTACAGCTGGCAGTTGGTCCCTAAGGCCTTTCAACTCCAACACATAACCCTATTCACAGCTGCTTGTGTGGCAGAAGGTCCGAGCCAAGCAGCCCCTCGGCCCTGGGCCCTAGCTGCACCACCCTTCAGCTCCTGCAGGCCTAATATACAATGTCAGTTCCTGGTCCCTGCAGGCCCCACTCTGAGCCCACAGTCCTCTGTGTGGACACCTGAATCCGCCTGGCTCATCACCTGACAATCATCTTGTCTGTCCACTGACCTGGATCCACCTGGCTCTGCTACCTATCCATCAGCCTGCCTTGGCCCCGTCCACCCTGTGTCCCTGTCTGCCTGGTGTCTGTCACTCTGCCCATCAAACACACAGTCTACCTCCCACCTCCCTCCCCTGTTCTCCCAGCACTCCAGTGACAACAAAGGTGGAATGTGGCCTTTGTGGTTGCCACTCACTGAGCTGACCACTGTCTTAGCATTATGACCTGCCTCCCTGGAGCAAAAACGCACCCCCTGCACCTGCTACCCACTCCCTTCCCCAGAAGCCCCCAGCTGTTCCTTGCTGGGCCTATGTCAACAACTTAAGGAATCTGGTCAGCACCACATGGCTCCTGCCAAAAATGTCCAAGCAGTCCCCAAGGAAATCACTGGACACGCTCGTGAAGATGTGTGTACAAGGATGCTCACGGCAAAAATGTTTGTTATAGCAAAGAATTGGAAGGAACCCAAGTGTCCAACCACGGGGGCTGGCCGCATGAATTACGGACAGCGACACAATGGTGGGCCGTGCAGCTTTTAAAAAATGATGATGTGGCTGCCTATTTATCGAAATGGCAAGACACTCACAATGCATTACCCAGCAGAAAGGCAGGTTACAGAGGCACGTGTGCAAAGCACCATACCGGGTTTTTTTTTTTTTAATCTATGTCAACAAGAACACCCATTAGAATGGTGCCCAAGAGGGAGTGGAATCATGGCTAATTTACTGATTAAAAAGATGCACAGATACATCTGTGTACATGTATACCCACATACATGTACTCTTCCTAGAAGCTAAGCCACACACTCCACCCTGTGTCAGCATGCTCAAAGGCATTTCCTAGCTGGGCATGGTGGCGCTCTCCTTTAATCCTAGCACTTGGGAGGCAGAGGCAGGCGGATCTTTGTGAGTTCAAGGCAGCCTGGTCTACGGAGTGAGTTCCAGGACAGCTGGGCTACAGGGAGACCCTGTCTGGAAAAGTAAGTAAGTAAGTAAATAAATAAATAAATAAATAAAGGCATTTCCTAGATGAGGAAATAGAGGCCCCAGCGGCTGATTAGTGGCAGGGCTGGGCTACTGTGAAGTCAGCTCTCTTGGGCTCTGCAGACCAGGCTCTTGGTCAGCAGGCTGCAGTGTTTCTCATTTTGGTCCTCTGTAACTACTCTATTAAAAAAATATCATCTCTGACTGGGGGTGTAGCTCAGCTGGTAGAGTTGCTTACCTAGCATGCATGAAGCCCTGGGCTCAATCTCCAGCACTGCAGAAACCAAATATGACAGTACATGCCTGTTATCCCACCCTTCAGGAGGCAGAGGCAAGAGGTATTGCTCAACTGCATAGCAACCTTGAGATCAGCCTGGGTTACATGAGACTCTGTCTCAAAACAAACAAGACCAAACCAAAACTGGAGGACTAGCAATTCGGCTCAGAGGTAAAGACACTTGTCTCTCCAGTCTGAAAACCTGTGTTCAATCCCCACAAACCATATAAATGTGGAAGCAAAGAAATGACTCCACAGAGTTGTCCTCTAACCTCCACATGTGCACCATGGCGCATGCACCCACAGATATATAATACATGTATATAATAATGTTTTGGGGGGACAGGCTCTCCCTGTAGTCCTAGCTGGCCTGAATTCCAATTCACTATGTAGACCAGGTTAGCCTCAATCTCACAGAGATCCTCCTGCCTCTTCTTCCTGAGTGCTGGGATTAAAAGCACATGTGGTGGCACATGCCTTTAATCCTAGCACTTGGGAGGCAGAGGCAGGCAGATCTTTGTGAATTCAAGGCCAGCCTGGTCTACAGAGGGAGTTCCAGGACAGCTGGGGCTACAGGGAGACCTTGTCTAGAAGAAAAAAAAAAAAAAAAAAAAAAAAAAAAAAAAAAAAAAAAAAAGAAGGGGGGCCCCACATGTCAGCACACCTGGCATAAAATAGTCTAAAAATTACACAGGGATGGGGCTGGAGAGATGGCCTAGTGGTGGTTAAGAGCTCCGTCTGCTCCTGCAGAGGACCTGGATTCGATACCCAACACCCATATGGCAGCTGAGAACTGTCTTTAACTCCAGTTCCAGGGGAATCGGACACTGTCTTCTGACCCCCGCGGCATTGCACGACACGGGTGCACAGACCTACATGCAGACAGTACATTCATACACATAAAAATAAATAAAATTTTAAAAAATATTACACAGGGCTGGAGAGATGGCTCAGAGCTTAAGAGCAACGACTGCTCTTGCAGAGGACCAGAGTTCGATTCCCAGCACCCACATGGCGGATAAAAACTGTCTTTGACTCCAGTTCCAGGGGAATCCAATGCCCTCTTCTGACCTCAGAGGCATTGCACAACACGGGTACACCAACCGACATGCAGACAGTACACTCATACACATAAAAAAATTATACATGTTTGAGTAATAAATAAATGATAGAATTAACAGGACCAGAAAGGAGGCTGGTGCACTACACTGGGCAGTGAGTCCTCCACTCAAAGCTCCCATGTTGGTGCCGTGGGCATACAGGCTCCTATGCTGCTTGGCTCCAGACCCCTCCCCAAGACTACGTTTGATGCACTGGAGGCACTGCTTTCATGCCACCCGACAGGCTCCACAAGCAGAGGCCCAAGGAAGAGTCCCCGCTGGCCTCCATGTTGTCTCCCCAGGGCTAAGCTAAGGGCTTATGCTGTGGAATTCTTGGTGATTTGAGTGGCCTCTGCATAGTAGGAAGCTTGGCAGTGTCCTCAGCCTCTACCCACTGGATGCCAGCAGAGGCCTTCAACCCAGTGGTGACAATCAGAAACATTTCTAGACATTTCTAGACCAAAGGTCCCTTGGGAAGTGAAGGTGGCCCCAACTGAGAAACGCTGATCTAACCTGCATGCAGGTGGTAATGAGGCAGCCACTGGAGAAATACAAGCTCTGATCTTTGTGTTCAAGGTGGGGTAATGCCGAAGTAATGAGTGGTCACGCAGGCCTTCCTAGACATCACGTGACCCTGAGATTCAGGGGCCCCTCAAAGCCTCTTCATGCTCTACACTGGCCCTGGTCGGGGATGAGCACCTGTCCCCAGTGCCTCACAGATTGGCTCTCAGCCCAGCCCCTGCAGAAAGACCCAAGATCTCCAGCACACTGTCCCCAGGGCATCTCTACACCCAGGTCCTACCAGCTTCTCACAGTCACCTGTCCCCAGCTAGTCCCTACCCCTCCTTGAAGCCATCCTTTCACATCTTCCACCTCCACAACAATACAGCCTCATGAATCAGAAATAGGCACACCCTGCCCCCGTCCTCGGTGCCCACCCAGCCCTCTTGGAGCCTACGTGCTGCACCATGCCTGGACCTAGCTTATAGTCTATCCAACCACTGCCCCCACCCCAGCTGGGGCTAAGGCTTCTGGACACAAATGCCACCAGGTAGCTAGCTCCCCTGCTGAAAATCTTCAGGGTCCCCGCTGCTCAAGGACGCCTTCTCCGTGCCTTCCGGTGGCTCTCTAGCCCCACAGGACCAGCTTCCGAAGCTGGCTTTTCTGTGATCCCCCTCCCCCCATCAGACACCACCCTCCGTGCATCCACTTCAGCCAACTGGGCTTCCATCTCCCTACCCCAGCTGCTCCCTCTCCTCAGGACCTAGGCAGCCTAGAGCCTAGAACCTGGACCCTGCTTTCCTCTTCAGTCCCTCCCTCCCTTTCAGGATGCCTCGCTCTTTCCGCTCTTTCTGGAGGTCTGTTGCTCACTCGTGGCTCATCATTATGATGATGAGAATTGCTTAAGTGTTTGTTGGCCACCTTGCACCACCAGCCTCCTGTTGGCTGGGACTGGTCTGCTGGCTCCCTTGGTATCTCATGTCTCCCACACTCAGCACATACATAGCATACATGTGGAATCGTATTTTTTTTCAGCTGGATTATGAATGAATGGACAGCCACACAGACAGATGTATGGGTGGATGGATGTGGGGAAGAGGAACTTAACTTGGGTCTTGGGAGCTTTTAAAGGCCTTCAGGCAGGGCATTCGGAGGAAGGGCAGGTCTGGCTATATGCAGGAGTGTAGGGTTGAGGGCACAGTAGGAGATAAAGGAGGATACAGACAGATTACAAGGACCTTGAATGTCACTGTGCAGAGTCTGGACTTAATTCAGTAGGCGATGGGGAGCCACGGAAAGGTTTTAATCAAACAAGTGACACGATCCCACCTGTGTGTGTGGGGGGAGTGCTGTGGCTGTAAAGCGGGGGAACTGCGGTAGGAGACTACAAGCTGGGACCATGGTTTACGTTTTTCAGAGCTGGGGAGGCCTGAGCCAGAGTGAGGATCATGGGATGGGTGTGGGGAGGGAGGGTAGAGTCTAGGACCAAATAAATCTGTGAGATTCTACAAGTGTTCTGTGCCCTTGGCCACTTAGCCAGCCAGTTTCCACTTCCCAGGAGGCAAAGGTGGTCAGAGAGAGCCTGACAATCCTGACTCCATCCCCAGGTCACCAAGCTGGAGTGGAAAGCCAGGAGAGGCCCAGGTCTTCAGCCCAGTAGGAACTGAGGGTTGCAGACTAAGGGATATCACCACCAATAATCACACAGTTTTTCTTTGGGGTGTCCTGTGTTCTGGGCATGGTGGTGCACAGATTTGTGCATGTTTCTTTTTCACAACGCAATGAAGTAGGCATTGCTAATCTGTCTATTTCACACAGAAAAATACTGAGGTTCAGAGAGGCAAAGTAACTCACCCAAAGCCACACAGCCAGCAAATCAGAACCCCAGAATGCTCTGACTCCACTGTTTGTGTGCCTAGCAGGTAAGTTATATACAGGAACAGGGATGGGAGCAAGCGGATAGCCGATGGCTCATGGATCTGATGAGGAAGCAAGAAGTGCCCAGCGTCAGCTTGACAGCAGGAAGGAGAGGCCTGGAGGAAAGACTTGGGAGGAAGGAACACCTCCAGGCTCCTGAACCTTCTGTACTTAAGCCTAGATTCACAGATGCAGGGAGACATGCTCCATGCAAGGACTGAGCACTGCAGATATCCTTAGTCATAAGAAAACATGCTCCTTTGGGGGTCAAACGACAGCACAGGCCCAGGACCCAAGAGCATAGCAAGTCTTTTTGCAAATTAGAGAGGTGTCCCATCCTCCAAGCACGTGCAGTGTGCCTTTAGGGCACCTGACTTGTTGAGTGAAGCTTAAAATAGATCTCAGACCTTACTTCCTCCTGCACAGAGTGCCTTCAGTCAATGCCCTGGCCAACTGTACAGGACAAGCATACCTCCAACCTCCCTGCTCTGTACCGCTGCTCCCAAGTAGCCACTCTGCATCATCTTCAGCAACAAAACACGCACCCCTCCCATATACAACAGTCCTTAAACCACCGCACAAGCTTAACTTTCCTGCTACTCTTGCCCCCTCCATGTGAGAAGAGACAAGTCCCATAATGCCCAATGCTCTGATGAAAAAGCCGAAGTCAGAGCCTATCCTGATTTGGGGAACCGAGGGAGAAAATCTAGGCTTCCTCTAGAGAGAGCAGAATCAAAACCCAGGGTTCTAGGAAGCAGAGGCACTGTCCGTGGGTCAGCTCTAGAGAGATGTGCAACCCCTAACTGGGTTCCCAGCTCAGCCCCTCCTCAGGCCTTCTTTTCTCTCTATTGGCATCTTCTGCCCCCTCCCAGGCCACCCAGTGCAGTTGCCGCCCAGTTACATAAACAGGAATACTCTCCCCACCCCACCCCACCCCATCTTCTTGGTACCTGAGGCTACATTTCCAATAGAGCTTCCTGATGGAAGAAAAGGGGGAAAACCCCGAGAGGAAAGGAAACTTAATTGGCCAACTCCTCTAGATGGTGTGGTAATTAAACTGGCTGTTCCAAACTTTGTTAAGATAGAGGAGACAGATCAGCTCTAGCTGAGCCCCTCACAAGGACAGAGAACCTAGGGAGGTCAGGGGCTGAAGTACAGCCTCTCTGTAAATTGTAGTATTGTAAGTCACCAGAGACCATAACCAACCTGCACACACACACACTTTGCACACATGTGCTCAGGATCACAAGATTCTTTAAAAGCCAAGCTTTGTCTTCGTTGTTTGCCGTTTCAGTATCTCTGTCAAAGGCTTTTAACAGCTTTTCCCTGGGAGAGAGGGATCTAACTTAAACACCTCATGCTGCATGGAAGCACGTCTTCCTGCTCTGTTTCTAGTTTGAAGACAAGCAAGAAACTGCTGTTTCCCCAAGATCCACCCAACATAGAGCTGGTGAGGTATGGAAATCAGGGTACCCAGATTTCTGTTCTGGCCCATACAGAACTTCCCTGGTGACCTCTGGTCTGCTTCTAGTACTTTAAGATGGGAGGGAATCATGGCCACCCATGAGAAGCAGGTGTCCTTGGCTGAAAGAAACCTGGCTGTTCTAGAGATATTGTCTGGTTGTCTCAGAGGAGCACACAAACAGCCCTCCCATCCCAGGAAGCACTCCTTAAAGAAACACAGTGACTGTCCCTTCCAGGAGGAATGGAAAAGAATGTCTGGAACACTGGGAAAGCCAGGGAACAGGGCTGGGGTGGAGAGCTGAGGCTGGGCTCAGGGGAAGAGGGTGGGTGACCTGGCACAGGGAGACTGAAGTAGGCAGAATGGAAGAAAGGAAATTATTCTGGCTGGGCAAAGACAGAAGAGGGCATTATAGGCCAAGCCAACACATTCCAGACAGGGTTGTGGAGTAGAAGTAAAGAGGTCAGAGTGGGCACTGGTGGACAAGCTTGGGGGTACTCGGAGGGAGAACACTCGATGTATGGGCATGGGGGATAGACTTTGAAGCAGTGATGCTGAGCAATGGGGAAGAGGAGGGGGCAGGTGAGACCCTGCACCCCACTCCTGCGGCCCAACAGTGGTTACTGTAGCCCAAACCCGCAAAGAAGTCGCTGTCCCGACTGGGCATTCTGGCCAGTTCCTGAACCTGAAGAGCTCTAGAATTAAACCCGGGAAAGCGAGGCTTGCATGCACAGCCTCTGGCAGCACCTGGGAGGGTAGGAGGGAAGGTAGAGGGTGTCCACCCGCCTCCTGCAGCGGGACTGTGGGAAGTCTAGGCCGGCTCCAGGCAGCGCTCGGGTGCCGGCCACCAGGGGGTGCCCCTGCGGCTCGGGGAGCCCTCGGGGGACTCCGGCTTAGCTGCCCGCTGCACCCCGCAAGGTGGTCTCCCGCAGCACCCCAGCTGGGGCAGGGACCCGACACCGGGCCACAGCAGGAGTGGAGTCAGGTTCCCAGGCTCGGGTGACACGGATTGAGATCGTGTCAACGAGGTCCCCACGGCCCGCGCCCGCACGTCCACGCCTCCCTGCTCCGCACCCCGGGCCCGACGCTCAATCGCGAGTGGCGCAGGCTTTGGACGTGCGGCCGGGAAGCCGGGTCCGTCTTCGCGGCGGGGACGGCGGCCCCGGAAGTGGGCAGCGCCGCCGCTCGCTCGCGGCCCGAAGCCCGACGAGGGGGTCGCCCGGGCGGGCTCTCCCGGCCCCCCAGGGCGGTCCCGCGCTCCCAGCCCAGGGTGGCCGCAGGCGCGCGTGTCGCCGCGGCCCGGTCCGCACACACCCGCGCGCACACGCTCCCGCCGCGCCGGCCGCCCGGCCTCGGCGAGCGGCCGCGAGCCCAGCCCGGGCTGCGCGCGCAGGGCGGCGGGGACGCCGGTACCGGCCCGCGTCGAGGCTGCGCTGGGCGTCCCGCCGCCCTCCCCGCGCCTCCGGCCGCCGGCGCGGCCGCCCTGACCCGCGGGGCGTCCGGACTCCGGCGCAGGCCCTGCCACTCCCGGGCCGCGAGCTGGCCAGGCTGGGCTCCGCGCCGGGGAAAGTTTGGACGCAGCAAAGTCCCCGCCGCCCCGCTGCGGAGGGGACGCGGGTGGGCGCGGGTGGCCCGCCGCCCGGAGCCCACGCCGCGCCCGCCGCCCGCCGCCCCCCGCCCGCCGCCCCCCGCCCGGCCCGGGCGCCCTCCGCCCGCAGCCTCCCGCGGGCCCCGCGCTCTTACCTCGGGGAGCGGCCGGGCTGCGCCCCGGTCCCCGCGCCTCGGGACGGCGGCGGCGGGCGGAGCGAGGCGGCTGGGTCCAGCCCCGGCGTCCGCCCGGAGGAGCCGAGGGAGAGAGGGAGCGAGAGGGGGAGCCGCGGCGGCGAGTGCGCGCGTGTGGAGGAGCGAGAGAGCGAGGGAGTGTGCGTGTCTGACTAGGGGGGAAGTGTGCAAGGGACGGATCCCTTCCTTCCTCCCGCAGCCTCTGGTGGAGACTCGGAGAATGCAGCGCCGCCGGCCAGGAGCGCCGCGCCGCGCCGAGCAGCAGGCGGCCGCCGGGCCGACCTCGCAGCCAGCCAGGGAGCCCGGGCCCCCGCCGCGATCGCCCCTCCCTCGTCCGCGGCCCGCGGCTCCATCTCCCCCGCCGCCCCGGCTCGGGGAACCCCTCGGGGAGTGCTCCTCCCTTCTCCAAACCAGATCCGCGCGAAGGGAGCGCCCCCAGGAGGGGACCGGGCTCCCTCCCTGCCTGGCTGCTCAGATGCCCCGGGGTTCTGGGGTTCGTGGTAGACCCGACCCTGTCCCCAGTGCACCCCTCGCACGACTTCGCTACCACCACCCCCCCCCCCCAACTGTGAGAGCCTGGCTTTAGAAGAGGGGACTGCAGGCGCAGCTGGGGGCGGGCTACACAAGTGGGGACCTCTGGCTGGCTGCCCCCAAAAGGCCCCTTACCCAGGCCCTAGGGCTTCAGGAAAAATCAGTGCATTGAGATGGACAGAGCCTAAGTGCTGGGAATGTGCTAGCAGGTGGGGAGTCAGTTGTCGGGAGAAGATAGGCATGGCTGCCTTCCCTCTTCAAGAGAGAGCCCTGGACACCCTGCCTGGAAGGGGGGGACCCCAAAACAACCTGTCCTTAACAGCACACCCTTGGCATCTGTCCCCTAAAACAATCCAGGCACTCTCAAGAAACACCTGGAAGACCCACTTTTCCACTCTTGTTTAAATCCAGCTAGCTCGCTGCCAGAGATCTTTTCTACCTTGACTGGTTTCTTTCTCTTGGCCGCATGGCTGCAGGTTAGGTAATCAAAGGATAAGCAGACACAACAGCTACATGCCCCTGTCCTAAACACGTTGACTCTGACCAGGCCTCCTGATCTGCAAACACCTGTTCACAGCAAAGAGTGGTAGCACCTTCCAAGACCCTGACCTGATGGGTCCCCAGGAACCCACACTCCAGCTCACCCCAGCCTGCTCCCCACTTAGCCTCTTTAATTTCCCTGGTGACAGGTGTCTCCTCTGGGTGACTGTCCCTCTGGTCCTTGCTGCTGAACGCCATGGCCCTTGTTTATTTTAAGGATCCTCTACCTTGTCCTGCCTTATATCCTTCTTTGATCCCCCAGCCTTGCCTGTGTGCAGCCCCTTCTCCGGGACTCTCTATTCTTAGCCTCTACTCTTTCATGCTTTCAGAGACCAGAGGCTGGCCCTGCCAGAGGCAGCTCCACTTCTCTGCTCTCTCCCTCCCTCACACCCACATGTGCGGCTGTGCTTCCTTTCCTGTCGGTGTGTTGAGCTCTCAGGAGTCAGACCCACTTACATGTCCATGGGTTGTTTGGCCCCATGTGCTGGATAGCTTTAGTTGTCCACTTGACACACCTGGGGAATTCCTTCTATTGGAGGAGCCTTGTGGACACATCTGTGGGGCATTTTCTTCATTGTTGAGTGATGTAGGAGGAACCAGCCCACTAAGGATGGCAGTCTGCCCCTGGGCAGGTGGTCCAGTGTTGTATAAGAAAACAGGCTAGATGCGGGCATGGTGGTACATGCCTTTAATCCTAGCACGGGGGGGGGGGGGCAGAGGCAGGCGGATCTCTGTGAGTTCAAGGCCAGCCTGGTCTACAGAACAAGCTCCAGGTCACCTGGTACTAAAGGGAGACCCTGTCTCAAAAAGACCAAAAAAAAAGAAAAATGAAAAGAAAACAGGCTAGGCACAGCCCAGAGGAGCAAGGCAGTAAGCAGCGTTCCTCCATGGTCTGTGCTTCAGCTCCTGCCTCCAGGTTCCTGTCCTGAGTCCTGCCTTGTCATCCCTCAGTGATAAACTATGTCCTGAAAGATGTAAGATAAAATAAACCCTTTCCTCCCCACGTTGGTTTTGGTCAGTGCTTTTATCACAGCAGTTTAAAGCACACCCCACCCTTTTCTCTCCTAACACCTAGCCTCCCCCGTTCAGCTCCTTTTCCATTACCTTTGGTTCTGCCTTCCATCCACAAACTGTCTCTGGATACCCACATGCCAGGCACTGTCCTGGGCTCTGAGAGCACACAGGAGTCACTGTCAGGCACGACTGTCAGGATTTTAAGTCCTCACAGTAACAGATAATATATCAGTCCTGCTTTACAGATGGGAAACAGAGATACCACATGTTGGAATATGGAGAATACACACAGGGCAAGTGGCAGCCGTGGGTCAGTGCATCCTGCTTGGGTCCCTGTTCCAGGAGAAGGTAAGCCAGGACTCTTGCTAGATGCAGTGTGTGTCAGGTGCAGCAAGAGGCAGTGTGGGAAGATAGAAGCATGGGACGCCTTAGGTAAACCTCTTTCCCCAGTGTTGATTCACCAATCAAATGAGATGATTATAACCATAACAGTTAGCAACCCCTATATTAGTTTTTTTGTCTTTTTGAGACAGGGTCTCCCTGTAGCCCCAGCTGTCCTGGAACTCACTCTGTAGACCAGGCTGGCCTTGAACTCACAAAGATCCACCTGCCTCTGCCTCCCAAGTGCTAGGATTAAAGGCGTGCGCCACCACACCTGGCTAACCCCTATATTATTAATAAATATTTTCCATAGATTATTTTGTTTGATTTTCATAGAAGCCAACTCACAAGTTTATAAATGAGGGGACTGGAGCACAGAGGAAATATGAAGCTTGCTGAAAGTAACAAAGTTTGTAGAAGAGCTGAGCCGCAAACTCAGGCGGGCCACGGCTGCAGCCTGTGTACTTGAACTAATGCGTGCTTTTGCTCCTAGGTAAGCAATAAGCCTGGTAACTCTAAAGATATCTTTATACTATAGTGTGGTGGTGTGCATACAATAGGAATATTACTGTCTTGGGATGGACAGGGTCAGGAAGGACTTGAAGGATGCACGTGGCTAGGGATGCATTTTAGGAGTTTTATATTTTACTAAAAATAGTTTATTATTTTTATTTTATATGAATTCATGTATTGCCTGCATGTATGTAAGTGCACCCTTGTGCAATGCCTGCGGAGGACAGAAGAGGGTATCAGGTCCTCTGGAACTGGAGTTATGGACACTTGTTAGCTGCCATATTGGTGCTGAATTTGAAGCTAGGTCTTCTGCAAGAGCAGCCAGTGCTCTTAACTGCTGAGTCATCCCTAGAAGGAGGAGTTTAAAAATATTTTATGCCAAGCGTGGTGGCGCATGCCTTTAATCCCAGCACTTGGAAGGCAGAAGCAGGCAGATCTCTTGAGTTCAAGGCCAGCCTATTCTATAAAGCGAGTTCCAGGCCAGCTGGGGCTACAGGGAGACCCTGTCTCAAAACTACCAAAAATAAATAAATAAATATTGTGTTTATTTTTGTTTTGTGTGTATGAGTATATTACCTGCATGTCTGTAAATGCACTCATGGTATGCAGTGCCTATGGAGGTCAGAAAAGGGCATCAAATTTGCTGGAACTGGGGTTAGGGATGGTTTTTAGGCACCATGTGGGTGCTGGGTATCCAACCTGGGTCCTCTGCAAGAGCAGTCAGTGCTCTTAACCACTGGCCCACCTCTCACCAGCCTCAGGAGGAAAAGTTTGTGAGATTCCACCTCCCACCTCGAGAAAGATGTCCAACCAGGTTTAATTTGCTGATCGCCTTTGGAGTAATCATCCAGGTCCCTGGCTTTTGCCCTCCCTTGAGCCCAGGCCTCCTCCACCTCCACCCCATGAATTTGGGGCTATAGCCCTTTGTTACAGGCTGTTTTGTACATGCTAGTCTGCTTAGCAACAGCTCTCATACCTGCCCACTAGATCCTGTGGCACCACTCTCCTTCCTCTCTTAGTTGTGACAACTAAAAACGTGTCTAGATGATGCCAAATGTCTCCTGAAGGGCAGGATCAGCCCTAGTTGAGCATCAGGGCTCCAGTGTGAGGGCCTGAACAGCAGGATCTGCTCCGGGGTGCTGCGCCTGTGTGTGTGTGTGTGTGTGTGTGTGTGTTCAGCTCCAGCGTCTGCTCTTCTCCCTGGCTTTGCTCTTCACATTTGCTCACACCATGGCCAGACCCCATGGCCAGACCCCTCGGGGCCTCACCTGGCTCTGTCCTCCCCGCCCACAGCCCTTTTTGGCTTTCTGTTCTGCTTGTGTCTCTGTGTCTGTCTGTGGCCTTCTCCCACACTGTCTTTCTGTCTGTCTGCTCTCCTCTGACACTCTCCGCTGTGGCTGTCTCCTCTCCAGCGGTGTTCAAGGGGCTCTCTGATGCTTTCCGGGTGTGTGTCCCTGCTCTCCCTGACTCCATATTCTTTTCTCTGTGTCTCTTTGACTGTCTGCTTTTCTGGCTGGGTCTCCGTCATTCTTTTCCACTTCTTTCTCATTTTCTGCCCCACTGTGCCCACCCCGGCCCCATCCCATCTTCCTCTCCTACCTCTTCCTTCGTCTCACTTCCCTGCTTCCCATCCCTCCCCTCTCTTCCACTCCCTTCCTCTCCTCTCCTCCCCTCTAGTCCCCCCTCCCTTCACTCCTTCTTTCCCTCCCCGCTCTGGCTCTGTCCGTGGGAGCTGGAAGTTAAAAGCTTTTCGGAACTTGCTCTCCAGTCGCTGTTCCCGGCGCCTTTCATCTCGCCAGCACATTTGTAAAACTGCGCAGACTGAAGGGCCGTGACATGAACAACCACAGAAATGTCAGCACGGGGATGGGGCCGCCAGCCTGTAGTGGGGGGGAGGGCACGCCAGCCTGTGGCGGGGGAGCTGCCAGGGCATACCCTAACCCATCCTTGGAGGAAATCCAGCCCTGGGCTGAGGTGGAGGGCCCCTCATGACCCACTCTAGTGCTCTGTACCTTTTCCAAGCCAAGCCTTCCTCTGTCAGCTAGAGCCTAGGGCAGGGCAAGTGGAAGGACAGGGAGGCTGCTGGGTGGGCCAAGGAGACACCAGGCTGGTGACTGACACTTAGCCCCGAGAGTGCTGGGAAGGGTGGGGGGGGTGCAGAACATTGTGGCCCTCCTGCCCCCCAACATCTCTTCATGTTCATCCTCACCTACCCAGAGCCAGGGCGTCTGTGATCAAATCTCACCACTTACCACTCTGAGCAAGTGCCTTCATCTCCGTGCCTCTGGTTCCCTGGAGGAAAAGCAAGCAGGATGCTAGCAATGCCTTTATCAGAGGGCGGGGTGAAGGTTAAATGGAGGAATCCATGTAAGAAACTTAGAATAGGTGTTTGCTGTAATTAACAAGGGCAGCATCAGTGACTTTGCTAGATGGGATGGGGGAGATTTAAGGTTAGAGAGGAGAAGGTGACCTGCAGAAAACTCAGAACAACAGGGAGAGGAACAGAGATTAAAACCTAGCTACCTTCCTTCATTTTCTTTTTCCTGGAGGTTATGAGCACCAGGGTTGGCATTCAAGGTCTGATTGTTTAAGCCCTGAGTCTGTTTGTTCCCTGTTGTGTCCTGTGGAAGGAGCTCATAGTAGATGCTCAATAAAGATTTGTTGAATGAAGGTGTGAAGAGATGAATGAAAATACTGCGAAAGTTCCCAAGGCTAGACAGTTGAAAAGCATTTTATCGGCCGGGCATGGTGGTGGTGCATGCCTGGCAGAAGCAGACGGATCTCTGTGAGTTCAAGGCCAGCCTGGTCTACAGAGTGAGCTCCAGGCCAGCTGGGACTAAAGGAAGACCCTGTCTCAAAAATACCAAAAAAAAAAAAAAAAAAAACACAAAGAGAAGAAAGAAAGAAAGAAGGAAAGAAAGAAAAGCATTTTGTTTGCAAGTGTGTGAAGGAGAGCGGGACATGGGCCTTCGGAAGTTCCAGAGTGGGGAGGAGGTGGGCGTGAGAGAGTGGGTTGGTCCAAATCCAGAACTTTCACCCGGCCTAAGAGGCAGCAGCACCCTGGACAGCAGACTTGGCCTCAGGCCTGAGCAGATTTGCGGCAGGTGTTCAGCATCTTCTCACCAGTTTGGCTGCCTCCTGCAGCTTCTGCCTGGGGTACTCCTGCCTCCCGTGGGCACTGTGCCCCTCCTCTCTCCCCCGGACCCCACTGGGGAAGGTGTGCCTCCCCACTTCCCTCTCCACTGCCTTCCTTTATAGACAGTATCTTCAGGTGGACACCGCAGACGGCTGTGTGGAGAGGGGAGTCGGGGTCCCCAGAGCTTTCCTGAAAGGCACTATAGACACAGCAAACTGGGACAGGGCCTGAGCACCTGGATCGTCCCTTCTGACCCCTCCCCCTTCTCTGTGGTGGCAGGGTGAGACAGCCCTGCCAACCACACTCCCCCAAAACACACACTTCAAACACTCCCTGAATTATTCACCTGCCTCCCCCCAGGGCTGCTGCTGAGCGCCCAGCCCAGGTGCTGAGCAGGAAAAAAGCAGGAAGGCCCATTAAATTTAAACACCGCTGAGGATTGTCAGACATGAAGTTCTATTCCTGGCCTGGAAAAAGAGCAGCCAGTCAGGGGGGTGGGGATCGGCAAGGGGACCAGAGAGAGAGACCACCATGGGGTGGCCAACTCATCGAGCACCGGAAGGGCTGGGCCAGGATGCCAGAGAACCAGAACCTTCCCTCATCGCTGATCCTTATGTATGAAAGCTGGCTGTGCCTCCCTCCCTCCCTCTCTCCCTCTCTCCCTCACCTGGCTCTGGTAAGCCCGAGCACCCAACTAAAAATAGCTTTCCTGTAGTTACCCGGAAGCCCAGCATCCCCGTTCCCTTCCGCATGGAGCAGGGCCCTGCTGTGTTGCAGCCGGCTTCCTTCCTGCAGCCCACATCCTGGAAACGCCAGGCAACTCCAGGCTTTTCTCCTACTCCCAGCTTTTGTAGTTTCTGGACACTGCAACTCTATCTGGACTCGGACTTTCTAGAAAACTCCTATGCACCTCTCAAAACCCAGTCCCAGAGGGTGGCATGAAGCATGCTCGCCTGTGCACTCACTCCATGGGTCCTACACCTTGTCCTGGCTGCCTCCCTTGTGGGCTCCTCACAAGAGTAATAGAGTCCTTGGTGCTCAGGCCCTATGTAGCCATTGCCATCAGCAGTCATAGCTCCTTGAGAACAAACAGGTGGCTGGAAGCAGAGAGAGGCACTAGTGATGCTGAGAAGGCTCCCCTCCCATTCCTGGCTGTGGCCCAGCTTGAAGTGTTTTAGGCAGTCTCCTGCCACACCTCTTCCATTTTACATGATAGAAGAGGTGTGGCAGAAGGGAAACTGGCCACCGACCCCAGACCCTACATTGGTGCTCAGATGTCTCCCCCCCCAGGTATGTTTCCAAACCATTTCTTTTTAAAAATTTAATTTACAGGGCTGGGTGTGGTGGTGCCCGTCTTTAATCCCAGCACTTGGGAGGCAGAGGCAGGCAGATCTCTGTGAGTTCAAGGCCAGCCTGGTCTACAGAGTGAGTTCCAGGACAGCTGGGGCTACAGGGAGACCCTGTCTCAAAAAGACCAAAAAATTTTTTTATTTACTATTTTTTAAATTTTTTGTGTATGAATGTATTGCCTGCATGTATGTAAGTTCACCCCTGTTGTGCATTGCCTGTGGAGGTCAGAAGGGGGTGTCAGATCCCCTGGAACTGGAGTTACTGATGGTTGTTAGCCACCATGTGGGTGATGGGAATTGAACCCAGGTCCTCTGCAAGACCAGCTAGTGCTCTTAACTGCTGAGCCATGTCTCTAGCCCCTCAAACCATTTCTACATGAATGCTGCCTTAAGCCCCCTTTATTGATTCTGATGCAGTTGGTTTACACAAGTTTATCCTAGCCAGTTGTTAGATACTTCCTCCCTGGGAACTTGTTTTGTTTTGTTTTTTGAAACAAGGTCTCCCTGTAGCCACAGCTGGCCTGGAACTCACTATGTAGACTAGGCTGGTCTCCGTCTCACAGAGCTCCATCTGCCTCTGCCTCCCAAGTGCTGGGATTAAAAGTGTCCACCATCATGTCCAGGCTTCCCCTGGGAATTTTGCAAGCCTTTGAAAGAGGCCTGGTAGAAAGTTTTTACCCCACAAAACTGACCAATGACAACCAGGGCTTGTCACCCTGCCCAACCCAGACTCCCAGAGAGTCAGAGCCTCTGCCTGGACATCCCAGGCCCAAACCCTCACCCCTGTGGGCCTTACTAGAGAGTCTGACACTCCTTTTAATGGCTGGTTTCCTTCATCCCACGTGTACAACACCTTCTCAGGCTGGAGCTCACTATCTGAGATGCTCACAGTAAGCACCGTTCAGCTGGGTGAACACAGATCGATACGAGTGGACACCTGACCCTGCTCAGTGCTCACAAGGCTGTCACCTGCTGTCAATGGGCTCCCTGTTCAGTGGTACCTTGGTGGAAAGGAGTCAGGTGCACCTGTCCCTCCTCCGTCTGGCCCCTGTCCCTGGCCTGTTTACTTGCCTTCAGAGGTCTCCTCGCTTCCTGATGTCCACCCCCCGCCCCGGTTGGCTCATCCAGTTCTGTGAGGAGGGAAGGGATGTCTCCTGCCCTGCCCGTTACAACCTCATCTACACCTTTGCTGGGCAGAGCAGGCACTCTGTTGTTTCACTGGGCAGAAGGCTGTGTGACCTTGACCAAGTCACACTCCTCCTTGAGTTTCAGTGTTCTCGGTATTGCAGCTGGAAGAGTCACCATGGGCTGTAGATTCCTGTCTTATGCTGTGTTAGAGAAGAGCCCCAGCTTTGGGCTCCTGGCCCTGGCTTTGTCTGTAATTCACTGCGTTACCTTGGACGAGTCACCAGCCACCGGCACCTCTATCTTGGCTTTCTTTGCCTTCCTCTCAGGGCTCAGGTGAGATGACAGCCTGAGTTGGAACCCTATGTCATTTCGGTCTTCAGGGCCCCATCTTTTGCCCTTCCCCATCTGTCTCCATTCCATTAGCTCATTCATTCATTCCTTCACCCAACTAAAACTGAACATCTACATGCCAGACATTGGGGGACTCCCTTTCCAGTAGCAAAGCCAGCAAGCAAGATAAATTAGTCAAATAAATACCATGTCACAGAGACTCAAGGCAGAAACAAGACCCAGGGAGAATTGAAGAGGGCTGTCAGTTCTAGGAAAGGAGATCAGGAAAACATCTCCCTGTGATGGTGATACAGGCAGAAAGACACAAAAGAGTGGCCCTGGTGGGAAAGAACCTTCCAGGCAGAGGAAACGGCAAGCACAGAAGCCAGAAGCAGGGGCAGTGAGCTGAGTGTGGCCGGCGGAAGGCAGAAGGAAGGATCAGTGAGTGACTGGTTGGCGTCTCCCTCCCTTCACCCCTCCTTTGGTAGGAAACTGGTCCTAACGCTGGTGACATAGGAGTCTGGAAGGGGGGCTCCCCTGCAGTGCCCTCCCTCTCTTCACCCTCCCGAGTGGGGAGGCCAGCCTGCTCCGCGGGGGCCTGCAGCTTTGGATTCGTAATTTATCTCCGGGTGCCAGGAGTTTCCTGGAGCCTGGCACTTCCTCCTCACTCAGCCCGCTCCCCTGAGCGCCAAAGACAGGTGTGAGGAATTAGCTGTAGGGACTAATGCCGTGACAGGAACCAGCACAAAAGAAGGGGACAGAGTGTAATGTTTATTACATTTGAAGCAAAGCAAACACATGGCCTATTTATGTATCTATAGAGAATTAATTGGCGAGCAGCAGCGAGAAGCAGATTATAAATTAGAATCATTTTCGCCAACTGAAACCCATTCATCTTGCTTCAGAATGGGCCTGTCAACACCTCCTGACTAATTCCTTTTAAATTCGGTGCTTTTTTCCTCACTGGCCCCCCACAGGTTCTCACCTTGAGACCTGAACCCCAGGGGTTTCCAGTGTCACAAGGAAAGCCACCTTCTGTGTTCTCTCTCTCTCTCTCTCTCCTCTGTCCATCTAACATCTCTTCTCTCTCTCTCTCTCCTCCTTCTAGAATTGCTTCCTCCTGAGCATCAAAGCCCCTCCCTGCCCCAGCCCCTCTATGGCTCTGGTCTGTCCCAGAGACTGTGGCAGAAAGGGCCCCCCCCCAAAGCCAGACGGAGTCTCAGGCTAGGCAGGTAGGCAGGTGGAGGGGGGCAGCAGGAGGCTGCCATCCTGGGGACACTGGGGGCACCGGCGGCTGCTGCCGCAGCCTTTGATTCCGGGCTCAGAGCAGGCAGGCTCCACAGGAATCAAAGAGAAGTCACGTGGCTTGGGTCCGGGCGGGCCTGGCTCTGGCTCCTCTCACCTGGAGCCCATGGAGATGAAAGCCCAGGGCAGGTGCCAGCCTCTGCCAGGCCTGAGAAAGGTGCCATGCCTGTCCTGGGCTGTGACCCAGTTAACTCTTCACTTCCTGCTGTCCAAGTTGTGCCAGCCAGCCCTTTGGATCTGGAGGCTGAAGTACAGGGGCCTGTCCAAGGCTTTTGAGTGGGAGGTGACAGCAAAGCAAACCCTTGAAGGGCCTACTGATGGGTGGGTTGGGCCTTGGATTAAATATAGGGAGCACCTCTGCCTGCAGGGGGTGTCTGAGCCTCAGTTTCCCTGATATAGAATGGAGATGCAGAACCTGAACTGATCATGGCTAGGCTTGTTAAAATAGTGCAAGATGCCCATGCTGGTCAGTAAAGCACCAGCAGACCAAATGCTGTTCCCTACTACGACCTGGTACCACCTCGAGCTGCCCCTGCCTTCATGATCCAAAGCTAGAAGTCAGCTCATTGGGGGCCTCAAGGACCTGCTCAGACAGCAGCAGGGAAGGTTCGGATTGATTCGCACGTGCTCTACTGTCAATATTTTGTGGATCTTTCCTGTCCTATCCTATGATGGTGTGAAGATAAAGAAGGACTATGGGGGTTCAGGGCCTCACATCCAGCCAGTACTTGACACAGACCAGGGCTGGGTCCTATAGAACTCCCCACTGCCCTAGGAGAGAGAACCTTCACTTTGGGGAAAACGGACTCTTGGGACTCTTTAGCTGACTGGTCTCTCTGATCCCTGCTCCTCAGATCCCAGAGACCTGGAGACTGGACCCTGTCACTACAGGGCCCAGACCCCAGGCAGGACCTGTAGGTAGTTGTCAAGGGCCCACAGAAAATGTCAAGATGTGAAAGGAAGAAAAAAATAAGATTGGTCTACAAAATGCAAGATGGAAATGAATGTTTAATTAAATGTAAATGTCTGCAAAGCCGAGCACTGTGCCAGCTACTTAACAGCAGCCATGCTCAAATCACCTGTGAAAATGATTGGTGCCTCTGACTGCGTGTGGGGTTCAGGGCTGTGGGGACCCTCAAGACAGGAGTGCCCCAGGGCCTACCTTGGCCTTCAGACTCTCCTGACACCCAGCTCTGCTCCTAACTCAGTGGCCTTGCATAAGTCACTGCCGTTCTCTGGGCATGGGGAGAACCACTATCCTGGTTGCCCAGGTAGCTGTGAGAAGGATGGGAACCTGCTTTGGGAAGGCAGGGAGCACTTTGAAGCGCTCATTGTAGAAGTGCACATCTGTTTCCTCAGCTCCTCAAGAGGTGAGGCAGAGACAGGAAGCTCACAAGGTAGAGGCCAGCCTGGGCTACATAGCAGGACCTCATTTCAGGAAAGAAGTGAGGCCTGGGGAGATGGCTCAATTGGAAAACTCCTTGCCTTGCAAGTGTGAGTTCCATCCAGGTGTGGTGGCACATGCTTGTAATCCCTGGACGGGGAGAAACAGAGAAGAGTGGGTCCCTGGGGCTCGCTGGCCAGCTAGCCTAGACTGAACAATGAATTCCAGGCCAGTGAGAGACCCTGTCTCAAAAGAAAGACGAGTAACAATGGCAGACCAGCAGTGGAGACTGTGTCCTAGAGTCTACATACATATGCAGTTGAACACACACAAACACACATATACAGTAAGGAAACTAAGAACTTATCTTGTGCTATGGGAATCAGGGAAGCGGGCTGAGCCTTTAGAAGGTCAAGATAGAAAAATGGCCATTTACCAAAGTAGACAATGGGCACATCTCTGAGCACCCTACTGGTATGTGCCAGCTCTGTATAATCCATTAGGGATCATTATCCAAGATGGCTGGAAATTTGGAGATAATTGTTGACTGAGCCTAGAACCCTGAGATTCTGCTTAAAATCTTAGTAAACTCTAAATCTCAGTAAACTCAGTATGCCTTACTTATGAAGGACGAATCTGAGGATGCTTGAAGCAACAGTGTGTGTGCTGGGGGAGCTGGAGGCCACTGGGTGCCTTTGTGGAGGGGGACAGCAGGGAAGGCATGGGCGACACACACCGCAGGTCTTAGTGGCTCTTAGAACAATAGACACTGCACAGCCAGAGCAAAGGGCGGGCCTTTGAAGCATAGGATCAAAGAAGCGAAAGCTGACAGGTCTCCACAGCAAAATAGCGTTAATGTGGATTGAAAGTGGATCAGAAGGGGGTTACGGGAAGCTAGATGTGTGTTCAAACTTGAGAGCTAAGTACACTAAAGAAAGTCAACTTTACTGTATGATAATTCAAAGAAAATAAATAAGCAGCTGGCTACCGCTTAGAAGGGGAGACATGCATTTTGAAGGTACATCCAGGGGCTGGGAGATGGCTCAGGGGGTGAAGGCACTTGCTGTCAAGACTGACAGCTTGAGTTCCATCCACAGGCCCCACACAGCAGAGGACAGAATAAACTTCCTCAAGTTGTCCTGTGACAACTTATGGTACGAGTGTGTGCACACCTGATACGCAAACAAATACATAAACAAATGTAAACATGTATGCATGCACACAAATCCCCCAGGTTTGCAGGAATACATACAAACTGAGGATACCTCTGACCGTGGCCTTGGGAGCTCCCAGGGTCATGTGGGAGACCTACTGAAAGGGCCTCCCACCAGGATCATCAAGACTCTGACATAGGCTTGGCACTCTGGGACCACAAAGGAGAAAATAACATTCTGCCTGGGGAAAAATCCAGGAAGCTGTCCCTAAAACCTGACAAGTCATTTGATTCTCTGCCTGAGAAGTCCCAGACCCATGTGATCTCCCCATCAGAGACCAGGCATCATTTAGACAAGGAAGTGAAGTCAGGATTTTAGGTGCCAGGGGAGGAAAGGCCAGGAGGCAGTTCAGCCATGGGCACTTCTTACCAGCTCCGGAGGCCTGGCATAGTGCCCTGGGCTGGGAAGAAGGATGACCTCCTCTTCTCCCTCATCCCACCTGCTCCTCCAGTCTACTACTGGTCTGTTCGTTTCCCCTCCAAACCCCTGTCCAGTTTATCTCCTCTCCTATGCCAGCCTAAGCTGACCTGAGCCCAGTTCCTGCCTAGCCAGCCCTCTTCTGGACTGTCACAGCTTTTGATCCCCTGTCCCTCAGTCTTCTGCAGCCTGTGGTGAGGGGGAACATCCTGGACTCAGGTACCCTGCTGTACCTACAGGAATCCTCCTGACGCTTTGTGCTTTGTGTAGCTTCTAGCCTCTCCCCAAGCTCTTGGGCTCCATCTCCCATGGTCCCCACCCCATTCCTCACTTTCCAATGAGACCACCTGAGCACCCCCTTCTGACCTCTGCACTTGGCTCACTCCACCCCTTCTTTGGGGGGATTCCTTTCCAAGACTCCCACCTCTCCATCAGCTAACACCTACATGTCCCGTGAGAGGCCTCCTCAGAGGTCACCTCTTCCTGGAAACCTGCCTTGACTATTCAATGATGAGGCTTAGTGCTTCACCTTCACAAGTCCCTCCTGTTAGCAGGGCTCCTGCTGCATAAAATGGTCTTTTTACTTCTCTGTTAGGTTTTTTGGTTAAAACAGATGGGCTTAGGTTTGGGCTGCCTATGTTCCCAATCTAATGAAAGTATACTGGCCCTAGAACCTAAGGATAGCTTTGGAATTCTCATCCTTAAATTGGGGGTGAAAGGAGTACCTTCCAATGCCAGGTGTGGTGGTGCACACCTTTAATCCCAGTCCTCAGGAGGCAGAGGCAGGCAGATCTCTGTAAGTTCAAGGCCAGCCTGGTCTACAGAGTGAGCTCCAGGCCAGCTGGGACTAAAGGGAGACCCTGTCTTAAAAATACACACACACAGGCCAGGTGTGGTGGCGCACGCCTTTAATCCTAGCACTCGGGAGGCAGAGGCCAGCGGATCTCTGTGAGTTCAAGGCCAGCCTGGTCTACAGAGTGAGTTCCAGGACAGCCAGAGCTACAGGGAGACCCTGTCTCAAAAAGACCAAAAAAAAATACACACACACACACACACACACACACACACATACACACACACATATGGGCTGGGCGTTGCGGTGCATGCCTTTAAAATTTTTTTAATTAATTTTATTTATTTATGTATGTGTATGAATGTACTGCCTGCATGCAAGTTTGTGCACCCATGTTGTGCAATCCGCGGAGGTCAGAAGAGGGTGTCGGATTCCCCTGGAACTGGAGTTCTCCTGGAATTGGAGTTTTAGATGGTTCTCAGCCGCCATGTGGGTGCTGGGGATCGAACAGTGCATGCCTTTAATCCCAGCACTCAGGAGGCAGAGGCAGGTGGATCTCTGTGAGTGAGTTCAAGACCAGCTTGGTCTACATAGCAAGTTCCTGGCCAGCTGAGGCTACAGGGAGACCCTGTCTCCAAAACACCAAATACACACACACACACACACACACACACACACACACACACACACACATATATCAAAACCCCCAAAGCAAGAAAATACTATCTTCAGGAGATTCTTGGAAATGATTGTGAGGTGCTTTAAGTTCTTACATGACAGGCCTGTGACCCAGACAGAGTTCAGGTGGCTGAAGCAGAAGGGCTTAAAGTTCAAGATCAAGTTGGGCTACATAGTGAGAACCTGTCTAAAAAAAACAAAGGGGCTGGCAAGATGGTTCAGTGGGTAAAGGTACTTGCTGCCAAGCCTGATGACCTGAGTTCAATTCCCAGGATCTGCATGGCAGAAGGAGAGAACTAACTCTGCAAAGTTGTCCTCCGACTTCCACATGTATATTGTGGGGCACGTGCGTGTGCTCAAAGAAAATAAATAAATGTAAATAAAAATAAATAAAAGAAACCAAGAACTGGCATAGTTCAGTGGCAGAACACTTGCCTAGCATCCTGTGGGAGGCTCTGGGTTCCATGCTTAGTGCTGAAAGAAGAAAGAAACAGAGAGTGAGAGGGAGAGGAGGGGTAACAGAGAAATGGAAAGACTGAGAAATATTGGTTGTTATAAACTCACAAGCTGTGAGTTTCTGGAGGTCAGGAGAGAGTCCAGTCTGCTTGTTGACTGGTCATCTAATGAGGGCCAGCTCCCACGCTCCAGGACTGCTCACTATATGTTCTTCATAGATGCCCTGTGGGTGCTCCCTGTGGGTGCTCCCTGTGGGTGCACCCTGTGAGTGCTCCCTGTGGGTGCTCCCTGCGGGGGGGTTCCTATCATCTGCCTCTTCAGAACCTGGACTCTCAGAACCTAGTTTTACAAGCCACCTGTGCTCTCTACTAGGGGTTTGGAAATGACCAGGCTGGCCACATCTGGCTTCCAGCACAGCTGAGACCCCTCCCATGCTGCCCTAACTAGGCTGGCCTGCCTGGGCGGTCCCTGGCCTCATTAACAAAGACCTTTTCTTTGGCAGCGTTACTAATTAGCAGTGAAAGACGATTAGCGTCATTAACAGACTCAGAAACCTTTGTCTGATGAGCTCCTTGCTGGCTTTGGGGTGCTTTGGACAGAGGCGGAGATGAGAGTCCAGGAAAGAGCAGACTTAGAGGGAGCAGATGGGAGGGGGACAGAGAGCTGGTGAGGAAGAACAAAATTTAAAGTGGATGAATTATTTACTGCAGCAAACAATCGCGGACTCACTTACTCTCACTTGGAACATCCCAAATTGTAATCTCCGGCATTTGTCACCTCTCCCTGGTGTGTTGAGTGATTTTCTTTATGGCTGGATCCAGAGGCCGGGGTAATCTTGTAGGAGATTGGCTTAGTATCGATCATTGTGTCCCTTCCCCAGACTCGGGCTCTCCCCTACCCTGGACATTGTGTCCCCAGCTTGGATGGTGTCCCCAGGCTTGCCTGGGCTGAGGTCAGCCCCAGGTGGGAAGTGATGAGGGGTCATGACCATAGTGAGCTTGGGAGCTGGCCGGATGGACCCCTCTCCTTCAGAGCAACCACCATCATTGTTGGTCGGAGCCCAGGGCGACCACTAAATGAGCCACTGCTATTTTGCCGTAAGTTTCAGATGCATTTATGTCATTATCCTTCCGAGAGGCCTACGGTAGGTGTTATTAATCCCATTTTTCAGATAGCTTCGGTAGCTACTCCTTGCTGGCCTCGCTCTCAGTCCTGGGCCTGTTGCTAATGCCTTTAATTCATCATCCCATCAGCCCCTCAGCACAGCCTTGCTACTGAGAGACTCAGAGGTGACTGGGCTGGCCTGGAGCCGCACACTGAATGCCAGAATTAGCCCTGAACTCTGCTCTTCTCCCAGCTGTCCTGGGGTACGCGGGCTGTTGCTGAGTGCTGTGAAGAAGATGGTCAGTGTCTAGTGCTACTGAGGTGCTGCTACCCGGGACTCCTATCCAAAGGGACAAGCATGCATTGGGCACAATGGCCTTCAGAGAAGAGCTGAGGAGCTGACCCCCGCTACCCTAAGCTGGCTGAGGGGTCTTCACTGGGTTGCCAGTGCTTCCTGCCCAAGGGAGTGCCCCAGAGTCTAGAATGACTGTCGGGAAGAGACAACAGGGTGGAACTGGCTTCCTGGCCATGGTCTGGAGTTGTTCTTCCTCAGGGAGGAAGGGGAGGAGCTGGGGTCCTGGGCTCTAGTATGTACTAGCCTGGGCAGTTTTCTGGAAGTTCCTCCTCCTCTCTGGAGTCTGACTTTCCATTTGCAAAGTCACAGAGCTGTACACTTGAACCACACAGTCTGTAAGTCCAGTTGCTTCCTCAGTGTAGAGGGGACAGGGAAGATGGCAATTGACGAATCTCCCACTACTCCTTTCCACTCAGCATGCCCACTTGTCCACATGGTAATGACCTTGTTGTCATGGTGGTGTTGGATTCACCTTGGCTGGCCTAGCAGTGTTGGACTGGCCTTGACTATCACTGTGGTTGATGCTGGAAGAATGTTGGTTGTTGTGGTGACGTGGCCTTGGCCTTGGCTGTCATGGCATGCCAACCTACTCGTTTTGTGGGTGAGAACACTGAGGTGCAGACATGGGGCAGAGGTCACCAGCAAGTCAGGGACAGGGTCAGGGTGTCAACCCAAGCCTCCTGATGCCTCTAGTGGCCTCATCCAGGCTGCAGGAAGGACTGGGCTCTAAGGCCACTGTGCTTGGGACTGGGGGACCCCAGGAGACAGGAAGTGGGTCCCATAACAGGTCTGTGGCTCCAACGATCGGCCTCCTTTCTCTGTGACTGTAACTGTAAATAAGGTGTCTGGGAGGACTCGCAGTACTTAAAGTATTTAATAAGCTGTAATGTGTGACCCACACTATAAATGAATCTTTTAATAATGAATAAGCATGTATTTAACAAGTAATAATTAGCACCCTGGGAATCCTCAGGAATCCAAAGCTCTACCATCAAGCCCTCAGACCGGTGTCCTCTGCTCATATTTAGTTTATTTTTTTATTTTTTTATTTTTATTTTTTGTCTTTTCGAGACAGGGTCTCCCTGTAGCCCCAGCTGTCCTGGAACTCGCTCTGTAGACCAGGCTGGCCTTGAACTCACAAAGATCCACCTGCCTCTGCCTCCAGAATGCTAGGATAAAAGGCATGTGCCACCACGCCCCTGGCTAGTTTATTTTTTAAATTGTCTTTCTCTTATTTACTAGCAAAAGCTCTTTGCATATTAAGGCTACCAAACCTTTACCTGCTGTATGCAAATATCTCCTAAATCCATACAAATACTTTTCCTTTGGGTTTTTTAGAAATTAAAAAAAAATTTTTTTTGGTCTTTTTGAGACAGGGTCTCTCTGTAGCCCCAGCTGGCCTGAAGCTCATTCTATAGACCAGGCTGGCCTTGAACTCACAGAGATCCTCCTGCCTCTGCCTCCCAAGTACTGGAATTACAGGCGTGTGCCACCATGACTGGCTAGAAGTTTAAATATTTTATGTAGTTTTTTTTTTTTCACTAGAGCCCTCTGAATTTTTTGAACATTACTTATGAGCCTAAGGGATTCTCTGACTCTCTTGGGGAGTTGTGGTAGACCAAGAGAGGCGCTATGGAACACACTGTGGGTGAGTGTCAATCTCTTGGAGTCTCAGTTGTCCCTTTTGTCTGATGACATGTTTGAAATAGACCTCTAGGTGAATGTCCTGCAATTCTAAGGGGATCTTGGAGGAAAAAACGACACTGCACCCTGGGATTTCTCCCCTTCATGCACACACACCAGAACCCCAGCAACTCTGCCAACAGGAAGGGCATCTTTTTTACTATGGCTGCCTGAGCGAAACCCAGGAGAACCCCACTCTGCCAAACTGCTAGTGGTAGTCCTGGCACCATGACCCACCCACTCTCAGAGGGGTGGAAAACTTGGTCTTGACATAAGCCACTGTCCCTGACACATAGCAGGTAGTCTCTGAGTGTTGCTCTCTTGATGGATCTCACTGGTGCTAGGTAAGAACTCCACCAAGGTATGTCTCCAGACCGTCTTGAGGTTTCTCTGTTGCTGACCAGACAGCATTATAACTGCAAGAGCTCACCAAAATTTGGAGAAGAGCCTTCCATAGAAGGGGACCCTGAGAAACAGATTCAGGGGTGAGCCTGTGGTTAGGATGGTGACCCCAGAAGGCACCAGTGGACGGGGGAAGCAGTTACTACAAGGAGTCTCCAGAGCCTGTTACTTCATGGGCAATGGATGAGCTGAATCCCAGAAGATTCTGGGAGGTGGTGTAGCACTCAGCCCTGATGTCTCCAACCCTGTCTGCTGCAAATATTGATGCTTAAACCCCAGCCCCTATGTCATTGCTTACAATCTGACGTCAGTTCCTGGCCTCTCCCGTCTGTCTGCCACTTGGGCAAGAAAGTGGCACAGGTGGCGGCAGCTAGAAGTCAGCCAGGTGGGTATGCACTAAACTCCTAAGGATGGGGACCTGGAAGAGCTGGTTAATGTCGTCTCCAGCTAGCCACACAGATTTAAGGGAAGGCTTGGGTGGCAGAGGGGGTACACAAGGCTGGTCCTCTGTTGCTCTCTGCCTAAAAATTGATAACCAGTACCAAAGGGCAGAAGTGTCACCTCTCAATAAGATGAAATCTATGTCTTGAGTGCATGAGGATGACAGGAAGATTTATCAAAGCCCTGGCAAAATTAACATTTGGACAGGGGACACATGACAAGAGTGGCTCCAGCGGGGGGTCTCTGTGCATTGATTCTGGATGATTCTTGCCAGCGGTGGATGACAAAGGGCTGTCAGGTCAGCTGGCCACCTGGCCTTGGAGGGGAAGGATACCCAGACAGACAGATGCGGACACCCAGGACAAAAGGAGACGGAAAGGGGTGCCTTCACCTGGCAGAGCAGCGAGACTGCAGGAAACCTGGGGTTCAGTCCTGACCTTCCTCCTCATTGTTCTAACCCTGGGCCTCAGTCTCCCTATCTGAAGGGTGAAGCCATTACCCTCCATACTCCTGCTCTGATGAGAGACTCCAGCAGCATTGGGAGGCCGGCAGGACTAGCTCCAGAAATGATACCTACTGTGTGACAAGTGCTTTCTGTGTAAGTCCTATAGAACAGCAGTCCCAGCAGCTGGCAACATCTGTCACCTCCATTTGCCCTTGAACTCAGAGAAGCAAGGTCACTCACCCAGAAGTGACAATGAGCTGGGGCCCTGTGGAGACTCGAAGCTTCTTGCCCTGGCTCTGGGGCCCTGGCACTGCAGCCTCCTCTCTGCTTCTCTCCTGTGTGGTAGATGAGAGTGCTGGGGTTAGTCAGGTTAGGGGTGTGACTAAGGGACAGAGCACTTCCCCAGCGAGGAGACCCAGGGCTCATCTATAAACAAACAAGCAGACAGAGGAGCTCAGTTGGATCTGGACACGTCCGATTTGCTTCTCAAACCCCCCCCCCCCCGACCCCCCCCTGGGTCATGAAAGTGACTGAGGACCACAGGCCTGGTTCACATCAGGGCAGCCTGGGCTGGGGTGTGGTTTCCCCTCCTCCCCAATCTGGGCCTGTACCCATGTGTTCTTTGAATCTGGGCCTTACCTGGGAATGGGTACCTGCTAAAGAGGAAGGTACCTGACCACAGCAGGGTGACCCAGGCCTGACAGGCCCAAAGATAGCCGTGGCTCTTGGAAGGGGAGTGGGAAGCGAGATCCCCCTCCCCCAGGTCACTCAGATGTACCACCTGGAAACCCAGCCCTGGGCCTTCTTGAATGCTGGAGGGGAGTGGACACCACAGTGGGAGAGGCAGAACCCTAATTCTAAAAGCATCCCTAGAGTAAACCTCAGTTTCTCGTCTGTAAAATGGGTACTGGGAAGGCCACCCACACCTCCGGGCTGCTTGGTTACAAGTGAACTTTATTTATTTATTTATTTATTTATTTATTTATTTATTTTTATTTTTTGGTCTTTTTGAGACAGGGTCTCCCTGTAGCCCCAGCTGTCCTGGAACTCACTCTGTAGACCAGGCTGGCCTTGAACTCACAAAGATCTGCCTGCCTCTGCCTCCCAAGTGCTAGGATTAAAGGCGTGCGCCACCACGCCCAGCACCAGTGAACTTTTAAAATATGACATCAGAAGAGGGTGTTGGATTTCCCTGGAACTGGAGTTAAAGACGGTTCTTAGCTGCCATGTGGGTGCTGGGAATCGAACCCGGGTCCTCTGCAAGAGCAGTCGGCACCCTTAACCGCTTAGCCATCTCTCCAGCCCTACAAATAAGATATTTTTTTAAAAATTTAAAAAACTGGGCTTCCAGGTAACTTGCACACCCAAAGTGGTCACTGCAAGTGTTTTCTTGACCCTGTGCTCAGCACACTAATTCACATTCACTGTCCTGGGCTCTGAGGATTAGAGGAGTAGGCAGGGCTATACAGAACCTAGATAGTGCTAGGCCGCTAGGAAACGCAAGAGGGTGAGGATGTATTGCTGTGTTATCACCATCTGAGGCCAGGGAATGTGGGGGTCCAGGCCAGAAGGAGGCTTGGGCAAGGTCGCTCCCCCTGGTAGGACTACAGGGAAGACTGGTACCAAAGGGTCTGGGCCCAGGGACCTCAGCCACTCACACTGGGCCCAATGGCAGCCTAAGTCCCCCAGCCTCCCCTCCCCTACCAGGCTGCCCCTCCCTCGCCCAGGATTGAAGAGGCCCAAATCCAATTAGCCTGGGAGCTGACTGCAGAGCCTCGCCCCTTTAATATTGCCGGAGAGGCTGCAGAGATAAATGGGAAATTAGAATTCTGCTAGGGTGCCCGGGACCCGCCTGCCAGCTTGCCCTGAGCAGAGACTGCCGCAGTTCCCCTCCTTGAGACCAGCCCGGCTGCCTTGGCCTCAATGGAGGCCTGCCAGCCTCTCCACCCACCCTCCACCCCACCCCCCACCTCACCCTGTCCCCCTCTGGACTCCCCTATGGGATCTGTGGGTGATGAGTGGGGGAAACCGTGAAGACCCCCTACCAGAGTCTCTCAGCCTCATTTTGTCTAAACATTCCCTCCCTTGTCCACTGCCTGGCCTCTGAGAACCCAGGAGCCACCTCCCACCCTACCCCCACCACCCGCTGCAGGCCCTGGGCCTAGGACTAGGCAACCCAGTGGCTGAGGCTCTACCTGGGTCCTGAGATCTCTGTAGCTCCCCTGAGGGTCCCTCAACACAGGGGCTACTTATGTCCAAATGGACATTTAAGGCTCCTTCATCTGTGTAGGGGTTGGGGGGTTGGGGGTGGGCAGCAAGAGGAGCCCCAGGTCTCCACAGTGCCTGGCTGCTGCCTTCCACTGTTCCCACCTGCTCTGGCCCCAGTTCAACAGGGAAGGGGTTTCGGGGACCTGGACACCCCAAGCTTGACTCTAGGAAGCAGGTGGCTCCCAGTGGTTCCCCCAACCCTGCTTGAGCCTCCCCAACTCCCTCCCTTGGGGGACACAGTGCTGCTGGGAAAGTTAATCCATTACAGTTTAAAGGCTCCATTCCTCGCTGGCAGTAAATTACCTGCTTTGCATTTCGCAGCAACAACTTAACGGTATTAATTTATTGTGTTCTGTCTTTAACAAACATCATTATCATATTGCCAGCCAGGATTATGCAAATGGGAGGGACAGGGGAGAAAGAGGCCCATTCTTGTCCCCAAAGTCACCTTGATTTATTAACTTTGGGGCACTGCAGTTGGCCAGGTCTGGGAGCCCCAGGTGAGCAGAGGCTAGGAAAATCCAAGAGTTAGACAGGAGTTCCAGGCCAGGGGAGACTGTCAGGGGAGACCCTTGGAGGAGAGGACTGGCTAGGGCTGAGAGAGAACCCCTTGTCAGGTGACTCTCTGGGCCTCCATTTCTTCACCTGTAAAATGGGAGTTGACTAAGAGCCATAACTTGCATGCTGGGGTAGAGTGCTTGCCTAGCTAGCATGAGGCTCTGGATTCAATCCTAGCACCCATAAACCAGGCGGGCGTGATAACACATGCCCGAAATCCCAACACTCAGGGAGAGGAGGCAGGAGGATCAGAAGTTGGCTACACAGGGAGTTCGAGGCCAGCCTGGGATTCGTGAGATCCTGTCTCAAAAAACAAAAGCAAACCAAAGAGTTATCAAATGTGAACTTAAGATTCAGCAATACATTTTGAGGCAGGCGTGGTGGTGCATGGTGGTAATCCCAGCACTCAGGAGCCTGAGATAGAAGGCTTGATTACCTTAACTTGGAAGCTAGCCTGGTCTACACAGCAAGACCTTGTCTCAAAAATATTTGGGGTGAGGGGGCTGGAGAGATGGCTGGGTTCCAGTGGTGAAGGACCCTCCCACAGGCCACGCTCTGCAGACTGCAGCTCCTGCAGAGGTGCTGGACTCTGTGCTCCACCCCAGGCTCCAGGCTGGCTTGCCTGAGAGCTGAGGTAGCAAGCAGAGGCCAGAGGGCCTGGCCTCCCAGAAAACCTGCTCCTCACACCCAGCCCACCTCCCGTCTGCCTGTCAGCCTTCATGGTGAGAACTTGCCTGATTACACAGCTGGCTGCCCCTGGTCACCGTGCCTCATTCTCCACCGCCTGCAGCCTGCCTCTGCCAGGAACTCACTTCAGTTGCTTCCGTGCACCAGTGGGCCCTAGCCCAGACCCCCATCCCAGCCAGGTCACAGGGCCTCTTTCCTGGGTTCTGCAGAGGGATGGGGCTGGGCAGAGGCCAGCAGAAAAGAGGGACCGAAACCTGGCCTGTGAAATTCCAGCCAGGAACATGTGGGAAGGCAGGCAGCAGGGAGATGGGACCGGCCATGTCCAGTCATCCCTGTCGCCACCATAATGGCTCCACTGCCCCAATCTCCTGCTCCCAGTCTGCCTCCATCTCCGCGCTCAGCTTCCTGGCTGCTTGCTTCTCCTGCCTCCTTCTCTTGGTCTCATCCAGGAGGCCTTGCAGAGCAGGGGCTGCAGCCCAGGAAGAAACCAGGCACAGAGGGAAGGGGTAATGGAGGGGCAGCCGTTGGGGGAGGCAATTCAATTTCCAGCGTTGGTCCTGGCAATTCAGGCTGTGTCATGATAAGAAAGCCATTCCTGTGATGGGCTTCTAATCCACAGCCTCTGCATTCCAAGTCTCCCTCCCTGGAAGGGCGATCTGCTCCTAGAACCTTGCTGAGGAGTTCCTACAGGGCTGGATAAAAGCCCAGAGCAGAGGACACAGACCCCGGAGGAGTGGGGATGGTGGCTGACAGTAGATGATCCCTCAGACTGAGCTATGACCCACACCCCTAGGAACATCAGTGAGCTCATTTGAGCTTTACACCAGCCCCTAAGATAACAGGGATCGCCCCATTTCACAGATGAGAAAAAGAGACTAGAAGAAGCTGGGTGGTTTGCCTGAGGGTTCCCAGCATGCATCTGTACAGAGAAATAGAAGTGGAAATGTAGGGGGTGCTGCAGATGGGGAGCTGGGAGACAAGAGCAGCAGCTTGCAGAAGCTGGACAGGGGGTTGGGAAGACAATGCTGGACAGGTCACACCCACCCCCCCAGCCTTCTCCCCTTCATCTAGGCAAGGTTAGGAGACAGGGGGTCCCCTCCCTTGCCCTGGCCCCTTCTCATTGGCTGGCTCTTCCGTGGTGGAAGGTGAGAAGAAGACATAGGATTTTATCCACATCTACAGACCACTGGGTGGCCTCGAGAGCATCTTGCTGGTGGTCTATTGGGGGGACAACTGGGGAGATGAACCAAGGCAGCTCAGAGACAAGGGAGCAGGGACTCGGGTGAGCGTTTCCCTCCCACAAGAAGCAGCTGTGCCATCAGGTGCACAGAAAGCCCCCATGAGACATTGCCACCCAGGGCTGGAGTCAAGAGGTCTTGAACCTGTCCTGGCCTCCTGAAAGTCCTGAGGCCCTGGGCTGGACTGGAGCTGAGGGACCGCACTGTCCTTTATCCTGGCTGGTCCTCCTTCGATGGCAGGGGAGGGGCAGGGGTTTCCTGCTGGGCCCCCTTCCCTGCTGGGTTCCCATAGCCTTGGATGTCACAGAGAAGTTTCTATGTGGACCCCGAATCCTGCTTGTCTTCCTCTGCACCCCACCCCATCACTGACTCCAGCGGGGGAGATCTGAAGGTCCCAAGGCTGGCAGGACCCCTTGCTGGCTCCAATTTTGTTGGAGGGGTATGGGGCATAGCTGTGGGAGGCTCACCACAACAGCTGGTAGCTGCGCGGGGCTGTGGGTGGCGGTGAGTGGGGACTTGCGTTAGCAAGCAAGCTAATCTTATTTGGTCGCTGCAGCCTGTACAACCAGGGCTGCATGTTAAGTGGCCAGAGGCAGCAGCAGAACTCAGGCAAGCCTGGGAGAAGGACTGGATCTACACACACCCGAGGGGCCCGAGGTCTACCTTGACTTGGAGGAAGGGACACGTTGGACAGTGGAGCAGGTTGTAAGGAAGGGCCTATCCCTAGGTCCCCACCTCCTTCAACTGTGCCCTCTCTTTTCAGCTCTTCTCTGGGGTGTCCCAGGTAGGGAGGTGGAGCCCTGAGTGTGTGCCCCTGGCAGAGGGTATCTGAAGAGGCAACTTCAGCCCATGTGTTGGCAGAATTGAAAAGAGTTGGGGGCATGGTCACAGCAAGAATGGAAGGAGCTGGCGAGGAAGGCCTGGGGGGCCCGGAGACCCCTCTATATTACTGCACTTCTCAGAGTCTATTTGCAGGGGCGATAGAAACCACCCTAGGCATGAAAAAAAAACCAACAAAACTTAAGACTGGAAGCTTTATGAACAAGTCTGAAATCATCTTTCACTCCCAGGGGAGGGATGGAAGAGTCAGGAATACTGGATCTGGGGCAGGCGGGGAGCCAAGCAGGGAGTTGACACTCCCTGGGCCTCTGAAGCACAGCTGCACCCAGTATGGACTCCAATTCAGAGCTGCCCATGCTGAAAGTCCTGGAATCACACAGGAATGTGCCAGCTCTGGGCAGAGAGTTGTCCCTCCTAGAAGGGAGGGGCCTGGACTAGGGCTCATCCCAGTAGGAGCAGGACTTGAACCCAGAGCCTTCAGGCCTGCAGATGGCCAGTCACAGCTACCACCTCAGTTCCTCTGTGGCATCTGCCAGCCCCCTGGCAGCTGAGTTTGCCCTCCTTTCAAAAGCTCTTACTTCAGGTGTTGCTGCTACATGTGAAGTCGACCACGTCTGGGGACCGAGGGCTAATCCCTGAAGTATCCTGTGTCCTCATGCCTGGCCCACTGCCCTTTCTTCATGTTTCAGCACTCTGAAGGCACCCTCAGATGTTCAGAGTGAGCTTTCCAGTGCCCCACCACTTCAGTCTCATGGGCCTTCGGAAAACCGCTCTGTCCACTGCTGCATGACAGTGGGCAGACATCGTTACCTCTCTGAACTTCAGATATTCCCTCTGTAAAGTGGAACTAAGAATACTTTACTGAGGACCTTGATGTTTAGTTCTATTGGTTGAGTGTTTGCCTAGCATGTGCAAAGCCCTGGGCTTGATCTCCAGTGCTAACATAGTGATCTACACCTATGATCCCAGCACTCAGACACAGGAAGAGCAGTAGTTCAAGGTCATCTCTGGCTACATATTGACTTTGAGCATAGCTTGGGATACAAGAGATTCAGGGGGTGGGGGTGGGGGAGCATGGAGAACAAGAATGCTGTGAGGAACTAATCAGGAAAAACAACAACGACACATGGAGAAGGTAATCCTTACAGACACAGAACATTACCTAATATGCAGTAGGTGCTCAATCTGTGCAACACCGGAGCTCTCACAGGGATTGCTTAAGGTCTAGTGAAGGGCAAAAAGGATTGGGGCCAGGTGCAAGTCTCCAGAGCTTGCCTGTGGGGAGCCAGATAGCAAGTCCTTAGGTCTCCTCACATTCTAGCAGGCCCTAGGCCCTCAGGGCCTCCATGGGGTCAATCCGGAAAAGTTCCTGAGCTAAGCCTCTGGCAGCAAGGGAAAGCCCCATGAAGTCCAGTGCAAAGGCCCTGGGGCTCAGGCTGGCTAGCCATAGGACTCCTCGCCCACGTCCCTCCCATGGAGACCCTCCCCACCCCACTTGGCTCAGAGCTGGCTCTGCTTCTGGTGTGTGTGCGCGCAGGGGAGGGTGTCACCGGACATGTGAAAAGCAGCCCCCCCCCACCAGCTGGTGCCTGGGTCTGGGATGACAGTTCAGCTGGCAGTTAAAGTCCCCCTGGTTGTCTAATTTAATCACAGCTGTGTGCACGGTGACTCTATAAATAATTTTTAGTGCGACATAACCATTATTTCACTAATTGCTTCATACGCACCCCTGGCCTGTGAGATAAATTAAAGTTTGCTGAGTCAGCACCTTTGGCCAAGGCTGCTCTGAAGGCTTGGGAAGTGCTGCCCAGTGACTGGGCTGTCCCTAGGCTGGCATCAGCTTGGCTCCCTGAGGGGCAAGTGTTCCTCACACACAGGCACAGAGAGTAGGAGGGTAAGGAGCACTGAGGAGAAAAGTGCTAAGAAGGGTCACCACGTACCATCGTACGAGAATTACATCCTGCTCAAGGGTCCTAGGCCCAGAGGCAAGAGTGGCCATTCTCTATTTTATCAACCCATGTTCCCTGACCTGAAGTTTCACCGGCACCAAGGAGGTATCCTTTTCTAATATGTGCTCAGGCTTAGTACTGATGGGCCAGCAACTCCAGAACTAGACCCCAGCAGGCCACCTTGTTGTCAAGTTCTGCCAGTCGGGAAGGCAAAGCAGCAGGTGTCTGGATAGCAGTTTGGCCACCTGGGCTCTGGGCCTACTGGGTGCTGGGTGACCATGGGCACGTTATACCACCTCCATACTTTACCTTGTGCTAATCTCATCTACAGCTGGGCCCAGGACCCAAGATGGCCAGTGTCTAGATGCTGTGCTGCCTTCTCTGCCTGATCAGAGCTAGGAGCCGTGTCCTTGTTCTGGAGAGCAGGTGAGTCTGGGAGCCTGAAGCTCAATGTTTTCTTGTTACCCAGTTTTGCAAAGAGCTGGGGTATGCTGGCATGCTGGACAGCAGGAGGCAGTGCAGCTTCTCCTGAGTACATTTGGCCGTGGGAACCTTCAGTTCATGACGCTTGTACTGGGGGTCACAGTATTATAAGGAATGGGTTACAGTTCAAAGGCAGAAAGCCTGTCTCTTCTCAGCCTGCCCACCAGCTGTGGTGAGCACAGTCAGGCACTGTTGATCTGTCATCCTTAAGGAAGCACGGGTCTTCCTCCCCATGGGAAGCGGGGCACACTGTCCAGGCCTAAGGCAAGTCCCCTAGGCAGCCCGGTGCCCACTGTTCACTGCTGCCTCTCTCGAGGGCAGCTCAGAGCCCATCTGTCCTGTGCTGTATGTTGGGAAGGCAGTGAGGAACCGGGACGCCTGGCTCACGCCCCAGTCATGCCGCCTCTGCACAAGGTGCTCTTGCAAGTCCACCACCACCAGAGCTCCTGCTGGCCTTATCACAGGCGAGCAGCCCAGGCCCCCTACAGTGCTGGTGGGGGGCTAGTATGAAGGGAGCTTTCTAAGGATGAACATGCCACAGAGTGACAGATGATCTCTGTTACCTGTGTCCTTGGCTCTCTGCACACAGCTGCAGCTGGGATAATGCAGTCACGGCCATCACTGATTGAATGTTCACAGCGGGTCAGGCTCTGTCCTGGGGACCTTGCTCACATCATTCCTGGCCCACAGGCATTATCCTTGTTTTATGAAGGAGAACAGTGAAGCTCAGGGAGGTGATACGGCTCACGCAGAGACACACCTCCGGTGACTCCAGAGCTGAGATTTAAACCCAGATCTGTCCTCTCTCCCTACACCTCTCTTAATGGCCCCATGCTAACAGAGTATTCTCCACCCTTCCTTTCACGAGGGGAGGTGGTTGGTGGACTGTTGCCTGTGTCATTGAGTCTTTGCTGCATGTCGATGGTGGCAAGGCCGCCATCTTGTTGAGTGTCGCCTTTGCCCCTGGTATTGACTCTAGAGCTCCTCCCCCAAATCTGCTATCATGTCAGGATGGAGCCTGAGGTCTGGGCTGGGATGTGGAAGAGGATCTGGAAGGGAGCTCAGTTGATAGAGTGCTTGCCCGGTACGCTGGGTTCAATCCTGGAGCATGCTGGCATACAGTTGTAATCTTGACACATGAGAGAGGGAAAGAGGAGGAGCATAAGTTTAAGGCCATCTTCAATTTCAACCTACATAGCAAGTCCAGGGCCAGCCTGGGCTACATGAGACCCTGTCTCAAAAGCAAACAAAATAACAACAAAATAGGTGATGGGACTGATCCCACCCTGGGTTCGAGACGGCAGCTCTCTCTGTGGCTGTCCAGTGGCTGTAAGATCTGGGCCCTGAACACCCAGCCCCAGTCTGGGAGAGCTAAGCTAGCTCATCCGGGCTCCGTGTCCCACCCGCCAGCTTGCTCTGCTGTGTTGCCTTGGGATGTCCCCAAGGCACGTCCTGAGTCTCTGCCCTTTGCTTTCCCCAGTCGCTGGCACACCATCACCGCCTGGGAAACGCTGAAAGACAGTGACAGCACTTTGGGCCCAGCTTTCTCCAAGGTCGCTGTTTAGCATCCAGGGAGGCCAGGAGGAAAGACACAGGGCAGTAGAGAGCGGAGCGGCTGTCGACAACCACCCCTGATGACTCCTTTGTGCAGTGCCTCCCTCGGCAGCCGGCTCACCTCCCACTCATCCCACCTGCCAACCCAGTTTCGTGGACACGGGGATCTCCCCCAGGCTGGCCTCCCCTCCTAGAGTGAGTCCATCCTCAGTGGTCTCAGCCACCATCCTGAGCATGGCCTTCAAGGCCTCTCACCTCACACTTGTTCGTTTATACTGAAAACCTTTGCTGACCACCTGGGTGCCTGGCAGTGTTCCTGATGTGGCAGAGAGGACAGACAGACAAGGGCTCTGCTGTTCAGAGAGGATCTGACAGTGAGAGAGTGAACAAGTTCTTGCAGTGAAGGGACTTTAAAGAATAGAAAAGACCCAGCGGCACCCTCACCCCCGTGAGGGATCCACAGACAGGCTTCAAGGGGTCAGTGAAAGAAGACAGGAAGGAGGTCGATTTTTATTTCTCCACTCTCCACCTGTAGTCAAGGATTTCACTTTAGTTCCACAGGCTGGGGACGCAGGATGCAGTATTAACAATGTCACCTGCAGAAATCAGATATTCCCTGTCACGTGGTTGTTGTTGCAGACATTTCGAAAGATCATTGACACTTATCACCGCTGCCAAATTGTGGTGGTTGATGGAACTACCATGTGATCTCCAGATCGGCTGCATTAATAAGAAGGTGGATATGGTGCACTATCTCATATTTGTTTTGCAAATATTTTGAAAATTGTATTTCAATACAATCAGCTGCCTTTGTCGATCTGTACATTGTCTTCTTTGCTTTTTGAATACTATTCTGAGTTAGGGGTCATAGGCTTTACCCTGTGCCAAGGAGCCCTGGCTCCAGTGGATAGTACCTGTCCAGGAGGCCACAGAAAAGGCCAGATTAAGGAGAAGTGCTCTGGATACAGTCTTGGGGAGAGGCATCCCATCAGCAACCCAGAGGTGGCCTCCAGACGGCAAGATCACCCGGTCAAGTTCATGGTGGGCAGAGAGATCTGGGGGGTGAAGGGCCCCAGGCTGGGAGGGAGCCAAGAGCCCAGGGTAGCTGGAACAAAGCAAGCAGGAAAGAAGCCTCACATTCTCATGAGGAGGGCTGAAGCTGAGTAGGCCCATGATCTGCAGATTAGAAGGACCACTTTAGGGGCCTTGGAAGATGGCTCAGTGGGTAAGAGCCCTTGATGTATAAACATGAGGACCTGAGTTCAAATTCCCAGCACCCCACAAATAGCTGAGTGTGATCACACGTACACCTGTAACCCTAGTACCATGAGGAAGACCAAGAGACCCTGTCTCAAAGAAATAAGGTAGAGAGTGATAGAGCAAGATGCCTAATGTCCACACACACAGACACCACACACACACATACACCACACACACATACATATACCATACCACACACATACATACACCACACACATACACATACCAAAGGGGCTGAAGAGATGGCTCAGCAGTTAAGAGCACTGGCTATGTTTGCAGAGGACCCAGGTTCAGTTCCCAGCACCCACATGACACCTAACAACCATCCTTAACTCTAGTTCCAGGGGATCTGACATCCTTTTCTGACTTCCTCAGGCATTGCATGACACAGGTGCACTTACATACATGCAGGCAATACACTCATACACCTAAAATAAAATCAAAATAATCTTTAAAAAGGAAAAGAAAAAAGGCTTTGGATATCAGGCAGAGAATTGGGGGCTGGATATGGCTGAGGGACAAGCAGGGAGCCTAGGAACAAGCGGTCAGACATCTGGAGCAATACAGTGGTGGCTTGTGCCAGGCAGGCGAGGGGACATAAGTCCCATCCAGGATGCACTGGATACTGGACTTGCACTCGATGGAAGGAGAGGCTCAGTTGGCTCAGCTCGTCCTGCGCCTGGCTGGCTCAGCTGGGCTCTTGTCATCAGCTTCTTCCTCATTCTTTCCCATGGCAGAGGTTGCCAGCCGCCTGCCTTAGTCCATTTTTCCCTTCTCCTGATGATTGCATCCCAAGACTGCCTGCAAAATAACAAGCCCAGCTTAGAGGCCACATCTCCCAGCCTCCTTTGCGGTTAGGGGTTGCCATGGAGATCTAATTAGAAGTCATCGGGTGGGGCTTCCAGGAACAGGCTTTTTATAGGAGGCTGACTCACTCATTCTTTCGCCCTCTTCTTCCTCTTTCTTCCTGGAACATGGGCAAGATGCTGAAGGCCTTGTTCTTCAAGAGCCATTTTGGTAACATGAGGAAAAGCAAAGGGAATGGAATCATAGTACCTGTTGACCCTGATATCCTTGAGGGCTGAGCCTCTTTCTGGTCTTCCCATTAAGAGAATCTAAACCTTTATGTGGGTTCAAGACAGTTTAGTTGGGTCTTGGCATTGGAAATGGAATTCAGTTCCTACCAGACAGGATCATAAGCCCAGCTTCCATTGGGCATCACCATCTGAGCGATGGGGCCTGGGATTCAGTGTGCCCAGTGCTGGCTCAACCACTTTTCTCCCAAGGACGTCTTATTAGAGAACTTGGACATATGTGAGAGAACTAGTAGTATGGTTGGATAGATGGGGAGTGGGTGGGGAAGTGGATAGATGGGGGAGGGAAGAGCCATCTACCTACCTACCACCCACCTACCTATCATCCACCCATTCCTAGATCCACCCATATATTTACCTATCATGTACCCGCCCATATATTTACCCATCTATCATGTACCCACCCATATATTTACCCGTCTATCATGTACCCACCCATATATTTACCCGTCTACCAGGTACCCACCCATATATTTGCCCATCTACCAGGTACCCACTCATATATTTACCCGTCTATCATGTACCGACCCATATATTTACCCGTCTATCATGTACCGACCCATATATTTACCCGTCTATCATGTACTGACCCATATATTTACCCGTCTATCATGTACCCACCCATATATTTACCCATCTACCAGGTACCCACCCCCCATATATTTACCAGTCCATGTATCCATCCATATATTTACCCGTCTACCATGTACCCACCCATATATTTATCCATCTACCATGTACCCACCCATATATTTACCCGTCTATCATGTACCCACCCATATAGTTACCCGCCTATCATGTATCCACCCATATATTTACCCGTCTATCATGTACCCACCCATATATTTACCTGTCTATCATGTATCCACCCATATATTTACCTATCAGGTATCCACCCATATATTTACCCATCTATCATG
This sequence comes from Rhizomys pruinosus, assembly GCA_009823505.1. Lineage (NCBI taxonomy): Eukaryota > Metazoa > Chordata > Mammalia > Rodentia > Spalacidae > Rhizomys > Rhizomys pruinosus. The sequence goes on from VZQC01003147.1 coordinate 2,546,013, forward strand.
TACCCATCCATATATTTACCCATCTATCATGTACCCACCCATATATTTACCCGTCTATCATGTACTTACCCATATATTTACCCGTCTACCATGTACCCACCCATATATTTACCCATCTACCATGTACCCACCCATATATTTACCTGTCTACCATGTACCCACCCATATATTTACCCGTCTACCATGTACCCACCCATATATTTACCCGTCTACCATGTATCCACCCATATATTTACCCGTCTATCATGTACCCACCCATATATTTACCCGTCTATCATGTACCCACCCATATATTTACCCGTCTACCATGTACCCACCCACCCATATATTTACCAGTCCATGTATCCATCCATATATTTACCCGTCTACCATGTACCCACCCATATATTTATCCATCTACCATGTACCCACCCATATATTTACCCATCTATCATGTACCCACCCATATAGTTACCCATCTATCATGTACCCACCCATATATTTACCCGTCTATCATGTACCCACCCATATATTTACTCATTTATCATGTACCCACCCATATATTTACCCGTCTACCATGTACCCACCCATATATTTACCAGTCTATCATGTACCCACCGATATATTTACCCGTCTACCATGTACCCACCCATATATTTACCTGTCTATCATGTATCCACCCATATATTTACCCGTCTATCATGTACCCACCCATATATTTACCTGTCTATCATGTATCCACCCATATATTTACCTGTCTATCATGTACCCACCCATTTGCTCACTCAGCACTCACCCTCTATATATCTACCTATCCCTCTATCCAGAAATCTCCTATCTATCCATTCACTCACCCATTCACCCATCTACCTAACCATCCATCCATCCATCCATCCATCTATCCATCTATCCTCAGACTCATCAACTCATCCATACATCCATCTACCCTCTCACCCATCCTCCATCTATCTATCCACCTCTTCATCCACCTACATACTTATCAATTCATCCATCCGTTCTCTCATTCATCAGCTCATCCATTCATCTACTCACCCATCCATCTATCTCCCACCTATGCACCCACCATCTGTATATACATTTATCTCTCTATCTAGCCATTGGTTCATCTATCCTCTCACTCATTGGCTCATCTATACATCCATACAAATATACACATACATACATCTATCCTCCCATTTATCCACCTACCCATCTACCCATCCACCTACCCATCTATCTACCCACCCATCCTATCCATCCATCCATCTATCCACCCACCCAACCTTCTATCTATCTTCTCACCCATCATCAACCCATCTACCCAATCCATCCACCCATTCATCCACCCATCTATCTACCCTCCCATCCATTCCCCATCTATCCACCCATTCATTCATCCACCTACACACCTATCAGTTCATCTATTCATCCTTCCACCTAGCCATCGTATCCATCCTCTACATCCATCTATCCTTCCATCTATCCATCCACTCATCCATCCATCCCTTTCCCTTCCTCCTTTATCTGTCTGTTACTGTGCCCTTATGCTAGACTTAGGGTCTGAGATTTTATGTGATGCTCACTTGGGTTTTTAAAATTTTTTTTTAATTTTTATTTATTTATTTATTTTTATGTGTATGAATGTATTGTCTGCATGCAGGTCTGCGCACCCGTGTCGTGCGATGCCGCGGAGGTCAGAAGACGGTCTCGGATTCCCCTGGAACTGGAGTTCTCCTGGAACCGGAGTCACAGACGGTTCTTAGCCGCCATGTGGGTGCTGGGGATCGAACCCGGGTCCTCTGCAAGAGCGGCGTCGCTCTTAACCGCTAGGCCATCCCTCCAGCCCCTCACTTGGGTTTTTATATGACATAATACTTATGAAATAAATATTTAGGAAGGAACCATGACTGTCCCCATACAGAGAAACTGGGTACCAGGAGATAGAAGTACACAGTCTGGGGCTCAAGAGATGGCCTGGAGGTGGGGGCACCGACTGCTCTTGCAGAGGACCCAAGTTCGATCCCCAGCACCCCAATGGCAGCTGAGAACCCGTCTTAGACTCCAGTTCCAGGGGAATCTGACGCGCTCTTCTGACCTCAGCGGCGTTGCGCGACATGGGTGCATGGACCTGCATGCAGATAGTACATTCATACATATATAAAATAAAAACAATTAAAAATAAATAAATAAAAGAAGTACACAGTCCGTTGGAACCTTTTGAGCTCTGTATCGTATGTGTTCACTATCTGAACATTTGTAATTAAAAATATATATACATCACATTTGGATTTTCAGCATTTGCCTTCCTCCTGAAAGTATTTCAGTCAGCTTATAAGAACACACAGAGATGAATAGACATGGTCCTACTGCCAGAAAGCTGACAGTCTCATGGGGAAGAGAGAAGAGCAAATACTTCCAACACAGTATCATAGGAGGGCAGAAGGCCACAGACGCCAGGCTGCTTGACAATTTCTCAAATGATCCCAGTGTCCCCAAGCAATGACCAGACAAGGCCACCTGCATCTAGCCCCTGAGTGGAGAGCCAAGATACCCACCTCTCAAATGCATATCTCAAATGCTCCCCCGTCCAAGTCACGCCCTCATGTGGAGCTGTCCCCTACGTCACTCTCTGTGTGCAAATGCCCACATCACGGAGTGGCTGGAAAAGAAGCCAGCGGCTGGGGGAACCCACGACCCTGTCTGTGTCTTTATACTGGGTGGGCCTGCTGGCCCTGGGAGAGTGCCCAGGGCACGGCAGGGAAGTTGCCTCGGGCATCTATGTCAGCCCAGCCTTGACCCTTCCTCAGCCTCGGGCTGCAGTGGGGATGAGGATGGGGCTGAGGGCAGCGGGAGCCGCCTGCATGGCTGGGCCCGAGAGGAGAAGCTGGCGGCTTGGAGAATGTGGTCTTTTCAGAGCAGACCTTTGAAATAGAGCAAGAATAACTTTAAACAATAAGATGCTTCTCTCTCCCCCTCGGCTGTTGCCCAGGCAACGCCAGAGTGCTCAACAACTGTTTAGTTTTTTAAGAAACCAAATCTCCCTCCCTTTGGTCAGCTACCGCCAGGAAGATGAAGAGGCTGCGGAGGCACCCCTCGCGGCCCATTGTGTGGGAACCTGGGTCAGCTGCCTGCAGCAGTGACATTTAAATCTGACGCTACATATTATATATGAACCCAGAGCTGGACTCCTCTGTGGCTTGCGTTCCCAAACTGGGGAGACTTCAAGCTCTGGCCTAGACTCTGTGCCTGTGAATGAGTGTCTCAGGCAATTTGGGGGTCAGAGCCAGAGGCCCACCTCCACCGGCCAAAGTGGCTAGGAGCTGGCATGGGTGTGTGGGGTGGCCATCTGTCCCCAGGCTTCTGCATCCCCTGGCCCAGGAGAGCCTTCATTAGGCCAGGGACCACCTTGTGAGCTAGGGAGAGTTTAACTCCAGCAGCTCAGCTTTTGAGGGGCCTTGACCAAAGCAACAGCTGCTCCTCCTTCCCAGGAGGGTGGTCCTATTCTCTGTGGGAGAGGGAAGCCTTGGTGATCCCCACATGCCGTACAGAGAAACCAGTGGCAGGTAGTTCTCAAAGGTTTCTGGATGCCAGATCCTTTATAAGGAAATCTTATGGCCGTCTGTCAACAGAGGGAGGTCGCCATGAGCCCATTTCCCGGTCCTGGAAACTGAAGCAATTGACAGTTGCTGGGTGAGACAGGATTCCAGCCTGGGCCACACAGTGGAGCTCCCGCTGCTGTCTCAACCCACACTGCAGCTGGAGGTTTGGTGACAGATGACAGATCTTTCCTCTGTAGTGTGCTCTCCTCAAGAGGAGACAGCTCCCCACTTTGCCTTCGCTGAAGGAAAACAGCACAGCAAACAAAGTTCTGGGGCTGTGTTCTCAACACGACTTTGCTTATCTGTAAAGTGGGGACAGTATTCAAGTGGCAGATGACTGTGATGGAGGCAATAATTATAGTAGTCACTTAAAGCCAGATATGATGGCTCTGGCCTGTGATTCCAGCACTGAGGCCAAGACAGGAGGATTGCTATGAATTCAAGGCCAGCCCTGGGCTACAGAATAAGACTCTCTCTCAAGAAAAACCCCAAACCAAAACGGGGCTGGAGAGATAGCTCAGTAGGTAAAGTGCTTGTTGTCCTGAGCTCAACCCCCAGAATCTCCATTTGAAAAAAAGCAACAAACCAGGTGTAGTGCATGTGGGATAGTCCCAGCCCTGGGGTGCCAGCGATAGGAGGGTGAGGAGGTGAGGGAGGGCGTAGGAGATTGAGGAGGTTGAGGAGGTGGGGGAGTGTGTAGGAGGTGGGGGTAGGAGGTGGGTCCCTGAAACTCTCTGCCCACTCAGCCTAGCCTATTCAGTGAGCTCCAGGCCACGAGAAACCCTGTCTCGAAAAACAAGGTGGAATGTTGGTGGGGTGTGGTGGTGGCCACCTTCAATCCCAGCACTCGCTTGGGAGGCAGAGGCAGGCAGATCTCTGTGAGATCCAGACCAGTCTGATCTACATAGTGACGTCCTGGCCAGCTGAGGCTACAGGGAGACTCTCTCGAAAAGAGTATAAAATAAAAATAATTAATTAAAAAACCCAAACAAAACCAAGGTGGACAACTCCCTGAAGAACACCCAAAGTTGACCCTAGTCTTTACATGCGTACACATAAGACACACATTCTCTCTCTCTCTCACACACACATACACATACACACACACACACACACACACACACACACACACACATATCCCCTACTCCTCCGTACAAACAGAAAAACCCCCAAACAAAGCAGCCACTTGGAGTTTGTGTGTTTTATTTTCTAGTATTTGTGCAATACTGTGGTGGTCAGAAGAGGGCATCGGATTCCCCTGGAACTCCAGTTAAAGACAGTTCTTAGCCGCCATGTGGGTGCTGGGAATCGAACCCGGGTCCTCTGCAAGAGCAGCTGGCACCCTTAACCGCTGAGCCATCTCTCCAGCTCCCGAGTTTGTGTGTTTTAAAGTGTTCCAATAGTGGATCTCACCATCACAAACACCCCAGACAGGTAGGACCAAAACCTCTGTTTTCAGATACAGAAAGGGAGGTAGAGCCTCTTTATTGATAATCAATAAATACAGACCTCACGGACAGGGCCTGGCACACAGTAGGCTCAGAGCATGCATTGGCTGGGTTTTCCTGGGAGACACAGAGGGGGTTCTGTCTCCCGGGAAACAAAACAGGAGAGAGTTAAATTTAGAAAAGCCAAGCCAGGTTAGAATCGCCCTTATTCAGCCGGGCAGTTATTCAGCCGGACAGCAGACTCAGGGTGGGAAATTGGCTTCAGCCACAACAGAATGTAGAAGGGGAAGTCTTGACACCTGTGAAATGAGAAGGCGTGAATGGGGAGGAAGCATGTTTCTCTCTCTCTCTCTCTCTCTCTCTCTCTCTCTCTCTCTCTCTCTCTCTCTCTCTCTCTCTCTCATGTGTGTGTGTGTGTGTGTGTGTGTGTGTGTGTGTGTGTGTGTGTCGGCAGCAGAGTAGTGAGGACAGGCTGGACCTGGACTGAGTGGAGGAGTCCATTGCAGGTGGCTTTGCCCTGTCTGGGAATCCCTGCAGGCTGTACCTCCCCAGCAGTGACAGGGAACACAGCAAAGAGCCGCTAAGAGCAAACGTTTCCTCACTGATGCTTCCACCCGACTCCTAGGCCCCTCCTCTCACCCAGAGGCTCAGGCTCCTGCACCAGCTCCCCTGTAAGAGGTCCCTGTCCCTTCACCTCACCACCCAGCACGTCTCTCGATTAGCACCGCTAAATGGCAAGCCCAGAGGTACAGTGAAGGAAGGGGCGAGGGTAATGAACTCCCATTGGCTTCCTTCGGGAGATCAGTGCCTTAATTTACGAGGCCTGAGTGAGTCTCATTTCCCCAGTGCACGTTGAGTAATTAACTATTAATAAAAGCATTACTGAGTTAACCACGGGGGCATGTTTAATTCATGGGGCAGCCTGGAACCGGACGGAGGCAGGGCTCAGCGGGGGATTCCTCCCAGGGCCAAATGATAGCTGGAGAGTGCCTTGCTAGACCTCGGGCTCCCTATAGAGGACCATTACTTCTGTCCCTAGGCAGAGGGACCCCAATTCGTGGGAGGGTATCAGAGCTGCTTGCTACCCCTCTCACAGAGCGGCAGAGTTGGAGAGAAGAAAGGGTTGGGCTCTGGGAGGGAGAGCTCCATGTTTAGTGCCTTGGGCAAGTGGCTCAGCCTCTTTCTGTCCAATTTTCATCTGGAAAGTGGGGCTGTAAATAACAGCCATTTCTGTAGCTACTGTAGGACTAAAAGACACCTGGGACAGGAGAGGTGTGCAAACGGCAGTGCTCCTTACTCCTATGGGATGCTCTTCAGGACCTACTGTGCGGTGGGTGCCGTGATGCTGGGGGAGGGGAGATGCCTGCTCCTTGAGGAGAACTAGGGGGAACCGTCCCTGTCAGGATGCCTCCTGGGGCCCACGGGCTGGCTCTTTGGAGGCTGGTCGGTTACTCTTGCCCTTCTTTCTCCTGTGTGCCTCCAGATAGCCACAGTGAACACCATCCTGATGCTCACTCAGCCTCTGTTCCTTTGTGTCTGGTTGGCTTTTTGTGCGTTATGCTTTTCTTTTTTTTTTTTTTTTTTTTGGTCTTTTTGAGGCAGGGTCTCCCTGTAGCCCCAGCTGTCCTGGAACTCGCTCTGTAGACCAGGCTGGCCTTGAACTCACAAAGATCTGCCTGCCTCTGCCTCCCAAGTGCTAGGATTAAAGGTGTGTGCCACCACGCCTGGTGCGCTATGCTTTTCTTTTGTGTCCCCAGCAAGCTCCTATGTTGTCCTGAAGACTCAGTTCAAAAGGGCAGTGCTTCCTGGAAATGGCTCTCCTCCCGACCCAGATGGAGCCAGGCAGAATGGTTATGCCAGGTTATGCCGTTCGTTCTCTGTGTCTCCCAGACATTCTGCCACTGTTTGTCCATCCATCGTCTGCCTACCCACCTTCCCATTACCCATCCATCCTTCCATCCACCCACCCATCCATCCATTTATTCATCTCTTCATCCGTCTATGCACTCAATCACCAATCCACCCAGCTATCCATCTATTTTCTCATCTATCAATCCATTTACCCCTTCCTCTTCTGTCTGTCCATCCATGTATCTATTCATCCTTCCATGCACTTGTCCAGTGATCCCTCTATCTACTCATCTATGCACCACCAATCTATCCATCTCTCCCACCCATTCATCCATCCATCCATGTCCATCTACCCATCCATTCATTCTCCTACTCATCCACCCATCCACCCACTCACCCACTAATCCTTTCATATTTACTGAGCAACGACAGTGTGCATCTCTGAGTCCACATGGACCAGTCTGGCTTTCTCTAGATCAGCGATTCCTAATGTTTTAGGAGTTAAGTGTACTCTTCCCCAGAAAAATACACATGTGCACTTAAGTGCCAGGCATTTGCTTTCCTCTGCAGAGATCTCTGATGGTCCTCAGAGCCTGGCCGTGACTTTGAGGATGGTGACACTGTGACGCAGTGAACTCAGCTGTCAACTGTCATCAGGAACCATCTTGATTTGAAGAAAATGGCCTCCCTGGAAGCCATGCCTCATTCCAGGGGCAGGCCCACTGCCAGTGGCTGATGAGCACTGGGTAAAAGCCCAAGCTTTTCATCCCTTCTCAGGACAGCTCTGAGGGGGCTCTGGACTGCCCTGTTCCAGGCATGACCTCTGCCAAGTCCTGCCCTTCCCCCTTCTCCAGGACCACTTCCTAATAAACATCCACACTCTAAGTTCCATTTCTCAATGGGCTTCCCAGGGAAGCTGCTGGGTTCAAAGTCCTGCAGAACCTCCTTGAGGACGGGGATGGTGTTTCAATGACTTCCGTTAAGCAGCCAGCACTAGGCGGGCACCAGGCAGAAGCTCCAAAACACTCCCTGAACGCATTCTAATGCATTTCCTTTGGGTCCTCTGTTCTGTCCCTCTTTGTCCCCAGCAGGAGATTTCTCATCAGACATCAGGAGAAAGGGACAGCTCTGCCAATAGATGTCAGAGCCTGGGGGTTGCCGCCCGCTTCAGAAACTAAATAGCCATGGGAACAGAAACGAAGCTCACTGGCTGCTCTGAAGCTGGGGGAAGGGGCCAGGCCGATGTTAGGGTTATGTGGCTAGGAGTGGTAGAGGCTGGAGAGTGGTGCGTATGGCTGCTGGTGGGAGTGGAACCATCTCATCTTACTGAACACTATCATTTCTGAATTACACTTGGCCAGGCATGTTAGTACATGCCTTTAATCCCACCACTTGGAGGCAGAGGCAGGGAGATCTCTATGAGTTCTAGGGCCAGCCTGGTCTAATAGGGAGGTCTAGGCTAGCTGGGACCCTGTCTCAAAAAAACAAAGTTATAGCCAGCACCACTTCCTCCACACACTTTTTGACATTGTGTGTCGGGTAGGGGCATGTAGAGTTGTTTTCATACCATGATGTGTGGGGGGATGAGAGGACAACCTGCAGGAGTTGGCTCTTTCTCCTCTACCATGTGGGTCCTGGGGATCAAACTCGGGTCTTTGGGCTTGGCGTCAAGCACTTTCACCTGCTGAACCATCTCATCTGCTCAACTTCACAGAACAAATATCTATTTTTTTAAATTTTTTTTTTATTTATTTCTGTATGTGTATGAATGTACTGTCTGCATGCAGGTCTGTGCACCCGTGTCGTGCAATGCCGCGGAGGTCAGAAGAGGGTGTCGGATTCCCCTGGAACTGGAGTTCTCCTGGAATTGGAGTTCCAGATGGTTTTCAGCTGCCATGTGGGTGCTGGGAATCGAACCCGGGTCCTCTGTAAGAGCCGTCGGCGCTCTTAACCGCTAGGCCAACTCTCCAGCCCCAGAACAAATATCTATTAAATAGCTCTTCATAGCAAGTATCATGACGTCCTCAACCCTCACACTGAGCGTTGACTACTACACACCCATCACTGCAAATATATTTCTCTACATCCTTTCACCTTCACCCTCACTTAGGAAATATGAGTATTCCTTGTTTAGGGACAGGAAACAGGTTCAGGGGTTGGGCAACATGCCCCAAGACAGCTATCCCATCCTGGGGCAGAGGAGGACTGGATCTGAGTCTGGCTCCTCTGCCCCTGGGAGCTTGGCTTTCACATCCATGTGACAGGGACATGAATTCCTGCTGCTTTGGGGTGCCCTGGATTACATAACCCACATGGAGGGCCAAGGAATGGTCCCTTCTGTCCTGCCCCCCCCCAACCTTTCTTCCCTGGGCTGGAAGGACAAACGCCTGCCCTCAACACCAGCAGTCTGCCACATGCCCAGTACTCCCTGGGTGCTGTCACCCTCAAAAGATGATCCCGGAACTGCCCCCCAACCCCCAGTTCTCTAGAATGCTCTAGTTGATGTGAGATTCCCAAGAGTGCCACGGAGCCAATCCTCCTGATGCCCGGTAATGACGCTTAGGCCACCAGAGTTTTCACAGTGCAGGAAACGGAAGCAGATGGAGCCGATCACCTGAGCGGCAGAGGTAGAGCAGGCACCGGGATGGAGACGCAGCTCTGTGGGGCCTGCCTGCCGGCTCAGCTCCCAGCACCTCCAGCTTGCTCTTGTCTACACAACACCAACCACAGGCGTTCTAGTATATTGGGGGCACTAACCTTCCTCCTGCCATGGGCTCCTGGGAGAGGTGGTGGGCACGTAGGCACTTAAAACTCAGACCTTTAGGTCAGCCCTCCCCTCCCCTCCCTGCTGCTGCAGCAGCCCTACAGCTGGGGACAGACAGCACAGCCTTGGAGAGACCAGCCACATCCTCCGCTTCTCTCAACCTGGGCAAACGCTGAGTTGCCATGGTGATGCTGTGGCCCCTGAGATCCAGTGACTGCAGACAGAATGGGTGGTTGGAAGGCTGAGGGCTCTGGGCAGACAGTCTGGTCCTGGAGGCCAGGCAACTGGGTGGGCTAGGTGGGGTAGGAGGGGAGGGAGCCTCCTCTAGGCCCTGCTGGTAATTGCTGCTAAGTGAGGGGCTGGCATTGAACCCAACATGTGAGCGCGAGGGCCCACTCCAGCACCGCACCCTGTAATTACCGCAGCAGACAGCCCACCAGCTCCGGTCCGGGAGAGGGGGTGGGGTTGAGCCAGCAGTGGCTGGGTGGCACTCCCACACACAGGCGGCCTCCAGGCCCCGCCTCGGCTCTCCCATGTCACGGGCTAGAGCAAGAGCTTTCTAGATTCCTGATCTCTGAGCTTGCAGAATCCAAGAGGGGAAGTGGTATAGGAGCCAAATAAGGTACTGCTTTGGAGGGCAGGAACGGGGACTGGAGGCCAATCCTGCTTCCAATTCCACCCGTGCACAGGGCTCTGCAGGCCTCAGGTGGTCCTCCAGGGCCTCAGTTTCCCTAGCTGTGAAATGGAGCTGGGTTCTTAACTCACGGGGATTGCTCTACAGTGTTGTGAGCAAGCTGAACGCGCTTTTGGAAATCAGACTTCCCTGGGATGCAGCCACACCCTTTTGTGTCCTTGCCACACTAGGCTCCTTTCCTGCTTGCTACAAGCTGCAACAGACGCCATATGGTTCCCGATAGAAATATTTACTATCTGTCCCTTCCAGAAGTCTGCAGACCGGCTTGTGTTCTGGGCATAAGCAAGTGAGCTCTGGTGCCTCCAATTCTACAGAGGGCCCCTTCTGGGCCCTCGCCCACAGCTACCACGGTGCCTGACAGGCACCTCCTGCTGCCTGAGCTTGGACCTAGGTGGCTCCAGGCAGGGATGGAGCCACACTGCTGGGTGAATGGCGCCACCTGCTGGGAGTGTCTGAAGCACTTCTTCAGGACAGTTGCTGCTGGGGGCTGGGGGTGGACGAGAGAGCTTGGGAAGGGAGGGGATGAAGGACAGCCTAGGCTGGGAAGGGACCAGGCCAGCAGATGATGATGTCACTGTCAGGCACTACAAACTATTAGTGGCTCAGCACTGCAGCCCACCACAGCCCTTGCAGTTTAACTAAGACTGCACCTACTGAAGTGGCCTGGCTTGTCCTGGCAGAGTGGACAGCCCAGGTTCCAGAACTGAGACCCACCTCACACATGTAACATACAGGCCTGACCTAGAATCCCTGCCTGGGCACTCAGGAATTTTTTTAAATATTTTATTCATTTTTTAACTCTGTGTGTGCACTGAGTGTATACTGTGCACTGTATGTGTGCTCTGTGTGTATACTGTGTACTGTGTGTGTGCACTGTGTATACTGTGTACCGTATGTGTGTACACTACCTACATGTACCTAAGTGCCCAGGTCTTGCAGCCCCCCGAGGAGTTCAGAAGGCGGAGTTGGATCCCCTGGAACTGGAGTTTTGGACAGTTGTCAGCTGTATGTGGCTGGTAGGCTTCGAACCCTGGTCTTCTGCATGAAAGCCACAGGTCTTAACCACTGAGCCAGCTCTCCAGAACACTCAGTAATCTTTTCTAGGTCTTGGTTGGTAAACAATTTTAATAAACCTAACATTTAGTCTGTAATACTCTTCACAAAGACATTATCCTCTTTTCACAGATACAAAACTACAGCACGAAGTGAAGTTATCTAACCAAAGGTCACACAGCCAGTATGTGACAATTCCAGGATTCAAATCTATGCCATGAAAATGTTTAGTCTCCATAAATATGAGCAAATTTCATTTATTTTCTGCTGTAGGTGGTGGGGGACGGGATTCGGGAGGGCAGAGCAAGGACTAACTAGGCCTGAGAGCAGCGCCCGCCCCGCAGGGAGGGGTAGAGGCCAGCCCCTCTGGTTCTCCTTGCTCTCGCACCATAGGCAACAGCAGGGTCGTGGAGCAGGAAATCACTGGTGTCCCAATTATAAATAAATCTGCTGAGGAGACTGCTGTGGAGGTGACGAGGTGCGGCCTGTCCGTGACCCTTTCCCAAATGCCCTGCAGTCCAAAGTCAGTCTTCCTGGAAAGCTGCCACGCCTCTGAAATTCCTCTTGGCTCCCAGAGCCAGGCCAACGGTAGAAACGGTGCCCTTTGCTGCCAGACTTCAGCACAGGGCCAGCTTTAGTCAGGGGCCAGCAGAGCTGGTGCTCACTCCAGGAGGAAGGGCAGGAGGCACAGCTGGACCAGCCCCTTCCCCAGGGTCTTGCCCTGCGACCCCCCAGCTACCCATTCGTAGCTGCTGTGAGGAACCACCTGGGCCCCAGTTGGGCTGCTTCTGACTCTCAGGTGCTGGTCGGTCACTGCTGCCCCAGGGCCACAAAACCCTCCTCTTCTTCATTGTCCTCTTCCTCCTGTCGGCTGCTCCGGAGCAGCAGCTCCAGGTCTGTGCTCGAGCCCAGGCCCCTCTGGGTCTTAGGGTCAGCACCACCTGGGGTAGACAGACCATAGTTAATAACCTAATAGTGTTCCTGCTGGTGCAGGTCTCTGAGGGTCCCCTCTTGTCTCTATCCTCCCAGTGGTGGCAGCCCCACCTGGCACATGCCCTGAGCTAGAATGGGGGTGAGAAGTGGCTGAATGGCAGGGGAGCAGTCAGCCTGGGGAAACTGAGGCATGGGCTCTCCCAGTAGGGCTGGGCAGGGGAAGTCAGCAGACGAGGCCTCAAGAAGGGCTCCGGTACCTCTAGAATGCAGGGCCTTGAGGGCAACGTGTAGGGAGATGCCCAAGAGGCAGAGGACAAAGCCCAGCCAGTTCAGAAGGCTGATCTGATCACCCAGCAGGTGAGCTGCCAAGAGAAGGGTGCAAACTTCCTGTGGGCAGAGGTAGGAAACAGGGTGAGAAGCTGGCCATAGCAAGCAGAGTGGGTCTTGGGTATATTGAGGCCAGGGCCAGAGCAGAGGTTGGGACCTGCCTGCCAGGGCACTCCCTCCCTGCCCAGGGCACTCCCTCCCTGCCCAGGGCACTCCCTCCCTGCCCAGGGCACTCCCTCCCTGCCCAGGGCACTCCCTCCCTGCCAGGCTCCTAGTGTTGCGGAGATGCAACCACACGGCTGCCATCCGTGGACTCCTGTCCATGAAGGATATCCTGAAGGAGCAGGAGGCCAACCAGCTCCGCCCGTACACAGCCACAGAAGGGCAGCCCTCAGCATGGCTCCTGGGGCCACAGCTTTGGGCTCACTGGGTGGCCCGGGTGGTCTACACACCTGCTCTGGGCATGGCTGCTCCAGCACAGGGTCTGCCTGGTCAGAGGAAACCCCTCCATGGACCACACCCAGCTCTCAGTGCTGGGATTTTCCATCAGTGAGCCTAGATGGGGGCTTTTCAGCTTGGGCTCTAGGCTGCTCCCACAGCTGCCATCAAGGCACAGTGTAACGCACTCCAGGCTTGCTGGTGAGGCCCAGCTCTGCGCCCTGTGTGTGCTGGTAGGAGGGGCTCTTCCCCAGCTCTGCAGGGTGATCATGTCACACCCAGGGTCACAAGCTGTTGTCTCTTCTCCAGTGCTCTTGGGGTAGGAAAAAGGGACAGAAATTGCTAGGAGCCCTCACAGGACTCCCTCTAGGACAGGCCTGGGGTCACCTCCTAGCATGTACCTTAAAAATGCCAGCGATGGAGAGAGTGAGGCTGGACGTTCTGGAAACCAGGAGGAACTCAGAAAAGCCCAAACCAAAGGCGAGAATCCCGCCAAGGAAGAGGCTCCCAAGCACCCGCAGGAGTGGCCCGGTGTCCTGGAAACGGAAGATTTTCTCAGAGGTGGACAAATGGAGACCTGAAAGCAACAGGGAGAGACAGGGAGGCCTGGGGCCACCACCCAGCAAGCTCTGAGCTTGGTCATCACGGCAGGGCGTCTCCTGAGCACCTGCTGATCGGCTGAGGTAGGAGAAAGAATGGGAGTTTTAAAATGGTCTCGCAAGATGGCCTGAGACCTGGCAGACCATGGTGTCTGCTAGAGCCCAGGGAAAGACAAGCTGGTGATCCAGCAGGGAGCGACTGAACCGGTGGGCTGAGCCAGAGGGGCTGGCTCTGCATAGAAAAGTGCCCAAGGGTCCTGTACCTTAGACCATGTGTGTAGACCTGTATGTGTGCACACACCCACCTAGGTTCTGTGCTGCTAGGACGGAACCCAGGGCCTCACTCAGGCCAGGGAAGTGCTCTGAGTTATAGCCCGGCCCAGGTCTGGGTCCTTTCTGCCTGTGTGCTTCCTACCAATGGAATGCCAGGACTGAGACTAGACTGTCACTTCTCCAACAAGCAGAATAATCTGATGAACGATCTCCAAAAGAAAACGGTTATGTGTTTGCCTGGAATCACAGCACTTGGGAGCTGGAGGCAGGAGGATCAGGAGTTCAAGGCCAGCATCAGCTTCCACAGAGCTTGAGGCCAGCCTGGGCTACATGAGCTCCTGGACCACAGATCGCAAAACAAAGAAAACTGCATCCACATGAGTATGTGACACGGTCACACCCATTGTTCCAGAGCACACTGCACAGCACACCAATTAATTTCTGCTTCAACTCTGGGGAGCTGTGGCCCCTTTCTGCTAGGACGCCCTGGGCTCTTCCCACAGCAAGGTCCCCATGGTCTGTCATCAGGGGTGAAGTCAGCACCCACTGGGCAAAACAGAGGCACCTGAGGAAGCTGGAGGCTGTCAAGAACTTTGGGGTATAGGAGGGGGTGCAACAGGAAGACAGCAACAGTGTGCCCCGGGCCAACAGCCTTCCGACGTGGCCCACCTTGTTTGGTGCTGGGCTCAGCAGTACTGCAAAGGCGTTGGCAAATTGAAGGGAATTCAGGGAAGAGCAACATAAGTAATGAAGGCGCTTGGGGGATTAATTTACCAGAAAAGATTAAAGGAGCTAAATCCACGCAGCTTTGCTAAGTGGCGCCAACCAGGGGCTTTGGGATAAGGTTTGCAGGGCCGGGAACAGTGTGGACGGCCCGGGAGGGGCGAGTGTGGTGTTTGGGCGTAGTGAAGGAATGGAGAGATTTTAAAGAGGAAAACCCGAGGCTCTGCATACAAGTTTCCGGGACAACGGGGCTGCAGAATAATTTTCTTAGGGAGGCTGGTGATGCTTCACTGCTTGAAACTTAAATGGATGTGGGATACAATTTTCTGTAACCACCCTGAGGACAGTCGAGGGTCTGGGAGGAAGGAGAAACAAGGGACAAAGCTGATCCCAAACCAGGACCACGGGAAGAAGGAAGGTAGTGATGTTCCGCACACTTTGTAGAAGCCTCTGGTCACAGGAACCCACCCCAGCCATGGAAGCCCCACTTGGCCCATACTGCCCACATTCCCTGGCCACACACAGCCTCCTGCCCTGGTTCCCAGGGTCCCCTGGTGCCCCGGCCCACTCACATGCCATTTATCCTCCAAGCCCCTCTTTCCAACCCACCCATTCCATCCGAGACCAACCTGGTTCTGTTCCCTCACAGGCATATGCACTACATCACAAGGGCTAAGCCTCCTGAAGCCAGACTGCTGGGTGCAAAGTCCGCTTGCTTACGTATGAGCCCAGGACCTTGGGCAAGCTTCTGCCCCCCTCTTTGCCTTAGTTTCTTTCCCCTGCCCAGTGGCTGTGGCAACAGTCCTCCTGGTTTGGTCAGAGATTGCATGAGTTAGTGAGTTCAAAATGATGACCATAGCCCAGATACCTCTGGGGCTCTGTGCACACCCTCTGCTTGGACAGGCTGCATTTCACACACATTTTTTTCTACAGCCTTTGACACATAGGATTCTATGTGTCCATCCAGTCCCAAACCACAGCTGCCAGGGAGGGACTGTGTTCTGGATCGTGGTGACGTCTGTGGCTAGCACCGTGCTGGGCTCGGGGCAGGAACACGGTACCCGTGATACAAGGTGCTAAGAGGATCCAACATACCTTCAAATACAGCAAAGAGAGGGAAGAGACCCAGAAACATGAGGGGCTGCAGGTGGAACATGGTGTCGATGGGGTTCTGGAGGCCTGCAGGAAGGACAGGGACCTGTCAGCCTTGGCCTGTTATCGTCTATGCTTGCCCGGCCCCCAGCCTGTAGCCTTCTTGGGGGCTCACCCAGCTCAGCCTTCTGCAGGAGCATCTGGGTGAGGGTCCAGCGAATGCCACCAATGAACGAGGCCCCCAGCACCAAGAAGAAGCCCTCCATGTTGAACTGTGTGGACTTGTAGGTAAACATGAAGAGGCCCCCAGCGATGAGGACCACCACCAGGACCAGGGCCGCACGCTAGGGGGACAGTGGACCTCGCTTCAGGGCTTGAGAAGTGGGCTCATCACATTCGGAGTCAGTAGCCATCCAGGATCCCACCAGGACAAAAAAAATTCCTCTCTGCCTAACCCCTTCCAGGGTTCCTGCCCGCTGACAGACATGGGGCTGACATTCGACTAGGATATCCCCAACACCCTATCTGCTCTGCAATACTGTGGTGCTGATGTTCATCCCAGGTCCAAGTGTTCCCCCAATGAACAAGGGTCACTCAGCAGTGCCACGGACGCCAGCCCAGCCCATGCAGACCACGGGTTCGAGTTCTGTCAGGCCCAGCTGCGCTTGCCCTAAACACTCTATCACCACGGCTAAGTTCTCTCTTAGAGAAGGGTACTCTGGCCACCTGGGACAGGACTGTACACAGTGATAAGCCATTGCTCAGACTCCCCTTTATCCTGGGCAGTGATTGTGGGGGGAGGTGGGGTCTCACCAGCTCCTCCAGCTTGAAGATCAGAGAGAAGATCAGAATGAAGAGCACAGCAGAGGATTTGGTCATTGTGTACCTAGAAGCAGAGATACCCACAATACCTCTTGGCTTCCCAGAGGGTAACTAGTGCTTCTCAGAGCAGCAGGGCAACCAGGTCCCAAAGACCAAAAGGGGGGGCTGGTCTGTGTGGGCTGTACTGGTAAGAGACCTTTTGTGGGAAGAAGTCTCTAAGATGCCTGTCACCAGGGGGAAGAGCCCTGAGTCTGACACTGTGCTAACCAGGTGCTGTTCTGTACCTGGCATGCGTGGAGACCAGGTGTGGTGGAGATCAGGTGAGGAAACATGAGAGAAAGTGGGCTGAGGAGAAGGGAGAGTCTGTGCTGTCTGAAGTAAGACGTCCGTGGCCACTGTGTGGCCGCTGGCTGTGCTCTGCAGCCTGCCCGTCTGTCTCTCTGCTGCCTGTTCTCCACCCACTGAGCCACTGTGACTTCTCTTGAGTCCCCTGGCTTCTTCCTGCTGCCTGAGCAATCTGTGGTGGGCTTACAGAAGAGGTTTCCTGGAGAGCTACTAGGTGTCAGGGAGATGAGGGAAAGCAAGGGCTGGTCCCAGAGAGTGGCAGACTGGTTGGCCCATTGCCAGCTAAGGAGAGTGCCTGCTGGACAGAGCCAAGCAAGCCTGGCCTAAGGGAGGTGGAGAGTGAGCCTGGTACTCACAGTGAGACGGTGATGTAGAGGAAGCTCCAGTTGGACAGGCCCACATCAAGGGCTGTGGCCAGTGCTGTGGAGACAAGGGTGACAGCCAGACAGTGCAGCTGCTTGGGAGGCACGTGGCTGAGGTCCCCGAGGGCCACGGCCTCCACACTCCCTTTCTAGGAACCTTAGGCCTTCCTTTCCATCCAGCAACTCAAGAGTTAACCTGGCCAAAAATAGGGGAGAGTTGTGTCGCCAACCCAACATTAGGGCTGGAGTCCATTCCAATTGGCTGGGTCTGTTCTGTTTGTCCCTGTCAAACTGCTCCAGGGCATGCCCCTGTCCTAGACCAGCTCTCCGCTCTCTTCTCCCCCAGTCCTCTCACCAGCAGAGCTCTAGCACTGCGTCAGTTTCACTCCTGCTCTGACCTCAGACAACACTGGGTGCCCACGCCCAGGGCTGGAGTTCCCACCACCCTCAGCTCTTGCCCACTCAACATTAGTGCTAGGAAGCCTCTGGCATGGACCAACACGGGCACCCAGGTGAGGCTCACCTAAGGCCCACATCAGGCAGCAAAGCAGAGACACTGCCTGTTCTGTGCTCCAAGTTCAGCAAGGGAACTTAGGCATGGTTAGGCAGGGAGGGCTGAGATGCAGTGGGGCGGGGCACAGGCAGGGTATGGCCAGAGGTCCCAAGGTTCCTCTGTTTCTTGGCCAAAGTTCTTCAGCACCCTCCTCATGCCCCTTCATACCTGTGGGGGCCACTCTCCTGAGATAGTCTGTCCAGCTCAGCACCACACGGGCCCTGTGGCTGGAGCACTGAACCAGCGCCCTGGACAGGGCAGAGAAGAGGAAGATCACAGCCAGGTGCAGCATGGTCATGAAGAGGGGGAAGTGGAAGCTCTGTGGGGCCCAGAGGAGACACCAGGCTGGCTGGGAGAGCTGCTCCATTCCACCTCCTCCCTCCCTGGTGGCAGGGGCTGATCCAGCACTCTGCACGGGTCTCAGCTACACTGCAACCCCACAGGGCACATCTAACACTCTGCATGGGACACGGCTATACTGCAATCCCTTGGAACAAAAGGTTAGTACCCAGTGTGCAGATCACAGGAGTGTCAGCCCAGGGACTTGATCCCGGCCAGTCCCATCTCCACCACACCTGCTAGCCACCTGCTTAGCACTGCCCAAGGCCAACGTCCAGGCAAGAGCTACCAGGGGCCAATCCAGCTGTGCCCACTACAGCCACCTTTGGGCTAGCCCTGCACTGCCAAGGCCCCAGTTACCTTTGTCAGCCATTTGTTGTAGAAAGTGATACCGATGGAGAAGCAGTAGTAGAGAAGAACCAGCCCCAGCGTCAGCACCGCCTTCCACGCAAAGGCCAGGTCAAGGGCCCACCTCCCCATCCGTGGAGATGCACACCCCAGTTCCTGGGCCAACAGGGACAGGCGCCTCTCTTCAAGATGGGCCACAGGAAGAGCTGGCAGAGCTGGGCCACGGTTTTCAAAGAACTGTTCCCTTGACTAGAAGTGCTCTCTTCGCCTCCATGTTCGGAATGGGCAACAGGCCCCACGTAGAGTTCTCACCTAAGAGGCTGGTGGCCAGAGCCAAACTGTTCCATGGTTGGCTGGACGTAGGGGTCACAGGTTGCTGGAGAGAGGACAGAATGGGTCCGGTGGCTTGGCCAGAGACCAGGGCTGTGCACAGAGAGGCCGGGGTGGGGTGGGAGGTGGGGGAGGGCTCCCTCCCCAGCACAGGTATTTGGAGCCTTAAGGTACATCCAAGCTGTTCTCCATGGGTTCTCCCCAAAGTAACCTTTCAACACATAGATTTGATCTTTTAAGACCACTGCTCCAATCCCTTGGCAGTTCCCAGTGTTCTTTCAATAAAGGCCGAAGCCTCTCCTGAGGGCTCCAAGACTCCGATCTGGTTTGATCTGGCCCTGCCAGTCTGGCTCGCCTTGCTGGAATGGAGGGAACGCCATGCCCGGCTCACCCTTCTAGCCTTCCTCAGTGCATCCAACTTACCTTCAGTACAAGTGCTGATTCCTAAGGGACTCTCTCTCTGTCCCCATGACCCCTTTACTTTTCTTTTGTAGCAACTGACAGGAGTGAGCGCGCTTTTTCTTTTTAGTGCTGTGGCTGGAACCCAGGGCCTCAAGCTACCACTGAGTTACACCCTAGGCCCTGGAAACACCACCATCCCCCACAAGGTTGGGCTCACTTGGACAGGGAAATCTCCACACGATCTCATGCACACCCGGCAATTCTCTACGTCTTCTCTTTGGTCTGATGACTCGGTGACAGGAGTGTACATGGGATTTGAGGGGACTGAGCTGATCTTTAGGAGTTAAAACTGGCCCAGGCCTACTTTACCCTGGCAGCTGCTCCCACACAGGAGGCCCCTGACTCAGGCTCCTGCCAAACTAAACCACCATCTGCTGCATGAGCCTAGCACCCCTGGTGAGTGAATGCCCAGGACAAGCTGGCTCAGGAACACCCGGGACCTGACTCTGCCTGGATGGGCTGAGGCCTGGCTGGGTGTTAGCACACCTGCTTCCTTCCCGCACAGACTCCCCAGGATGCAGCAACGCCACCTCTTCTGAGATCCCCCCCTAAGGACCACTCCCCAACCAGTTTGCATTCTGGAACCAGTTGTTATCACTTTCCTTCCTCCAAACTGGACTACAGCTTTCTACAGAACAGCTTGGAATCCTGGGGAGGCTCCTGGTAGCAACTGAGCAGGCCAGGAACAGAGTTCCCACAGAACTAAGAACTCGCCTGCATTCTGCTCCCCTTTGCTATTCATGAAGGCAGAGGATCAGCTTCTGATTACCGTCCACAGTTTTCAAGGTTCTACAAAGCACCACAATAGCCAAGAACACAACTTCCACATGCTCTGTCTGTTAAGCAGAAACCCAGAGCTCCCATTCCTGAAAACTCACTCTGCTGACGGGAATGGAGTGCGCGGCTCCAGAAGAGCCAGTGCCAGGGCTGAGCCTACACCTGTGGGCCTCGTTCCCATGTGTTCTACGGCAAGGTGAGCTCACCCTGAGACTCAAGCACACTGTGCCCAGGATGGACAGAAACCCGTTATATTTCATTGTCAATTAATTTCCTTTCACACTGTAGTTTAGGATACTATTGATTTTTTTTTTTTGTACTACTGGTTTTTTTAAATGATATGTAGGCAGTTCTGGGGCTGGAGAGATGGACTAGTGGTTAAGAGTGCCAACTGCTCTTGCGGAAGACCCGAGTTCGATCCCCAGCACCCACATGGTGGCTGACGACCATCTGTAGCTCCAGTTCCAGTGATTCGAAGCCCTCTCCTGTCCTTGGCGGATACTAGCAAACATTCATATACATAAAATAAAAATAAATAAATCAGAAACCTTAAAAAAAATTTCACTTCAGGTCAATAAACAGGGCTGCTAGGAAACATCTGTGACAAAAAGGCGTGGCAGATCATAGGGAGAGGTGCTGTCCAACCTGGCCCAACACAGCATGTGTCTTGACATGCCTTCTGCGAGCCGGCATTCCTCCAGCCTGCAGCCAGCTCCCCTGGGCCACTAGGCTTGGCGTCTCATACCCACAGGGTCTAACACTGACCGCACTGACCTGTGGCGCCCACACTCCACTCCAGGGAACTGGCTCCTTCAGCTTCCCAGCACTGTTGCTGGCCCCACTGCCCACTGGGCAGGCTGCTCTCACCCTCCACTCCTCCCTCCCTCAGTCTCCTCTCAACCAAGGGCTGTTGGCTCTACCTTCAAGAACTCTCCCATTAGGGGCACCCTCCACCCTCCACCCTTGCCGCATCTGGCCAGGACTCCAGTTGCTCTCTGCAGGCTCTCCCTGCTCTCGCCCAGCCAGGCTCCTGTTTACCCTGCTTCAGATTTGGGAGCACCTCTTAAATCACGTGCCTCATTGGTGCCAGGCACCAAGCACTGGAGACTCAAAACCATTACGGGCCCCCGCTCTCGTTCCACAGTAAGACACCAGGTTCAAATCCCATGTGCCCAAGGAATTCAGTCCTCTTCCTCTCTTTTCCAAAGCAGCAGGGACCATGTCAGTGGAGGGCAGGGGGATAGTGCCTGGCTGCCCCCAATCTCCCAGCTTAACACAGTCTGTGTAGAGAACTGTGAGCAAATCCACTGCACCTACCTACCACTGAGACTCTAGGTTACTTGAGCTGTGAACTCAGCTTTATCAACTATAAAGGGGATAAGAACATGGGCCTCTCGGGCAGGAGTCATTAGCAAGAGGCCCAGCACTTGACATTGGCCCAGAGGAGTCACTCCCTCTTCTCTGACAGCAAACTCTGCAATGCTGGGCCCATTCCCTCACCTCCAGTTTCACTTCAGCCTGTCAGGCCACTCAACTGAGTCACCACCCCTTCTCCCTGTCACCTCTTTCAGGGCCAAGTCTCTGTTCATCTTACACAACTGACCACTTCCTCCTTCCAGAGAAAGCTCCTGGATGCACCACCCTCTCTTCTGGGGTTCCTTCTGCTTTCTGGGCAACTTTTTTGCCCAATGCTTCTCCAACTCCAGTAGGAAATACTGGTCCCCTAGGGTTCAAACTGGTTTTTCTCTCCTGCGTCCATTCTTGTCCCAGGTTACCCTACCCCATCAAATGGTTGCCCAAACCTTTCCTGTGAGTCCATCAGTCTATCTAACTGCCCCTTAGCTAGCTCCACTCAACAAGAGCTCCAAGGAGCCGTCTCAGTTATTCCTCAGGCCTCCATACCACACCAAAGGCATGCCAAAGTCACTTAGAAATAGCCAGCCTGGGGGCTGGAGAGATGGCTCACCACTTCAGAGCACTGGTGACTCTTGCACATGACCCTGGTTTGGCTCCCAAGACCCACATGGCAGTTAACAACCATCTGTAACTCCAGTTCAAGGGGGAATCTAACACTCTCTTCTGACCTCCGTGGTCACTGCACGACACAGGTGCACTGATACACATGCAGGCAGTACACTCATACACATAAAACAAAACATTAAAGAAAAAGTAACAGCCAGGCTACACTTGGCTACTCAGACCCAAGGATATCATCAATGAAGTCCTTTTTGCCAACGGAATTTCTCAAATCTGGCCCAGCCAAGTTCACTTCCAACTACTTCTTGACCCACCTACTTCTCTGTCACTCCTCCTACCACCACAGTCACCTTTCACCTACTGCCTACACTTACTTCCCAATGGCCCCCTTCTCCCCTTTTGCCCCTACAGCCTGCAGTCCAGGAAGGCATAGATGGTGTGAGGTTAGTGTTAGTTGTCCACTGGACAGAACCTAGAATCACCTGGACCTGCATACCTGTGAGGGGTTATTTTGGGGGCTTAATGAGACGCGCCATCTTAGCTGTGGGCAGAGAATCCCAGCCTGCAAAGTGAAGCACAAGAAGCACTCATCCACTGCTGTCTTCCGACTGGATGCGATGTGACCAGCGGCTTCTAGCTCCTGCTGCCTCGAACTGCCCACCTTGAACTGTGACCCCAAACAAAACCTTCTCCCCCTAGGGTTGCTTGTTAGATTATTTTACCACAAACGAAAACAGATGGCCTTGACATAGGCTGGAGACCCCCGTCCCAGGGTCGGTCCCACTCCGGGTCCACAGGTCCTCCCTGGACCCGGCCTGCCCACACTATGCCCTCGCTCCTGCGCCCGACACGCCGAGGTGGCCACTGGCCGTGAGCAACGCTTTGGTCCTCCCCTACCCCAGCTGTACTCCCAAGCCCCGCTTCCGCCGGCCTCTGGAGAGGGGGTCCATCCCTTCCCCGGGTCCCCACTGCGCGTGGTACTTCCCACCGCGTGACGTCTCGGTGTTTGCACACGTGTCCCCGCCGCACCACTCCACCCGCTCCGCGCCTGCCCTGCCTTGTCCCTCTGGTTCCCGGGGAGCCGGTCCCCCGGGGTGCTCGGCAAATGCGCACGGGCTCCGCGGGAGGGATGGGTAAACTGAGGCCCGGGGCGGGCGGGAGCACAGACGAGCCCCCTCTGCCGAGTCCGCTTGGGGACGCTGCCTACCGCGCGCCCACTCACCTCCAACCCGGCGCAGCGGTTCCAATCCTCCAGCCGGAAATGCGAGGCAAGCACCGCCCCTGAGCCGCCGGACTGGAGACTTCCGCCGGAAGCGGGCGAGGGCGGCGGAGGCCGAGTCTCCTCCACAACCGTGCGGGTGTCTGAGCACCACTCTGGCACTGTGCATCTTGGGCCAGAGCCCCAGGGCTCGATCGAGGGTCCTGTCCACAGCAGATGTCAAACAGTCACCTGCCTGCGTTCCCTAAAGACTGACAGCCAATACAGTGGTGGGCGATCAAGACTAAGAAACTCGGTCATGGGCCTTATCTGTTGGGAGCACAGCTGGAAAACGATGTGAGGACCATTACATTTTAGGACTTGGAAGGTCTAGGCCAAGTAATGGACATGTGAAGAAAATTTGTGAGAACTACTTCCGGCAGGTCGAATAGAGTAAGATTATCCAGAGGCTGCAGAAGAGCCGGAAAGGAAGGGACAGAAGGTAGTCTTGCTTGGAGCCCAGGTTGCTGTGTCCCCAGAACGCCAGTCTAGCACATCCAGACTGCATTTGTCTCCCAGGATGGATGAAAAGGTGCAGCACTTGTTGGCAGGGAGAACTGTTAAGCTGTGCAACTTACGGCTGCAGACCCAGCTGGCCCAGTTCTCTGCTTTCTGCCCTTCTGGGCTCTGCAGTGGGACTGGCTGCAAACAGGGATCCTTGCACGTGACTCGGCTGGGCTCCTGGCTCCTAAGAGAAGGCTCAAGGCCAGAGTGTAGGCTGTGCTTTGTGCATGCTGCTGCGTTAGCAGCTGCCAGCTGGCAACACACAGGCATTAGTTCATTCAGTGCTTCCCCAAACCTGCAATGTGCCCATCACAGCACCAGGCCTTGGCTTCATTCAGCCTCAAGGCCTATGCTGCATGCACTTTCTATGCTTTCTCAAAGAGCCTGTCCTCAGCTCCTCCTAACAGTGGCAGGAGAAAGTATCTATTTCCATCCTTGCCCTCATTCAAGCCGAGCAGCTACCGAGGCTGCTGATGGGAGCAACAGCTTAAACACCAGCTGGAAGGCTGGGCACTAAGTATAGGCGCCACACAGGGTGTGGAACTTGTCTTCTTTGTAAGGCACAAGCACTTGAGCTGTTCTCTGGCTGTGTCCCTGGCAGGGAGAAGAGGGAGGATGTATTCATGGGGGTGTACAGTACGCCTTTCCATGTCGTACCTAGCAGTGCCAAGCAGGAAACACTTTGTCCTGGTTCTACAATCTGTGCGCGTCCTTAGCCAGCAAGTGTGAGCAGTCCGAGTGATGAGGCAGGGTAGGAGGGGTTCAGAAAGCAAGGACTCCAGGGGGTGGCTCGGGGCTCCAGCTGAACCCTCCAGAGGCTTCCAGGCACAGTGAAATGAAGGCTGCTGGTGACTTTCCTCTCTCGGGCAGATAGGAAGGACAGAGAAATGGCCACTAATAAAACCAGTCTACATGAAAGAGTATTTATTGAAAACACGGCCACCGACAGGAAGCTCCTGGCTGCCCTCTGGTCACACTCTTGACTCACAGCTGACAGCAGTACCTTCTTACCCTCAATTTTATTTTGCCCTAAACATTCCATCCTAAGATAGGAAGATCTTATATAAATATATATACACATGTCTGTATAAGTATGGCCTATGGTAAAGAAAATATATAGTACACTCTTCATTGGGTAGTACCTACCATGCCAGGCTACCAATACTGAATACCACCATGTTAGCATGCGTCCAAGGAGAGAGGCTGTGCATGTGATTCAAGTGCTGCAGCACCAGAGAAGGCCGGTGGCACAGCTGTGGCCACAGCCAGCTCCCTGAAATCAGGCCAATGGCAGAAACCACAGTGCCAGGAAGGAAAGGGAAGTCAGACTTCCCAGAGTCTGGAAGGCCAGAGAAATGCAAACGGAAGGGGGCTATAATCCAGGTTCTTGGGAAAGTTCTCCCTTAGGAAAGGAAGATAGAAATGGAAGGGTGGAGTCTTGTGACCTGACTAGGCTAGGCCAGGCCTCAGCCTGAGTTTCCCTGCAGCATTCCTGGAGCCCAAGAGTGCAGGGTTCAGGCTGGAGGTCTCTGCCTGGCAAGGAGGAGACTGAGAGCTGGGGGAGAGTGGGAGAATTCCACCTGCCAGGTTACCTGCACAGTTAAGAGATGGGATGGCTCTAGAGATGTTAGGGCCAAACCCTAGAGGCAGCAGCATCTTGGCACAGAAGAGGCTGGAATGAGCCCTTACAAAAACCTACTAAACAAAGGGTCAAGGCCTGCCCTTCCCTGGGCCACCTGAAGGCAGTCACTCCACGGCTGACGGCTGTCACCACGTCCAGCACACCTGTTCCCACAGGCAGCCTTTCCTGGGCCAGCTCCAGCTTACCAGAGGGCAGGCAGAGGAAGAAAAGCTGGGTGGCTGCTGTTAAGTCTAGTTCAAGAGCAGACTCAGGATGGAAGGCAGAAACATTTCATATCCATTCTTCCAGGCTGGCCCCAGGCTTTGTGCAGCTGGGAAGGGCAGGGACCACGAGACGGTCTGGGTCCAGGTCGGTTTGAGGAGTGTCCGTACACTCACTATAGATTCTGTACAAGTGAAGGGCAAGGCACTGACTGCCAGTGTCTCTCCTGGGCCCTAGTCCCTTCCTGGCTCAGCCATAGTGATAGACGAAGTCATAGCTGCTGGGCTCCTTGGGGACTGGAGGTGGTGCCTCAGGAATCTGGATGTTCTCCAGATCCAGCAACCGCAGCTTCATCTCCATGCTCAGCAGCGTGTCCAAGTCACTCTTGGTCAACTCACTGGACATGTCCTTCCCCAGGAGGGCGCTGAGACCATCAATCCAGATGCAGTACTGCGGACAAGTTCCAAATATCACACAGTGGCCCTGGGAGCTGCGTGGGACATCCGACAGTCCCCTCTGTCACCACTCAGAATGGGAGAAACTCATAGGAGACAAGAGCAAGGACAACTGGGTGGTGGCCATCACTCTATCAGGAGAATGTCTGGTTTTCATGGGGGATTGGAGTAAAAAGTCCTTAAAAGAATATGAAATGTCATCTAAAATGCAATTAAGGAATTCAGTAAAATGGAAGCCAGCACTGGTGCAGTGAATAAGAAACAGACAGGAAACACACTTATTGAAGACTGCAGGGAAGCAGGATGTACAGGGACAGCAGAAAAGTTCAATTGTGTTTCCACAAAAGTAAAATTCCAGGGGATCTGACACCCTCTTCTGTCCTCCGTGGGCACTTCACAACACTGGTGCACTTATACCATGCAGGCAACACACTCATACATGTAAAATAAAAATAAATAAGTAAAAAAATTTTTTAAGTAAAAATTTAAAATCTCAGTCAATATTAAAAAAAAAAAATACTGGGCCTGGAGCAATACAGTGATTAAGAGCACTGGCTTGGGCTGGAGAGATGGCCTAGCGGTTAAGAGCGCCAACCGCTCTTACAGAGGACCCGGGTTTGATCCCCAGCACCCACATGGCTGCTGAGAACCGTCTGAAACTCCAATTCCAGGAGAACTCCAGTTCCAGGGGAATCCGACACCCTCTTCTGACCTCCGCGGCATTGCATGACACGGGTGCATAGACTTGCATGCAGGACGAGTCATTCGATACAGGCAATACAGAAGTAAATAACAATAAAAAAAAGGACAACATACAGGAAGTTGAAAGTTGAGTCTTTACACGCGTGATGACAGGGGAGAAAGCATGGCTCAGTGGTTAAGAGCACTGGTCATCTTACAGAGGACCTGGTTCGATCCAGCATTCACATGACATCTAAACAAGTCCTACTCCAGTTCCAGGGGAATCCGACGCCCTCTTCTGACCTCCGAGGCATTGCACGACACGGGTGCACAGACCTGCATGCAGACAGTGCATTCACACACATAGAGGAAAAAAAAAAAAAGAGCACTGGCTGCTCTTACAGAGGATGTAGGTTTGATTCTCAGCACCCACATGGCAGCTGACAACCATCTACTCCACTTCCAGGGGATGTGATGCCCTCTTCTGACTTCCGTGGGCACTGTATGACACGGGTGCATTTAGATACATGGCGGGAACACACTCATATACATAAAATATTTAAAATATACTAATGAAATTGACATAGCTGGGTGTGGTGGAATATGGGTGGTAGAGTCAGGAGGATTAGGGGTTCAAGATCAGCCTCAGCCACATGGCAACTTTGAGACCAGCTGGGCTACAGGAGACCTTGTCTCAGAAAAATAAAACAAGTAAGAACTGAGCTGGCAGCTCTCAGGGCAGGGTGGGAGAGCACAAGAGCACCCTCACTCTCACCTGGCTCTGCTGCTCCCCCCCCCCCCCCGCCCCAGCTGCTGGTTTCCTTCATCCACACCCTGCTCACCATGTCCAGTCCACCAGGCTCTACACCTGCTTATTCATGTCCCTCCCAACAAAAGCCTGCTGGCAGCTCAGATGTAGCCCATGCTCTTCCTGAATCCCACCCCAATGGCCCACTGATGGACCCTCAGTTAACAACTAATTAGCTGAGTTGGTGACCAGCATCTTCCTGGACTGCTGGTAGATTGGGAGCCCCTTGTCAAGAGATGCAGATCCATCTGGCTCCATAGCTCAGGATGGATTCACTACATGTAACTGGAGTCCCAGAGAGGAAAGGATTGTCAGGTTCACCTGGGAAGGGGCAATGGAGAGACCACAGCTGGGAGACTCCTTTCTGTGCTGGGCTGTCCTAACAGCCAGCTGTTCCTGAGGAGTAAGGTGGAGAGCCCGGCTTGCTGGGTAGAAGTCCCACAGCCTTGGAGGTCTGCTGTGGCCACGTGCCTTCAGGGGGACACTGCTGTGCTGCCTACTCCTGCCCTCCAACTGAGGAGCCACAGCGATGAAACAATGCTTACCTCATACTTATTAGGAGCGATGAAGTTCAAGGTCTCATCAGGGTCATACAGGATGGAGAAAGCCAACTCCAACACCTCCTGAGGGAGAAAGGGTTTCAGTTAGTTGGAACAGTGACTCAGTGATGATGCCACCAAGGGTCCCCAGGCATGCACACAGTGTGGGAGTACGGCCAGCATTAACTGACCTGACCTGACCTACTCCCTGCTCCGTAACACCTAGGATGTGTGTGACCTTTCTCAGTTTGGAACTAGGTGTATTGCCCCTGCCTGGAATCTCAGCACTCAAGAGGCCGAGAATTTAAGCTATATGACAAGACCCACTCATGAGAAAACATGCAGGCAAACAAACAAAAAAACAAATGCAGGAAAGTATTGCTCTCTAAACACTCAGAACATCTGAATGTCACAACTGTGTATTACTTTGAATTATTTTTATATTACCAAGATGACTGGCTTCCTCTATCATACTGTAATTGCAAAGCTGCGTTAAAAAAAAATAACCAAACTGCAGATAAGTGGAGACAGTGGGAGCATCTAGAAAATAACTGCAACACACAGAATCATACATGATTTGCTTAACTCCATGAGCTTTTCGTACTGAAAAAACAGACACAGAAGTTGGTCACTGTTGTGCTGATACTAAAAAACAACTCACTGATTAAAAGTAGGTATATGAAAGAAGACGCAAGCCTTTACCTCTTTCTTCCATAAACTGTACCATGGGGAAACCCATAGTAGATCAGGGCAAGCTTCTGTACCAAGAAGTAAGTTAATCAACAGAGAATACTCCTAGTTTGCAAATCTTAACTTCTGAGCAGCAGTCTGCTGACATGACAAGAGTGCCACCTAGGCATCATGGGCCTCTTGATCGGTCTGAGCACCATCTAGGATGTGGCCTTGCCAGGGTAAAGTCAAGCCTGAACCAAATCAAACCTCCAGGTCCCTGTGCCAATTTACAGAACTGGGGCAGAAGAAAAGTGAAATCACACCTTAGGGAAACAATCTGAAAAGTCTGAAACTACCACACAAGCAACATGGTTTCTTCAACTAGTAAACCAAAGAGACAGAAAAAGATAGAAGGGTGTACAAATGAAGATGTCCAAGAGACTCATTCTTCTTTTTTTTTCTTTTTTTTTTAATGTGTATGAATGTACTGTCTGCATGCAGGTCTGTGCACCCGTGTTGTGCAATGCCGCAGAGGTCAGAGGAGGGTGTCGGATTCCCCTGGAACTGAAGTTCTCCTGGAATTGGAGTTACAGATGATTCTCAGCCGCCATGTGGGTGCTGGGGATCGAACCCGGGTCCTCTGCAAGAGCAGTCGGCGCTCTTAACTGCTAGGCCATCTCTCCAGCCCCGAGACTCATTCTGATTTATGTGTACAATGTGTGCATGCGTAACAGGTGAATATTCAAAGGAGAGTGGAATATTTCATATTAAATAACTGCTTTTTATTTTGGAGAAAGTGTGAACAAGAGTCCTGGTTTTGTAGGTTTTTTTTTTTTTGTCTGTTTGTTTTTTTTGTATTTTTGAGACAGGGTCTCCCTGTAGCTCCAGCTGTCCTAGAACTTACTATGTAGACCAAGGTGGCTTTAAACTCATAGAGATATGCCTGCCTCTGCCTCCTGGGTGCTGGGGTTAAAGGCGTGCGCCACCAGGCCCAGCTGAGAGTCCTGCTCTTTAGGATACACAATACACGTTCATGAATGAAATGGCGTGTCACTGGGGTCTTTTCAAAACCAGAAGACACAGATGGCAGAGTGGTGGCTAAGGCTGGGTGAGGTGTATCTTTTGGGTTCAATTTACTTTTATGTGTTCACAATTCTAAACAGATCACATGGGAATAATTTAAAGTGATTAAGAGTCAGTGTGGATACTGAACCCGTGTCCCACAGGCACAACCCAGGCACTTGAGCTCAGGATGGACCCCTACTAACCTTGTTCTGCTTCAGAGCACTTTTCTCTTTCATGTGGGGACAATCCTTTCCAGTAACAATGGCCTTAATGTCTGCAACAGGAACTGAAGGACAGGGGGAATGAGTTCCTGGAAGCTGATGCTGCAGGCTGATCAGCACTAGCCTCAGGGCTGGGAGGAAGCCCTGGGCAAAGGGCCAGGAAGCCACAGCTCCCAGACTTCGGGGCCATTCCAGCTCAGGGAGGTGGCCACAGGTGGATCTTCCCCTCTCCTCCTTGGTCACCTACAGTGGACCTTCTTTTGGTAAGGCTGTGTCAAAGCTCACAGGTGGTTACTTGGGTATTTCCTCAAGGAGTTGGGCCTTGGGCACGCCTGTCACTTCCCTTCCCAAGTGAAGGTGGCCACATGGCCCTCGTACTGCAGCTGTTAACAGCGAGGCCACCATCTTCAGCCCGAGCTCCCTGAAACTGCACATGTTTATCACCAAATCCTTTTTAGATGAAACATGACCATTACTCCCACTGTCTAGAAGAACACGAGGCTGAGGTGAAAACTAACCTACGCCAACGGGAGATAGTAACTACTCAGGAGCTGAGCCGGCCCTGCCTCTGCCCACTGCCTTTCAGCAGCCTCCTCACACCTTTCATGATCTGTGCAGAGCCACAGCTGTGATCTTAAGGACTCTCCAAACCACACTGAGGCCAGCCAGAGAAAGGATTTCTAACAGACAAGGAAACAGGCTCAGGACTACGACTCAGGCCTGAGGAGTCTGGGGAGCCAGCAGACATGCACCTACTTTTCTCCTGCAGGGATTCAAAGGTCACCTCCCCTTGAGGGTTGTCATCCAGATCACCGTAGTGCAGCACTTTGTGGTTCAGTGCTAAGCGGCAGTACCAGAACCGTTCTAGAAGGCAAGGAAGGGAGGTATGTGATGGAGATGCAGTGCTGGGCAAAGAATCAAAAGGATGTGGCCACCAGTGCCCTGCAGGATCACCCGGGCAGACCCAGTGCCTCTCTGGCCCCCTCACCTTGCCGCCGGCGATTCCCAATCTTTCGGAAGCTGCTGCCCTCACAGAGCCGGTTCAGGCGTTGCTGCTTGATCAGCTCAAGGATCTCAGGCTGGATCTTCTCCCTCAACTCCCTGGGAGACATGCCCAGTGAGTGGATGGCCACAGACAGAGGTGCTCTCAAAGGCAGAGCTGGCATCTGGCTGTCCCTTGGGCCCTCAGGGACAGACAGCACTTACACAATTGGAGGGGACTGGAAGTCATCCTGACTCATCCGCTCAGACTGGCGCAGCCGCAGAATCTCTGAGTAGCTCAGGCTGCGAAGCTTGCTCTTAAACTGATCCAAAGAGTTGGGTTTAGAGGGCAAGGCTCGAGTGATCTGCTCTCGGACAACTTGCATAACCTGTGGAAAGAAGGTGGTGACACATCACGCTGAAAAACGTGTGGGCCAGCTGGAGACCAAGGTTCTCCCTGGCCCAGCGTTTCAAGCAGAGCAGGCACCACAGATGCATGCTGAAGCCGTGAGTCCTGACTTCCCAAGGGATGACTTCTTAGCTGGTGACCTGAGTCAAAGTGATACGGTGACAGACAATTCATTTCTCACACATTTCAGTAGTCGTGGTTTGAGGGAATGAGCACAGAATTTTGGAGTCAGAGAAATGACTCAACTGAATACTTAATGTGTTCTTTGAACAAGGCACTGAGCATGCTCAGGCCACTCTCTCTCGTCTATGCAGTGAGGAGACATCTTCCTGCATGTGCTCCCATAGAGAAGGCAAGCAGGTGCCCAGCACAGTGTGATACAAAATGCCAGGCTTCTTAAAACAACTGTTAAAAAAGAAAGCAGCCCCCCTTTATCCCCCTACCAAATCACATGGGTGGCACAACCCTAAGAAAATTCTCAGAAAGACTAATGAATACAAAGAACACTCTTTGGGTGGTAGAATTATAGGTAACCTTTCCGCTGTATATTCTCTCAGGTTTTTTTGCTTCATTTTATTGAGATAGGGTCTCACCATGTAGCCCAGACTGACCTAAAACTCATGACTCTCCAGCCTCATGGGCATGTACCACTCTGCTCGGCTTTCTTCCGAAGTGTTCATGTTGAGATGGTAAACTTCAGAACACCTGGCTCCTGGACTGTCCTCCTGTGAGCGCCTAGTACAGTGCTCCATATGGGCACTCAGAAAGCACTGAGGCCTGCCAGGTACCATGGTGTGCACAGGACCCCACCCTCCTGCCTTGCCAGTGCAGCTGTTCACAGAACAACAATGGTACAGCCAGACTTATTTCCCGATCCTTTGTGGAGCACAGGGGCAGGTGCTGGCTTTGCTGGGCAACCCAGGTCTTGGCCACCATGGAAAAGACGCCTACTGAAGGTTACACGAGAAGTCACACTGATTGAGATGGCCTCCCCAGCACCTCAGCCGGTGACTCAGCAGTGCCGACCAGGCTGTTTTTCCAGCTCAGGGATTCCTCAGGCACTGACCAGCTATCAGGGGCTATCTCGTGATGGTGGCTCCGGGATACTGACCTTGTTGAAGTCTTCTGCTGTCGCTCTCATCTCCTTCCAGGTCTTGTTTAGCAGCTGGATGCAGATTCCAAAGAGCTCTTCAAAGGCTCGGTCATGGGTGAAGAACATCGGGTGATAGTCGTTACGTCCTTCATTTGCTGTGAGGAAGCAGGAGAAAGGATGAAGGGTCTGCCCATGAGGTCCCAGGAACACCCCGCCTGAAACTCTTGATTATCTGCACCAAAGTCCTGAAGAAATAGACTACAGACTATGACCATCAACGGGAGGCCCTCAAGTCTTTAGCTCCCTTCTCCAGATTTTTTTTTTTTTGGTCTCCCTCTACCCTGTTACAAAGTCCTGACACACAGTATTGGGGAGCCAGCTCAGACAAAGCGATACTCATGATTACCGCAAATAAGGGTAAGACTTGTGGAGCAAAATTTTTTTTTTTTTTGAGAAAGGGTCTGCCTGTTGTCCCAGTCATCCTGGAATTCACTATGTAGACCAGGCTGGCCTTGAACTCACAGAGAGCTGCTTGGCTCTGCCTCCAGGGTGCTGGGATTAAAGGCATGCACCACCACACCCAGCCTCATGGAGTAATTAACAACTCCCCCAACCTAGTCATCCAGTCCCACTGACATCTAGCTGTTCACAAGCTCCTGTTCCAGCAGGGTTCTCCAGAGGGGACGTAGACTTACGGAGCTCCCCAACCTGCAGGATCTCACAGAGCATCTTGGTAAGCTCAATGGCACTGCGGCCAAAGGGGCATTCATGTTTGTCCTCACGGCTGCTGTTCTCCAGGACAATCTGCGCTCAGAGAGGAAGGGCAGGGTCAGGGGAGAGAAGGCACAGACAGACATCAGGAGTATGGGCCCCCCTTTACCCGGATGTAGGTATCCTGGTGCACTTTAGCCAAGTACAGCATGTTGTCCAAAGCCAGCATTCCAGGAGGAGTCTGGGTGAAGTCCAAGGCCGGGTTGATATGGTTCTAGAGAAATCAAGAGAGCAGATCTGAGCCCTAGATTCCGCACGTGTGGAATGGCCTGGGGAAAGTTCTGCCCTTCCTCCTTTCTGTGCTGCCGCTTCTGGACTCCGCCCCCACGCCCCACCCACACGCCCTGATTCTGCTTCTAACCTGATTGCTGCTAGAATACCAGAAGCTGCTTCATCACACATCCCCCAGCAGACAGTGTGCTGCCAAGCACTGAGTAGGTACACAAGAAACACTCAAACCGACCCCTCTTGGTTGAGGCACTCTGGCTCTGTCATGAACCTAGCTGTGTTGATGAGGTATGGCCCCTCCCCTCCGCCAGGGCTGGCATCCTAGGCCTCTGCTGTGGATCTGGTTTGTGTGTCCAGATGATGCACATTTACTGACTGGCTACCACCAAGGCAAGCCAAGCACGCTGCCCCTCATCTCTTTCTGTCCACTAATCCAAGGCTACCACTATGAAAGGGAAGCTGCTAGGGCTGGTGGCAAGCCTGACTTCCTGTCTGAGGGAAGGTGCTCTGGATACTCACAGTGAATCCGAGCATTTTATAGTCCTTTGTGTACATGGCCTTGCGCTTTTCAGTCCCGCTCCCGGGGACACTGCTAGGATCAGACTCCGCATCAAATGCAATCCTTCTCAGTTCAAATATAATGTCCCTTTGTGCCTGGGAGGTGTAACACACAGTGGACAGGTGATTC
Source organism: Rhizomys pruinosus (assembly GCA_009823505.1). NCBI lineage: Eukaryota > Metazoa > Chordata > Mammalia > Rodentia > Spalacidae > Rhizomys > Rhizomys pruinosus. The sequence continues at coordinate 2,580,317 of VZQC01003147.1, forward strand.
ACCTAGCCAAGGGAAGCAAGGAAAAGAAACTGCAGAGTGTGCACTGAGCCAGGCTGGCCCATCCATCTCTTGGGAAGCATCAGCATTAACACAGCAGGACAGATGGAGACTTCACCCCAAGTCCTCAGGAGGTGCAGCCCATACTAGCTGTGCCAGGGCAGACACAAAACCTCCACACAGCATGCCCAACAAGTAGGGAGGAAACAGCATAATGTATACCAGGAAGGGCCCCCAGCACCTGCCTGGTCATTAGGGTCCATCTTGGTCATCATTCTTTCTTCCAGAAGGTTAAAGGTCAGGACTTGAAGGACATATAGTTGGTGAGCCATCTCTGTTTTGATTGGGCGGTTCCCTCGGATCACATGCTAGGAAAAGCAAAGGCAGGAATCGGGCTGAATGGATTGGCTCTTTCTTTTCTGTTGTTTTTTTTTGTTTTTTGGGTTTTTTTGGTCTTTTCGAGACAGGGTCTCCCTGTAGCCCCAGCTGTCCTGGAACTCACTCAGTAGACCAGGCTGGCCTTGAACTCACAAAGATCCGCCTGCCTCTACCTCCCAAGTGCTAGGATTAAAGGCGTGCGCCACCACTCCCAGCCTGGCTCTTTCTTGAAGAACCACATCCATGCTGTGTGGGGACTTCATTTTCTAGACAGGGCGGTGCACCAGACGCCTCTATTCAGGCAGAGCTGATTCACTGCACCCCAAGAGCGGCATCCCTTCCTCTGCACTCTCCTGGGCAGGGGAGGTGCAATGGAGGGTGCAGGCCTAACATCTACCACAGCAGAGGTGGGAGGCACCCCATCAAGATGAGGACAGGGCACCACCACCTGACTTGTTCCAGGCTGGCACCTCACGAGGCCACTAAACCAGGACAACAGGGAGTGCATGGGACAGGGCCATTGGCAGACAGGCTTTAAAAAGGGTTCCTTTCTTTAAATGACACTGAGTCACCTGGAACCAAGACCAGCTGACTCTCCTATCCAATTTCATACCACCCTCCACACCCCTGTCTCCTGTCACCCCCATGAAAGCTCTGTATACCCCAACCTTGTCTCCCCTCTCCTCTAACCATTCTCTCCCTCTGCCCTCACATCCACCTGCCCTCCCACTATCCGTGCATCACCTTCCTTTGAACCAGTGCCCCCTGCTTCCCTTCAGGCTGTCAGTGTCCTCTGTACATTCCATCGCCCTGCCCGGCCTGCTGAGGATCTTGGTGTGAGCCTGTCTCTTGCTCCAAACACCTCTTTCTTGCCTGCCTCCTGGACTTCTCAACCCCTTCCTGTTCCCGAACCCAGTCACCCTGAGTTCTTTCCTGCCTAGGTTCTCATATGCTCCACCTCTGAGTCCTTCTAGTTCTTACTTGATGGCCTTCACTCTAGAACTGTGTTGGCCAGTAAGGCAGCCATAGCCACTTGTGGCTATTTGTGCTAAATCAGTGAAAAACAGATGCTGTTAAGCCTGTGGCCCTAATTCACAGCAGCATCGCTTTACATGACTGACAGTCCCCTGTGGCTGCCATATAGGGTGGCGCACAGCACTGACAATACTATGGATGTTTCCTCTGCAGGCCTGCCCCAGTGTGAACTGCACAAACAGCTCTGGAAAGCTTGCCCTAACTCCAGCATCTCTCTTGAGCTCGAGCTTCCTGCACAGGCCAATCCTCTGAGACCTGTGCAGTTTGCACTCTGGTGGCCTGAGGCTCACATAGGTACTGAACTGGCCAGGCCCAGGGGTGTGATGCCAGCAGCACACCAGCCCCAAAGCCTTAGTGTGAAAAAAGACAGTGTGGCATGCATCATTGATGATGCTTCATTAATACAGTCACTGCATATTGAAATGTTTTACATGTCTTGGGTTAAATAAAACTGTACATTAAGCTTAATTTCTCCAACTCTAACATCTAAAACTCTACTCCAGGTGAGTTGTACTTCCACACCAGGCTATTCTAGACCTTGTCCTCAGCTAAGGACTTGCCAACTCTTTGCTTTTTCTACACCCATGCTGCCTTGTACAGTTGCCACAGCCACACAGGGCAAATCTACCTGAAATCAAAGTAACCCATTCAGGTCCCCAAGTCATGACACCCTCTTTGGAGGACACTTCCATAAACAGAGGTGTGTGGAAGCCAGCTGCCCTGGGAAGAGAATCGACAGGAATCAGGGATGTGTCCTGCCCTCTAGCCCCTGCCCTGCCTTATGCATGCCCTTTCCTCGCTCCAGCATGTCTCGCTAGCTCAGGCTCAGTGGACCTCTCATTTCCTCACGAGGACTCCCTCTCCTCTGCTCTCTGAAGCTCCAGTCTACTTCTTGTCCCTCTACATCTTTTCTGCCTGCCCCCAATCCTCAGCCACCTCCCCACCTCCACTGCTCCTAATGTCCCTTTCTAATCCTTTCTTCTCACATCTGTCCATCATTCATAACACTGTTCTAAAGAGAGGTGAGCATTAATAGGCTCTAGGTTTTCCTTGGTTTACCCGCTTTGTTTTTTTATATGTATGAGTGTACTGTCTGCATGTAGGTTTGTGCGCCCGTGTTGTGCAATGCCGCACAGGTCAGAAGAGGGCGTCAGATTCCCCTGGAACTGGAGTTTAAGACGGTTTTCAGCTGCCATGTGGGTGCTGGGAATCAAACCCGGGTCCTTCCCAAGAGCAGTCGGCACCCTTAACTGCTGAGCCAACTCCCCAGCCCCTTACCCACTTTTTCCCAAGTGGTAGGAGAGTTAAGTGCTCTATCAACAGCTGGGGCTCTCTGGCTTAACTGAGAGTATGCTTAGCCACTGTCTGCCAGGTCAGTTAAGTGCTGATGTTCAACTGTCTGCTTTGTGGATCCAGCTGATTCACAGCTCACAGAGATTGCCTGCCTCTACCTCCCAAGTGCTGGGATTAAAGACTTGAAGCCTCAAACAGAGTTACATTCCCCCAGTAGGGCTTCCCCAGAGGGGATGCTCTGGAGTTCCCCTAGCAATGCCCAGTAGTTTGCAGCCTCCCAACCACTAGGGGCAGTATTCCAACACTTGCCAGAAGGGTGCAGGGGGTGACTGAGTCTGAGGACCCAGTTATGTTGGGGACTACGGGTTTGCTCAGAGCTCACTTCTGGAGTTCTGACACTTTATGTTCACCCTGGGTTCTGCCCACAGAGACTTCAGAGGTGCCAGGTACCCTGCCAAGCATCTCATATCCCTCTGAGCAAATCAAAGCCCAGAGAGGTGGGGCCAGGATCAAAGCGGACGGGAAAGTAGCCGAGGGCTGGCCAACTGCAAAGCCCACGAGGAGGGCAGCATCATCTCCTACGGCTTCTGGATTTTCCTTGGTTTTTGACAACTAATGAAATTGCTTCTTTTTAACTTGGAGCCTTGTTCTTCCCACCACCCCCAATAACTGCCCTCCTGTATCTGATTATCACCCTCATGATAAACAGGGTGGAGACCTCTTTCCAGCTCTCTGCCCTAGGAAGCAGTGTGATACTGCAGCAGGGTCTTGTAAAATGCAACCTGGCCACTATAACCCTCCCAGGTTGGGGAATACAACCAAACCTGACCTGACATGGCCATTGGGCCTGCTCAGGCCTCATCATAAATTTGCCTCTGCCCTACCTGCAACAGGCGACAGAGCCCTTCAGGGACAGCCTCACTCCTGCTGCACTGCTCTTCCAGTCAGCATGAATGTCCTGCCTGCATCTGTCCTGGTCAGACACTCAATTTACAGTGACAGCCCCTCACTGTAATAGTTAATGACTGTAGGGGCTGGAGAGATGGCCTAGCGGTTAAGAGCTCTGACTGCTCTTGCAGAGGACCGGGGTTCGATCCCCAGCAACCACATGGCAGCTGAGAACCGTCTCTAACTCCAGTTCCAGGGGAATCCGACACCCTCTTCTGACCTCTGCAGCACTGCACGACACAGGTGCACAAACCTACATGCAGACACTACATTCATACAAATAAATTAATTAAATTTAAAAAAGTTAATGACTGTAACCAATAGTAACATAGCACTGGGAACTCACATTCAGGATTATGGATCGAAGGTGCTTCTGCGCAAAGGCATTGGCCATGTCCTGCAGAGAAAAATCAGCAAACAACTCAGCACAGGGCAGGAAGTGGTGAGAGGAAGGTGACAGGTGACATCACAGCTCAGGGCTTTTTCTCCTTAAATTTTTTCCTTTCAAATGTAAAGTGAATAAATGGTAGAAAACCATCAAGTGAGTTTCATTCTAGAAATTTCCCTACTTAAAATGCATGTATGTAAGTGTGCCATGTGTAGGCAATATCCTTGGAGACCAGAAGAAGGCATCAGATCTCCTAGAACTGGAGTTACAGACCACTGCTAAGCACTGTGCTGGGAGCTGGGAGCCGACCTGGGTCCTCTGCAGAGCAGTCAGTGCTCTTACCTGCTGCACTGTCTCTCCAGCCCCCTCCTTTCCATGAATGCAAATGGACTGAGTTTTTCTTCCTAAGGGCACAGTAAATTGCATGGTCTTCACAGAGGGACTCAGGCTGCTTGACAACAGGACACGTGTGTTACAAAGATACTGGGCAATGGACAGTGCACGTGAAACACAAAGCAGCACACGCATCACATTAAGCAGATGCATGGCCACAGCCACAGCTGGACTCTGAGTAAACACAGACTCTACATGAAGGACTGGGTACTGGCCCAACACCCCATGGACACCAGATTCACTTTGGATTGGTTTAGAGAGCACTGTGCTGGGCATCTCTGGGGAGTTTTCATAGCAGGTTCATCTTCTGTCATTATGTTTAGTACCCAGGAAATAAAGTATTCTACACAAACAAGTCTTCCAGAGACTTTTTTAAGATTTTTTTATTTTATATGTATGAGTGTATTACCTGCATGTATGGAAGTGCACCTGTGTTATGAAATGCCCAGAGAGGACAGAAGAGGGTGTTAGATCCCCTGAACTGGAGCTACAGATGGTTGTTAGCCACCAGGTGGGTGCTGGGAATTGAATCCAGGTCTTCTACAGGAACAGCTAAAGTGCTCTCAACTGCTGAGCCATCTTTCTAGCCCCTCCTAGAGATTTCTTAAGAGAACGGTAACTATGCTAGGACTGTGGGCAGGACGCTGCTTCTGTGTGCACAGGGGCAAGGGAAGCTGTGGACCCCTCTGGGTGGTGTTCTTGTCTGAGGAAGAGCTATGCTGTCAGCAGCACCAGGGTTGGCCTCAGGAACTGCTTCCACATTAGTGAGACTTCACTAAAGTAACAGATAGTCTTAATTAGTAAGTCCTCTGCAGAAAGACAAGGGAGTTAAAAAGGAGACAAAAATCGGCTGAAACAAAGAGAGACAAGGTTTGGGGTGTTGTGTGGGTGCTGTTTTTGGTCTTTTCGAGATAGGGTCTCCCTGTAGCCCCAGCTATCCTGGAACTCACTCTGTAGACCAGGCTGGCCTTGAACTCACAAAGATCCACCTACCTCTGCCTCCCAAGTGCTAGGATCAAAGGCGTGCGCCACCACGCCCGGCCCAAGAGAGACTTTTTAAGGGTTCCACCAGTATCATTATTTTGACTATCTAGAAAAATGCACATACTCTTTCCTTCTAGAGACTACAATGATGATCGTTCACTGATTGCCTAGTGTGGGTTCATCAAACACCTATCAGGTGTCACTCTGCTGTGACAGTGTCACCCTGAGGAGCTACTGAGATGAGAAGCTATTTTTACCTAAGCAAAATGGTCCTAGATTATGATGCTTTTAACTTTTATGACAGTTTTCCACAATTCTTTGGTCTCCTCCTTCCAACGTCAGCTGTCTCCCTTCTGACGTTCGTCAGGATAACTTCCCTTCCTAGAGGGCTGCCTCGGCTAGCTTTAGAGACAGCTGTACATCAGTGGGTCTGGGAGGGCTGCCACACTCTCCTGCAGAGTGGGACCTATGAGCTCTGTCCCTTTCCTCACTGAAAGTCTGTCTCACTTTTAACTTCTAGCCATGTTTCAAAAGGCCAGTACCATCCGGAGCATTAAGTTCCATTTTGTAGCCCAAGGACACACTGGCAGGCACAGGTGTCCTGGAAGCGTCTTTGGTAGCCACAGGCTTCACCTGCCACTGGTGGGTAGCTCACAGTGGACAACACCAGTGGACCAGAGCTGGGACAGGAAGCTACCCCTTGGTCTTGGCTGGGGGCAGGCACCCTCCATGTCCCTGCCCAGGTGACTTCTCCAAATCTGTCTCTAAACAAGAATGGGCACCCAAACTCCCTTTTTAACTGTTTAAGCCTTTTCAAAATTTCTCTAAAAAAGTCAAGGGGCCTGGATTTACCCTCACTCTTTGGTATGCAAGCCAGGAGATGATACATCCTTGGGATCATGTGGATGAAAGTGAGGCTGTTTCTTCATCTGATTAAGCCAAATCACAGACTTGCAAAGACAAGGCACAAGGCAAATCCTAAAGGGAAGGCCTAGCCACTCTCCCTGGGCAAGTGTCCCTTAATGCTTCCGTTTCAACAGCAAGATGGACAGCACAACACCTTTCCTGGGCCTTGGTCCCCGAGCAGCTAGACCAGCCCATGTGCTTCCTGCCCAGCTTTGACCTCCCCACTGGGAAGAGGGATGGGCCCTTCCCACACAGCAGAGCTACTTACAGTGACGGGCAGGTCTAGAGGATTAAGGTGCTTGTCCTGCCGGCAGAAAGCAAAAAGCACAGAGAGAAGCAGACGGAATGAGCTTGTAGCTGACATTTAAACATGGACCAGAAGGAAGACAGAGTCACGCCATCCAGACAGACAGAATAGACAAGACCACAGATGCTTCTGGGCATCCCTCTTGTAAAGGAGCTCCCAAGAGCCTGGTCCATGACTCCATTTGCACTTCATTTTAGTGGGGCCATGATACTGATAGAGAATTAGCCTCACTCTTCTATGGGATTTTATGGGAGAGATCTAGAATATTAGTGCTGGAAGGGCCCTTAGAGAGCATTTTATTTGGTCCTTTCAATTTTACAGACAAAGGAATTCGGACTTGGGATTCTGACACACTTGCTCAGCCTGAGGTGGGACAGCACTCGGCTTTCCACTCAGGTCAGCACCTGCTCTGCAGCTGATTCCCAGGTCCTTCCTGTAAAATAGGGTCTAGTGTATCCTCATAACATTGCTGAGTGAGTAGGCCAAGTGCTGTCATTCTCATATTACAGGTGAGGGACCAGGTTGGGACAGGAAGAGTGTGACATGTTTGCAGAGCAGCACACAGTTGGTGATGGAACAAGGAGCTTTGGAATTTGCATCAGAGACCTCCATGCCTGGGGTCTAAATCTCATTTCTTTCAGACCCCTTGACTTCAACAGTGATAGCCAGAGGGTCTCCCCTTCCCTCTTCTTGGTCTTCTAATCCTTGAGTTAGCAAACTAAAGGCATATTAGGCTTGTTGTCTGTTTTTGTAAACTGCTAGAAGATACCAGTACCATTTGTTTGCCTCTTGTCTGAAACTGTTCTGGGCTGTAACAGGCAGGCTGAAGGGTTGCCACAAGAAGAAAATATTTACTCTTCGGCCCATCAGAGGAAAAGTCTTCAGACCCCTGTTCTGATCCAGAAACCAGCTAGTCTCCCTTTCCAGTTCTTTCCTAGGCCTTCCTTAGCAACCACCCTGCTGGACTTGGAGCACAGAAGGAGAACTCCTGGAACCAGAGCTGGATTTATTTCTGTGTTCTGCCCAGCAGAGTAGGCCTGGTGAGAATTCTCTGACAAGAGAAAGGAAAGGTAGCCACAGACCTGGCGCTTGTCTTCAGGGGCCTTCAGGAACAGCGCATTAATCAGAGCGATGGCATAGGTCTGGATCTCCTGGTTGGAGCTGTGTCAATAGAGAGAGGCAGGGGTGATCGGAGGACTGAGCAGCAAGAGGACGATGCTCACACACAGCTTAAAACAGTCAGACTGTGAACAAGTAATGACCTGCAGCTAAGTCAGAAAAGCACTGAGAGCAGCTATATGCCTGACCCAGCCATTCCTTAAGAGTTCATCCAAGAAAATAATCAGAAAGCTATGCATGATTCATTGACAAACTGTTATACCAGAGCACTATCAAAAAGACAAGAATGTTAAGTAACCTATGTGCTCTCAGTAGGGACTCTCTATCCTGTGAGAATCCTAAGTACCTCCCAAAAATCATGTTTGGAAGGGTCAAGATAACTTACCTAGGACTTGGATGGACTTGGAATATTTGTGAGGTGCAGAAATGGTACAGAAATTATTCTATGTATGTAAATGACTGTGCTACTTTTTCCAAAGAGAATAAAACTCAAGAGTTGGCTGGGAGTGGTGGCGCACGCCTTTAATCCTAGCACTTGGGAGGCAGAGGCAGGCAGATCTTTGTGAGTTCAAGGCCAGCCTGGTCTTCAGAGTGAGTTCCAAGACAGGTGGGACTACAGAGAGACCCTGTCTCAAAAACAACAACAACAACAACAAAAAACCTCAAGAGTTCTTACTGCTTTCCAAAGGCCTTTGGGGTACAAAGAAAGTTTAGAATTATCCTTTTTAGAAGATCCAGACACAGGAGTAATTCCAAGAATACTATTCAGTAAGTAAAACAATAACAACAAAACCCCCCAGAACCAAAACCCAAGGTACACATAGCATGTATACTAAGATCTAAATTTTGTTAGAAATATGCAAAGCAAAAGACTAGAGGACATTTGATTTCATGTTTAACAGTTGTTCTGTCTGGAGGTAGGATAATGAGCAATGATACACTATTTGTTGTTTTCCATTATTTTCAAAGTTTTGACTATAAATTTATCTTGAAATAAGCAAAACAGGGGCTGGAGAGATGGCCTAGCGGTTAGGAGAGCCGACTGCTCTTGCAGAGGACCCGGGTTCGATCCCTAGCACCCACATGGTGGCTGGAAACCGTCTTTAACTCCAGTTCCAGGGGAATCCGACACCCTCTTCTGACTTCCGTGGTATTGCACGACACAGGTGCACAAACCTGCATGCAGACAGTACATTCATACACATACAAAATAAAAAAAAAAATAAATTAAGCTGGCCATGGTGGTGCATGCCTTTAATCCTAGCACTTGGGAGGCAGAGGCAGGCGGATCTTTGTGAGTTCAAGGCCAGCCTGGTCTACAGAGTGAGTTCCAGGACAGCTGGGGCTACAGGAAGACCCTGTCTTAAAAAGACCAAAAAATAAAAAATAAAATAAAATAAAATAAATTAAAAAAGAAAAAAAAAAGAAATAAGCAAAACAACTACAAGCATTCTCTAGAATGTTATAAGCCTGTCATGTGAGGCTTTCATCTGCCACGTCATGGGTGCCTCTGTGGCTCCTTCCTGAGAGCCAGCAGCTTCCTGATCACGAAGGTCCTTTGCTGAGCTGAGCACATGTATACTAGTAACAGTGTGCACTAAAACACACATGACTGAATCCTCAGGGAGTCAATCAGAGATAACAGAAGAAAAGTACGTGTACAGCCACCAGAACATGAGAACTCCCTATCTAGGGTTCCTGATGTCCCTCTTCCCCTAACCAACCCTGCCAGCTCTTCATGTATGAAAGCTGGGGCTAAAGAATTATTTAACAGTGAAGCCAGGCCGGGCATGGTGGCGCACACCTTTAATCCTAGCACTTGGGAGGGAGAGGCAGGAGGATCTCTGTGAGTTCAAGGCCAGCCTGGTCTACAGAGTGAGTTCCAGGATAGCCAGAGCTACAGGGAGACCCTGTCTCAAAAAGACCAAAAAAACCCCCCCCCCACACACATACACACACACACACAAAAACAAAACAAAACAAAAAAAACAATAGTGAATCCAGGTGTGGTGGTGCACATCTGTAATCCCAGAATATGGGGGGTGGTGGAAAGAGGATCAGAAGTTCAAGACCAGACTGGGCTCCATGAAACCCTGTCTCCAAATTCCTGCCTGACTCCACATGCAAAAAAAGTGGTAACATAAAATCAGAGCACAGCCAGGTACAGTGATGCACGCCTTTAATCCAGCACTCGGGAGGCAGCTGCAGGCAGATTTCTGTGAGTTTGAGGTCAGCCTGCTCTACATGTAGTGATTTCCAGGCCAACCAGGGCTACATAGTGAGACCATGTCTCCAAACTAAACAAAAAATTTTTTTTAAATCCAAGAAATCAGACCACACACACACATAAAAAAAAAAATCCTGGTGCTCTCTTTTTACTTAGATTAATGGTGAAATGGGTTAGGAGCACAGCTGAGTGAAGACAGTTGTTGGCAGTCCTGCATCCAGGAGATCTGAGCCTTTGAACCCTTTATGGGATCTGGCCCCATTCTGACCAAGTCCAATAAACTGGAAGGAGTAAGAGGCCAAAAGCAATCAAAGAACCCTTGTTTTGGGAAGTAGAGCCCTACACAAAAGCAGGAAGAAGACCAGTACTTCAAAGGGCCCGTCTGTCATCTGCCTTATGACATGCTGAAAAATGTATCCGGAGGTGGTCAGCTTGCTAAAAAACAAACTCAAGTAAAACCCCATTATGTTAGTTAACCCAGGCTGGGTGGTGTCATGTTGGATTTTACGTTTCCTTTGATCCTCACAGACTGGAAAATGGGATGACTCACCATCTAGAGCCAAGGAAACCAAGGCCAGAAGACTCGTGAGGAGGTACTTGGGAGGCTTAGCCTGCGTGCCCTAGAACCTGGATTGAGCTGGCATCCTGAACTCACACCTATCCCACACTGCTCGCATTGCCATTACACCGCTGGCAAGTGTCCACCCAACAAAAAGACTGAGTTTCTACTTAAAAGTAGGCACAGGATTTAAAATGGTGGGTCCTTATTCCCAAGGAGCTCAGATTTCAAATGTACAGCAGATGACAATGTAGTTATATATATATATATATATATATATATATATATATATATCCATCATTATATTACTATAACCAAGTCTAGAAGTGGGAGTGTCTTCCTTCTCTAGCAGCCAAAAGCTACAGGCAGGTGAAGACCTCCAAGTTGCCCTAAAGGGGCAGGAGAGTTACAAAGGACTTCAGCAGGAGCAGAACCTGACAGGGCCTGGACTACCTGAGGAATCCTCACAGACGCAGAGGTGCTAGCCAGACCTGTCACACGTGGAGAGCACCGTCAGATGAGGTGAGGCAAGGAAGGGGCCGCTTACTCACACCTGCAGGTGGGAGATGAGCTGTCCCACTGTGATCTCCTCTGCTATCTTCTGGTATAGGCTCTGGCTGTTCAACACCATGCTCTCCAGGATGGCCAAGGACCGCTGAAGAATGGACACATCCACCATGGGCTGGCTCACATACCCTGCAATCTAGACCCAGACCAGGCACACTGAGTGGGAAGCTCAAAGTCAAGGAACCCTTTAATGCCCTCCTCTCAGCACACTCTCTGTGGGCAGTGGTGGCCAGGTAGACCATGGCATCTGGTTTATGGCAGTTTATGGCTGTACTGGCAAGTGTGCCAGGATTCCCTCAGCATGGATAGCTCCATCTTGGGTGACAGTATTCACACAGTTGTGTTTCTTCAAAATGTAAGAGCTTAAGCTGGGCATGGTGGTGCTCGCCTTTAATCCTATCACTTGGGAGGCAGAGGCAGGCAGATCTTTGTGAGTTCAAGGCCAGCCTGGTCTACAGAGTGAGTTCTAGGACAGCTGGGGCTACAGGGAGACCCTGTCTCAAAAGACCAAGAAAAAAAAAAAAAGAGCTTAATCCTCTTCAAAATAAGGGTTCAGGCAAGAGAAAGTGGAGCCTATGAGACCTACTCATTCTCAGATCTTATTTAATCTCTGTCTCCTCTTCAGACATGTACCTTCTCCCTGGCAGTGAGACCACCAGACTTCCAGGGTCCTTTTAACCTGATCCCTCCTCTTCTCAATCCCCACTGTAATCTCCCTGACACATAATCATTTCACTTTTGCCCAGATGTCTCCAGAGAAGCTCCCGGTGTTTCAAACTAGTGGTAGGTGAACTGCCAGGTCAATGGCTATAATGTTAGTTACTGGTTTTAGTTCAGTTTTTGAATTGAAACTGCCCCTTCTGGAAGAAGAAAGGAGAACGGAGACAGAAGTACCCTTCTCCCCTCAGTCTGCTAACCCAAGCAGGTGGCCTTGCAGACTTGTGAACAGAAAGCACAGTTGCAAATGACATGCACCTTTTTTTCTCTTAGAGAAGGGGAAGCAGTTGGGCTCAGGCTGGCTGACTGACTGACTAGCTTATTCCAAGTCTAGCTAGCAGCCAAGTCTGTCCTGAGCCATGTTCCACCTCCCACAGAGAAGCTTTACTCTAGATTGTGATCTTTTCACGGTGGTTGAGTGAGGACAATGGCCTCTCTTGAAGGCTGGCTATGGAAAGAAACTAACCCCACAACTCCCAGGGAGGCCCCGTGATCAAGAGGGAAACAACTGAGAAACTACATACAGTGTACCGAGTTGCTAAGTGAGGATGTTAGCAGGTCAAGGGGAGCAAATTCATTTTTTTTTTATTTTTATTTATTTATTTTCTATGTGTAATGCCTCGGAGGTCAGAAGAGGGTGTCGGATTCCCCTGGAACTGGAGTTCTCCTGGAATTGGAGTTACAGACGGTTCTCAGCTGCCACGTGGGTGCTGGGGATCCAATCCCGGTCCTCTGCAAGAGCAGTCGGTGCTCTTAACCACTAGGCTATCTCTCCAGCCCCACAAATTCATTTTTAATCTGATGATATTTTCTACGTATGATGAGTTCATCAAGTCAGAACTCACTATAAACTGAGAAGCATCTGATAAAAGTGTAAATCTTTCAGAAGCCCCAGGAAGAACAGTTTAAGGATGAAAAATCCAGCCCTATGGAATACAAAGCTGATCCATGCCAGAGTCAACGGGCTATACTGCCTGCCTCTCCCCTATGCCCCAGAAAGCTGACAGAGAGAGGGAAGAGCGAGAGAGAATGCTGGAGGCCTCACCTGCTTAATAAAGGTGACTGAAACCATGTCCCAGGAGACAATGCCATGGTCCATGAGCTCTAAGAAGGCAGTCAGGGTGAATGCCAGCATCTCACTGTAGCTGAGACATTCGGACACACACAAAACAATACAGAAATTCAGATCCAGGAAGTCAAGTGTGCAGGTAGCTAAAAAGGGACACATTCCAGCAAACACTGTGGGGAATGGGCCCAATCACCAGCGAGGGCCTGCATGCACACCCAGCTGGGTGTGGAGCATTGCAGCCTAAGTTCCCAGCTGGTAAGCTAATGGGCTACTGGGTGCCTAGGCTTCTGGTCTCTATCTGGCTTCATCCCAAGGATGCAGAATCTGTTATCTAGCTCCCCAAATGAAGACCTCTGTCAAATCTGATGCTTGCTGGAGAATCCAAGAGAGCTCACGTCTCAAGTTAACCTTTAGGCCAAGAGGCAGCAGGGCAAGGGAGAGGCACAATTGTGAACATGCATTCAGTTCCTGTCCGAGCAGTTACTAACCATGTGTTTTATCTTCTCCAATTTTAATTTCTTCCTCTGTAACACTGAGTTACACTACAGCATCATCCATTACCTGTACAGGGCTGTGGCCAGGGCAAGCTGACAAACCAGGCAGAGCCCTTACAATAACACTGCTGTGAGGATCAGAACATTTTCTGCCTTTTGTCTCTCCTTACATGTTTAATCATTCATGTAGTGGTACAGTGCTCTATAATTAAACCAGATTCCTCTTTGCCACCATTAATAACACTGCTGGCTTATTAATGATGCTGGGTGTGATGGCATAGCACTGGCGAGGCAGAGGAAGGCAAATCTGTAGGCCAGCCTGGTCTACATAGGGAGTTCCAGACCAGCCAGGGCTACACAGTAAGACGCTGCCTAAAAACAAACAAACAAACAAACAAACAAACAAAAAACAACAACAAAAACCCCCCACTGCTCACAACACTACAAGGTGGACACTTTCATGTTAGAGGAAACCAAGGCTGGTTGATGGAATACTGCATTCTCCCAACTACAGCCAAATATTTCAGGGCTTTGGTGCAGCTGGAAGACCCAAGACTTAAAAACAAATACCTAGGATTAGTTGCTTGGCTTGGCTGAAATTTCAGGAGCCAATCCATCGCCTGAGAGATTTTTGACTCGGTATCTGCCAGCTTAAGCTCTGCAGGCTTAGGTAGGAACCTGAGCATCTGTCACTCACTGCTGATCATAAGGCACAGCTTCCCACCACAACCATAAGCTGGGAGGAGGGGCACTGGAGAAACTCCTGGGGTGGTGCCAAGTCCTGAGCTCCTTGAGACTCTGGGGAAGGGAGACAGTATATGAGAAAAGCCTGGCAGGCACACAGGAGGGTATGTGCATCTGGTGAAAGGGGTTAGATGGGGAGGAAGGCAGGAGGGCTGGCTAGGGACAGCTGCCTGACCGTGCCATTCCCTAACCATATCAGGCCAAGCACTCTCCACAAACTACCAGGTTACTGGGACCAACTCTTTTCTTCCTGACTTCTACAATCCCTATTTTCATTATTCACTTGGCACGAAACAGGGTCCTAGTGTCACTCAACTTTTCAAAGCCTCCTGGACACTGAGATTCAGGACCCCCAACAAGGAATAACACCTGTGTGTGGACCTAAGTTTGGCCCACTAGTATGTGTGGCAGGGGTCCACAGAACTCCTTATCCAATGCCAGGGAAATGAGAACAGGGCCCTGCAGAGGGTCCTGGGACTCTGAACCCCCTGGAAGACTGCAGTAATACTCACTGGGACAGGAGCTTGGCTCCGCTCTCCACAAGCCTTGTCAGCACAACGATGCCATCCATGTTGATGAATTCAGTGGCAAAAGTCACATCGGCTGAAAGCTTGGCCAGCTCCTTCATGGCCTCTAGCCGGGTCTCCATGCTGGAAGACTGGGTCCTTTCCATCAGCTGGCGTGCAGCTCGGGACTGTGAGACCAGGACACAAGTGATGCCATCTGCTCCTTACAGCGGGTTACGGTTCTGGATAGCTCACAACCAAGCCCCAGGCAGATTAGTTTTTCTGATGGCTTATGAGTTGCTAAATAAATGCTTATGGGACCAATAAGAGAATTTCCAGTGTACCAAGCAAGACCAATCTGTAATTATCTGTATCTTTCTGTATCCCTTTGGTCCATGAATTTTTTTTTTTTTTTTTTTTTGTTATTGTTATTTTGTCTTTTTCGAGACATGGTCCCCTAATAATGTCACCAGCTGTCCTGGAACTCACAAATCTGATATAACCATGAGCGTTGCCTTGAGACTCACAAATATCCTCTGCCCTCTTCCGTACCCGAATTGCTATATGTCAAAAGAAGGGCTTGTGCCAACCATCCGGCTTGGGTCCATGGAGATTTTGAAAAAATTATTCTCTATATTTTTTTGTGTGTTTGTGACATGCCATAGACAGTAGTGGGAGAGTGGTGATTCAGAGAGCACAGATACAGAAAGAAGGATAGTACCTGGAGTCTGAATTGCTTTTCAGGGCAGTCCCCGAGGATCAAAACATCCGTCATCATACAAGTTGCAAAGCAATGCCTTACCTTTACACTGAACCTATGCAGTGCTGTAGACATATTTCTGGATCTATGCATTTATTTTTAATTGAGTAAGGGATATAAAGCAGGGAACTGGGAGATCAGACAAGCTACTGAGAGGCAGATCTGGCTTCTCAGGGAGCTTTCTAACGAATGCTACCTAACAGGTTTCCCTTTGAGAAAGCGAGGCCATCCCTGGAAGAAGCTGTGGGGACATGTATGAGAAGCCGAGGGGCCCGTCACTAGAATTGAATTGGATGACCCAGAGGGTCCTTTTAACTCTGAAGTTCCACATCTCCCTTCCCTAAAGGAATCATCCTGTGAAGTGGAGCAGGGAGGAGACCAGAAGCCCCTGGCTGTGAAATGAAGGCTGGTGAAGAGGGAGCTTCCTCCCAGCTCAGGACCCTCCTTAGGATGCTCGTAGCCTTCCTTGGAGCTGAGGCTCAAACCCCTGGCAGCATTGATAATATACTTGTGCGGACTTATACTCAAAACCACAACAAGATCAGGACTCAACACACTGAAATTTCTATCAAGAACATACTGTGTTTCAAACTCAGGAGTTCTCTGTGGAAAGGGGCAATGGAGAGCGGAAAGCAGCTCGCACATGGGATTTCTTTCTCCCCATGATGCTGGGTGCCCTGCTGTGGAGGCCCAGAGTCAGTCGGCTATCCCTCCCCTGGCCTCGCCTACGATTCTCAAGGCTCTCAGTGACACGAAAATCCTCCTGATCCACAGTAGAGGAAGGGTGTGCTGAGAAAAGGTCAGCAGCGGATGCATATCAGAGTATCAGTTCGCATAGAAGCTTCCAGTCCAAATGTCAACTTTCTTCCTGAGACAGCCTTTTCTGGGCTGCTGTGTCCAATCCACTTCATACCAGAGGTCTATAAAATGCTCTGCACTTCCAAAAAAGTGAGGACGTCCAGACTGTCACATACATTAGGCAAGAGCCGAGGGGATGGGGGGAAGGGAAGGGGAGATTTGCCGTTGGCTGAGAAGTTCCTCAGGAGGGAAAGGAACAAGGTGCTAAGAAACAGGCCTAGACTCACAGGCCTGGGTTTGACAGCTGCTTGGCTACCTAGGTAGCTATGTGACAAGTCGCAAGCTATTTAACCTAAGTGCTCAGTTTCCTTGTCTGAAAGTAGGGCTATCTAGTGCGAATCCCTCTTAGGTCTTTGGCCAAAACTGACATGGCACAAAATACAATACAAGTGGATCCATGGACAACCCAGGCCTTGGTGACCACTGAGGACAAGAACGCTCCTCCACACTTGCCATCCCTCCTCCAAAACGAGCTCCTGAAATCCATCCCCAAGAAAAATACCACCTACTACCGGAAGTTCCCAGTTCCAGGGGCTAGCACTCCTGGTGTCACGCTCCATGTAAAGCAGGCCAGGTGGATGCAAGAGTGGCCTCCAAGCCCAGATGACGGACAGGACCCTGCCATTGCTACTTGCAACACTTCACCCGTCCTGTTTCACACAATTACCTACCAACCCAGGAGGGCACAAAGAAAAATGTAACATAGAGAAAGAGACCTAGGGAAGGGGCTGACGAGAGTAGAGAAGAGGTTGGCTGTCAGATCATAAGTTTTGAAAACACATTAAATGGGTCCCTCTTTCCCTTTGGAATTGAGCTTCTTGATACAGTAGTATCAAGTTCTCCACTGCCCCCCAACTTTTTTTTTTTTCTTTCTTTTTTTTATCAAATTTTTTATTTATTTCTGGGGATGGATGGAGGGCCTATCAGTTAAGAGCGACGACCGCTCCTAAATGCAGGGACCCCCGTGTTCTAATCCCCACAACCCACAATTGCGGCTAGAACCGTCTTTGACTCCATTTCCAGAGACTCAAGCTCCAGTTCAGGGGAACGTCCCGATAACCAGTCTTCTGACCTCTTTGGCATCGCACGACATGGGTTCACAAAACTGCATGCAGACAATTTACATGCAATAGCACTATAAAAAAGGGCTAAAAGAAAAAAATTAAAAAAAAATTTTTTTATATTTATTTCTTTGGTGTATGAATGTACCGTCGCGATGCACGTGTGTGATAACAACCATGATATGAATGCGCGGAAAGTCCAGCATAGGTCTCGCTGCCCCTGGAACATGAGTTCTCCTGGAATTGGAGTTTCTCCTGGAATTGGGGTTTGAGACGGTTCTCGGCCACCATGTGGGTGCTGGGATCGGAACCCAGGTCCTTCCAAGAGTAAGGAGTCAGCATCTCATTAAACCCTAAGGCCTCTCGAGCCAGCCCGATGGTCCCCCACAACTTATTATTCAACCACCTGAGGCCACACCAGCACGCCCTGAAGGGATACCTGGGTGTCTCCTAACATTATCTCTTGAACCTGTTCGGAGCTGGCAGCCGTTCTGCTCACTAGAAAACTGCAGACAACACCTTTTCTATCCAATGACCCCTCCCAACTTGAACTCAGACCGACTGGAGTCCTTCGTTACCCTTTCTAATACAATCCATTCTTTTTGGGTGGTTGTGGAATTTTGAGACCAAGGTCTCACATAGCCCGGCTATTAGACTACTCTGCACTGAAGGAGGGGCTATACTCTTGCCATCTGCCTCTGCCTCCTAAAAGGCATGGGAATTACAGGGCTTCAGCGACTCTTGCTACCGTTCCTGTACTAAGGCTTCGCCCTTTAGCAAACCTTTAAGGCAACTTGTACAGAAATGAGGGGTCGGCTTGAACTCCCATCTGCCCTCTACACCCAGCACTTCACCACATTCATCAAGGTTATCTCCTAAGATTTCCTCACATTTCCCTTGTCAACCCAATGCTGCGGTTGGGATGTGAACATCCCTCACCAGCTTCTCAGAGGTTCCTCTCACTCGGGCCTTCCTTCTCTTTATCCCATCTTCCCCATTGCCAGGAATGTGATCTAAACCTAAACTTAAGCACAGTACATTTCCCTCATGGCCCTGGCTTCTTTATAACTGGAATAAGTCCAAGGGCCCATGGGTGGGCCACAACCGAGGCTTCCAAACCCATCTCCATACAAGCTCCACAGCTCCGCAGCCACCAGGCCCTCCACGTGCCCAGCCATAGCCTTCCAAGAGCCCAGTTTTTTAAGCCAGGAAGCATCCAATTTCGTTCTCCTTCCTCCAAGTAATATTCAGGAGGATTAGCATCTGAAGCAACAAATGTCCTGTAATTCCTCTTAGAAGCTTTCTGAAATGCCAGGATGAGGTATCTGGTCCTCATAAAGCTCAACCAGATAGCTCCCTAAGCACAACATCACTTTGAACCTTCATAGGCTTTCCTAACTGGCCAGTTGCTTATCTGCATGCAACCAGGCTTGAAGACAAAGGGCTTTTTCTAGTCCCTTAATTTGTATTCTTTTTTTTTTTTTTATTTAATTTTAATTTTTTTATTAAAAAAAAAGTTTTTTTTAATTAATTTTTTAGTTATTTCTGTATGGGTATCAACGTACTGTCTGCAAGCAAGTTTTTGCACCCATGTCGTGCAACGCCGCGAGGTCAGAAGAGGGTATCCGGATTCCCTGGAACTTGGAGTCTCCTGGAAATTGGAGTTATTGTCATCAGAAACGGTTTCTTAAGCCGCCAGATGGGTGCCTTGGGGATCGAACGGCCGATCCGCCTGTAAAGAAGGGAAGGTCGGCGCTCTTTAACCAGCTATGCTCTCACTCTCACAGACCCTGGCTTAAATTCCTTCTTAACGTCCACTATCACGTTGGCTACTAGTACGTGCTGGCCCCCAACAGGTACTGAAAGCTCCTGCCTACTTCGTAAACGTAAGTTCACACAGGGTGAGAGCAAGTAAACCCTACCGGAGAGATTAGATGAGCCATTGTAAGATGTCCCATTCTAAAGATCACCGGGTCTGAGTAGCAAGATAAAACAAAACAAAAAGGCAAAATAGGTAAGATATTTAAGCAAGGAGATGACTCAGGAAAGGAAACTTCTGGTCATTTAAGAAGTCTAGTTTGGCTCATCCTAACCTGCAAGTTCAATATCTGTGGATAATTCAACAGTGAACCAAAACTATTCATGGGGGAAAATTGCTTTGAACATCACAGACTTTCCCTCATCGTGCTAGGATTCCCTAAGCGGTACTGTAGAGCAGATATTGCCACAGTATGTCCATTCCATTAGGCAGCACAGGCCCCAAAGGTGATCTTAAGGTATAGGGACCGGGCTGGCGAAAAGACGACACCGTGCCTTCTTGTGACCCTGACAAGCCTATCTCCCAACCTGAGATTCCCCGGGCCCCCTAGTACCCCACCCCAGCCTTCTTACAACGATCACGGATCGTGCTTGCTCCCCAGGCACCCACCGCTAATCATCCGATCATTTCTCCTTTTTTTTGTCCTTTTTATTTNGGGTCTCCCTATAGTCCCAGCTGTCCTGGAACTCACTCTGTAGACCAGGCTGGCCTTGAACTCACAAAGATCCGCCTGCCTCTGCCTCCCGAGTGCTAGGATTAAAGGCGTGTGCCACCATGCCCGGCTTGGTCCATGGATTTTTAAAAAATTGCATTTACTTATTTTTTTGTGTGTTTGCATGCCATAGCAGGTGTGGGGAGAGTGGGGTGTCAGAGCACAGTAAAGAGGGGTCTGGAGTCTGTTCTTTCATAGGCAGTCCAGAGGATCAAACTCCAGTCATCAGACTTTGCAGCAAGTGCCTTAACTTTACACTGACCTATCTTGCTGGCTTCTGATCTATGAATTTTTTTTAATTTAGTAAGGATATACAGGGAACTGGGAGATCAGACAAGCTACTGAGAGGCAGATCTGGCTTCTCAGGGAGCTTTCTAACGAATGCTACCTAACAGGTTTCCCTTTGAGAAAGCGAGGCCATCCCTGGAAGAAGCTGTGGGGACATGTATGAGAAGCCGAGGGGCCCGTCACTAGAATTGAATTGGATGACCCAGAGGGTCCTTTTAACTCTGAAGTTCCACATCTCCCTTCCCTAAAGGAATCATCCTGTGAAGTGGAGCAGGGAGGAGACCAGAAGCCCCTGGCTGTGAAATGAAGGCTGGTGAAGAGGGAGCTTCCTCCCAGCTCAGGACCCTCCTTAGGATGCTCGTAGCCTTCCTTGGAGCTGAGGCTCAAACCCCTGGCAGCATTGATAAGCTACTTGTGCTGAACTTACTACCACACAGTCAGACTTCAACACACTGTTTCATCAACATCTGTGTTTCAAACTCAGGATTCTCTGTTGGAAGGGGCTGGAGGAGCAGAAGCTCTCCCATGGGATTTCTTTCTCCCCATGATGCTGGGTGCCCTGCTGTGGAGGCCCAGAGTCAGTCGGCTATCCCTCCCCTGGCCTCGCCTACGATTCTCAAGGCTCTCAGTGACACGAAAATCCTCCTGATCCACAGTAGAGGAAGGGTGTGCTGAGAAAAGGTCAGCAGCGGATGCATATCAGAGTATCAGTTCGCATAGAAGCTTCCAGTCCAAATGTCAACTTTCTTCCTGAGACAGCCTTTTCTGGGCTGCTGTGTCCAATCCACTTCATACCAGAGGTCTATAAAATGTTCTGCACTTCCAAAAAAGTGAGGACCTTCCAGACTGTCACATTACATTAGCAGAGCCTGGGGAGGGGGGGAGGGGAAAGGGGAGGTCCTTGGGCTGAGAAGTTCCTTCAGGAGGGAAAGGAACAAGGTGCTAAGAAACAGGCCTAGACTCACAGGCCTGGGTTTGACAGCTGCTTGGCTACCTAGGTAGCTATGTGACAAGTCGCAAGCTATTTAACCTAAGTGCTCAGTTTCCTTGTCTGAAAAGTAGGGCTATCATGAGTGCCTCCCTCTTGGTTCTTTGGCAAAACTGACTGGCACAAAATAAGCAAAGGATCCATGGAAACCCAGGCACTTGGTGACCACTGGGCAGTACTCCTCCACACTTCCCTCCTCTCAGACGAGCTGCTCTGTCCCTCCCCAAGAAAATACCACCTAACCTCCTGAAGTCCAGTTCCAGGGCTGCACTCCTGGTGGTCACCTCTGTAGCAGGCCTGGTGATCAAGGTGGGCCCTCCCGCCCAGATGCGGACAGGACCCTTGCCATTTCTCTTGCACCTTCACCCTCTGTTCTCACATCCAAATTTACCCAGGAGGACACAAAGAAAAATGTAACTAAAAGAAAGGACTGGGAGGGGCTGCAGAGGTGGAGAAGGGGTGGACTTCACATATTTTGAAACACATTAAATGGGTCCCTCTTTCCCTTTGGAATTGAGCTTCTTGATACAGTAGTATCAAGTTCTCCACTGGTCCCCCCAACTTTTTTTTTCTTTTTTTTTAAATTTTTTATTTATTTCTGGGGCTGGAGGGATGGCCTAGAGGTTAAGAGCGACGACCGCTCTTGCAGAGGACCCGGGTTCGATCCCCAGCACCCACATGGCGGCTGAGAACCGTCTGTGACTCCAGTTCCAGGAGAACTCCAGTTCCAGGGGAATCCGAGACCGTCTTCTGACCTCCGCGGCATCGCACGACACGGGTGCGCAGACCTGCATGCAGACAATACATTCATACACATATAAATAAATAAATAAAAATTAAAAAAAAAATTTTTTTTATTTATTTCTGTATGTGTATGAATGTACTGTCTGCATGCAAGTGTGTGCACCCATGTCATGCAATGCCGCGGAAGTCAGAATAGGGTCTCGGATTCCCCTGGAACTGGAGTTCTCCTGGAATTGGAGTTTCAGACGGTTCTCGGCCACCATGTGGGTGCTGGGGATCGAACCCGGGTCCTCTGCAAGAGTGGTCGGCTCTCTTAACCGCTAGGCCATCTCTCCAGCCCATGGTCCCCCCAACTTTTATTCAACCACCTGGCCACACACACCCCTGGAAGGTCTGGGTGTCTCCTAACTTTCTCTTGACCTGTTCTTAGCTTGTCAGCTTTCTGCTCACTATAAACTGCAGACAACACCTTCTTCTATCCTGACCCCCAACTTGAACTCAGACCTGGAGTCACTTCGTACCCTTTCTATCTCCATTCTTTTTTGTTGTAATTTTGAGACCAGGTCTCACATAGCCCAGGCTGATGTTAGACTGACTCTGCAGCTGAAGGATGGTCTTGAGCTCTTGCTCCTCGTGCCTCTGCCTCCTAAATGCTGGGATTACAGGCTTCAGCTACTCTTGCTACCTTTCTGGCTTCTCCCTTTAGGCACCTTTAAGGGCTACTTGTACAGAAATGAGGGGTCGGCTTGAACTCCCATCTGCCCTCTACACCCAGCACTTCACCACATTCATCAAGGTTATCTCCTAAGATTTCCTCACATTTCCCTTGTCAACCCAATGCTGCGGTTGGGATGTGAACATCCCTCACCAGCTTCTCAGAGGTTCCTCTCACTCGGGCCTTCCTTCCCTTTATCCCATCTTCCCCATTGCCAGGAATGTGATCTAAACCTAAACTTAAGCACAGTACATTTCCCTCATGGCCCTGGCTTCTTTCTGGATAAGTCCAGGCCCATGGGTGGCCACACAGAGGCTTCCAAGACCCATCTCCATAGCTCCACAGCTCCACAGCCACCAGTGCTCCCACATCCCCAGCCCTCCCACATCCCCAGCCATACCTCCGAGCCCAGTTTTTATGCCAGGAAGCATCTCATTTCTCCTTCCTCCAGCTAATTCAAGGATTAGCATCTGAACCAAAGGTCCTGTTCTCTGAGAAAGCTTTCTGGAAATGCCAGGCTGAGGTAGCTGGTCCTCAGAGCTCCCAGAGCTCCCTAAGCAACTCACTTTGAAACCTTCAGGAGGCTTTCTACTGCCAGTGCTTATCTGCTGCCAGCCAGGCTGTGAGGACAAGGGCTTTCTTCTTAACTCCCATAGTCTTGGCATCTAGAACAGTCTGGCCCACCACAGGTACTCCTGCCTACTTCTTAAACGGTAAGTTCCCCAGGGAGGAGCAGTACCTACCGGAGAGATGGCCAGTTGTAAGATTGTCCCATTCTTAATGTCACTTCGGGTCTGAGTAGCAAAGAATAAAACAAAACAAAAGGCAAAATATTAAGATAGTTTAAGCAAGGTGACTCAGTAAGAACTTCTGGTCATTTTAAGAGTATAGTTGGCTCTCCTAACCTGCAAGTTCAATATCTGTGGATAATTCAACAGTGAACCAAAACTATTCATGGGGGAAAATTGCTTTGAACATCACAGACTTTCCCTCATCGTGCTAGGATTCCCTAAGCGGTACTGTAGAGCAGATATTGCCACAGTATGTCCATTCCATTAGGCAGCACAGGCCCCAAAGGTGATCTTAAGGTATAGGGACTATGGCTGCGCGACAGGCAGCTACCGTGCAATTTGTAACCTGCAGACTTTCACCATGGATTCCAAGGGACAACTGTAACACAAAGAGATTCTTCAGTCAGGTCTCGTGCTTGCTCCAAGCAAACAGCTTCTAAGATCTTTCTCTTTTTTTGTCTTTTTTGAGACAGGGTTTCCCTTTAATCCCAGCTGGCCTGAAGCTCACTATGTAGACCAAGCTGGCTTTGAACTCACAAAGATCCACCTGCCTCTGCCTCCCAAGTGCTAGGATTAAAGGCGTGCGCCACCACGCCCGGCTAAGAACCTTTTCTAAGTACCTTTTAGGAAGGCACTGGGGAGTAGGATGGTATGCTCTATACTGCCCAAGGGGCAGCTCTTTGCCCAGGAATGGAACCACCTGGACAGTTTGTAAACTGTGTAGTGTTATCTCCTTGGGCAGGTCACTTGCAAGCAAGGCTTGTCCTGCTCTTGACCTCCCTGTACTGACCTGCTCGGTGATGTAAAGCTGGGGACCATCTGCGTATCGGAGCGTATAGTACTCCGGATTTGGCAGTGACCACCTATGTGAGAGAAAATAGTACATCCAGTTGGCTTCTCCTCTGAGCCTGTCCCAAGGTTTCAAGGGAGTTGCTCAGGGGGTTGGCTGGCCTGTCTAAACACTAGAATCAAAACAGACTGAGCTGTTGAAAAAGGACCTCCTCTTCCTTGGCGAAGGTCAGCAGCACTGGAAATGCAGACCAGAGCACGGGTCTTCCTTCCTGGCTGGACCTCCCAAAGGGCACTTCTGGGTCCCAGAACAAGTAAAGGACTGTGAGAGGTCTCAGGGCCATCCTCCTCAGCTATTCTTCCTCAATGACCCGGCCCATCCCAAGAGCCTTCATAAAAGTTTGTTCAGAGACAGTACCACCCTTAGCCTTGGCTGCCACTGCTGAAAACCAAGTGATTTCAACCTACCCATCACACACTTCCTTGATGATGGATGCCAGGGGCCGTTTCTGAAAGACAAAGAGATAGAGGGAGAGATCCTTCACATGCGTTCTACATACTGGGTTCCAAAAGATGGGCTACCAGCAGAATCACTCAGAGTTCTGGTTGAGGAAGAAAACCCTCAAAGCCATACTGACCCACCTTTCTTGGGGAGTGCCAGGCCCAAGGCTCAGCCTTCCTTACTCTTGATGGCAGTGGCTTCCAGCCTAAAGATACCTCTGTCAAACACCCCAACCCTTTCTTGCAGCTCGGATTCTCGCAGCAAGAGCATACCTGGTCAATTTCAAGGAGCTGGGCATTAGCACCTGGCCATTCAATGGCTACCTTGACGATGTCAGATGGTGGTGGCATTGTTCCAGCGGGCCCTACTTTCCCAAGACGAATGCACAGATACAGCTGCCTGGAGAGAGAGAACCAAAAAGAAGGAAAAAGTCAAAGTGTGGTCCCTTTTCCTTCCTGCTGTCTTCTTCAGAGATCTGAAGACAGCTTAAGGAATGCGTGGATGGCTTTGGGATGCATTCACGTTCAGACTGCAGCCTCTCCTCCGGCTGTTGTCTCTTTAGATTCAATCAGCAGCAGAATTGGAACAAACCAAGCTATCACCTGCAGCTCAGGGAGCAGCAGGATCTGCCAGTGACGCTTCAGTGTGGGGTCAATGGGACAGCGCAGGAGAGGAGCGAGCACACTGACTACAAATTCCCATCTTGGGACCTCAGGAGGGGAGAGGCATGTGCTCCCAGGCAGATAAGAATAGACAGTCTTTTCTTGGTTGAGTGGCTAGCTGAAGGAGGCAGGCCCCTTCTGCTCGGCAGTCATGCTCGGAAGATCCCTTGTCAGCAGGGCCTGCCACACTCTCCTCCCCACTCGCTACTGAGACTTCTGCCCCCTCAAAGGACACAGTGTGGAGCCTCCTCTCTGTGGAATGACGCAGAGTTCAAAAAACAGGGAAGACAACTGGGACAGGAAATGCTATTTTTGTCCCTACTGCCAAGGGCAAGGGCTGCCAGGGGCTCAAAGAAGGCAGTAAGGACACATAAAGGCCCTGCTTCAGAACAGGGCTGTGTGCGTGCATCTGACCCCTCCCCCACTGCTCTTCAAAATAAAGGAAAATAAATCATTTGAAGGGAGTCTGAGAGATGGGCCCATGTGACTGGTATCTAGGCAACTCCGGGGCTTAGCGTATTTCAGCAGAAGCTAAAGCTCTCTCCAAGGTCTGAGGGAGGCAGTCACTCGTGATGGATTATTTCAATGTATATTTGCACTCTTTGCCTGCAGGTTTGGTAGTGGGCACACTCTTAATGAGAAAGACCTTTGTGCCTCCTTCCTCAAGGTTCAGCCACTCACCAGCAATTAGTGCTTCACTAATGGAGACCGCCTGCCTCTGCTGGCACGTGCACCACCACTGTTGCTAAGCTGTTAATCGTGTGTGCTATCAAGTTTCAATCCCAACAGATGTCAGTTCTCACAGCCTGGTGGGCGCAAAAACCTTTCTGGTGAAGAGGAGTCTGTCCTCTGCTCCCTCAGACTCACATGGCCACCTTCACGGCCACTTCCTGACTAGGTGGCCTGGTCAGGAGGCAGCTGTCAAAAGCATCAGCTTGTCAGGACTTGACCATGGAAAAGAAGTGCTTTCACTTATTCTGCACAATGCTCCCAGTAGCCCTTAGAAGGAAGTAGGCCAGGACCACAGTCTCAACTTTAAGGGAACAGGGGTGAAGCTCAGAGCTTGGTCAACTGCCTAGTTCACCCAGCTAGCAAATGGGAAAAAGGGGACAGAACTTAGAGTCGACTTTGGCTGGTGTATCTCCTTCTCCCCTGAGGTCTGAGCTACACCCAGACTGAAGGGATGGAAGCGGGCTAGCTGGGGGCCCGGAAGCTCTCAGTCTCTGCAGCTCCAGGCAGAACCTTCATCTTCGGTATGCAATTTTGATTTGCCCAGGCCCACAACAAACCACTGAAAGGAAATTGCCCCCATGCAAGAACTTCTAGAAGAGTGCTCTGCTATGGTGATGGGGCAAGGCAGAGGCGTGTGCAAGGTCCTATGCGGGCAGCAATGTAACTGGAGGTAGTGGTGAGATTTCTAAAGCCTAATGTGTAATTTACAATAAAATGCATCAAGATGGGGCTGGAGAGATGGCCTAGCGGTTAAGAGCACCGACCGCTCTTACAGAGGACCTGGGTTCGATCCCCAGCACCCACATGGCGGCCAAGAACCATCTGAAACTCCAATTCCAGGAGAACTCCAGTTCCAGGGGAATCCGACACCCTCTTCTGAGAACTCCGCGGCATTGCACGACACGGGTGCACAAACCTACATGCAGACAGTACATTCATACACATACAGAAATAAATAAAATTAAAAAAAAAATGCATCAAGCTTAGATATGTATGTGAATATATATAGAATATAAAAATATAAACACACACATGGTGCTTCCTTAAACCACTAGTGAAGACAATGAACACGTTCACCACTCCAGAGAATGCCCTCATCCCTCCTAGTTCTTTCCAACTTCATCATCATCATCACCATGATGGAATTAGGCCTGTTTTTGTACTTCCTATAAAGAAACGTGTACAGTACAGTGTTCCAGATTGTCAGTTGGTTTCTTTCTTTTCAAAGTGGAAGGGGATTGGGAAGATGGCTCAATGGGTAAAGCCCTGGCTGTGCAAGCCTGAGAACCTGAGTTCAAATTTCCAGAATCTATGTAAAGAGACTGATATGTAGTGCAAGTGTCTAAATCCCAGTACTCCTATGGGGAAATGGAAGGCAGAGACAGGAAGAGTCCTGGGAAGCTCAAAAGCCAGCCAGTCTTGCTTATACACCAGAAAACAAAACTCTGTCTCCACAAATGGAAAGTGAGGACACCCAAGGCTGTCCTCTGACCTCCATACGCTCACTATGGCATGTGTGCACTTCTGCCTCTCTCTCTCTCTCTCTCTCTCTCTCTCTCTCTCTCTCTCACACACACACACACACACATACACAAATTAAAATAAATGGGCAGCAGATACATTAAAAAACACCAGCCTAGGATGCTTTTCCCCAATGAAGAAAGCAAGTGAATTCAGAAGCCAAGGACTTGAGCCCTAATCTAGTCCTGTTGTGATGGGCACAGATCACTTCATTACCCAAGTCTCTGTCTTCTGATGTGAAGATGTGAGTGTACTAGTTCTGGGGTCTTTAGTTCATAATCTCAAAGTAGAACTTAAAACCATGCACATGAGGATGACCTGGTTAAGGGTCCTCAGAGACGTTAAGCCTTTCTCCTGCTGCCTGACACAAACTGTATCTTCTGAACTCCTGGCTCGGCGCTGTCTTCAAAGCCCAAGAAGCTGAAGTTCACTACTTTACAGTCACAACTTTACTTTGGCCTCATATGATAAGCCCTAGGTTGGTTGTTTTGTCTTTTATTAAAACTCATCCTGAATGGCTCATGGCCATTTCAAAATTCACACCCATGTTAAAGCAAGAAGATCTGTAGCCACTCCAAAAGACAGCACCAGCCCCACATCCAGTGACTATTCTTCAGTCGTTTAAATAGCCCATCCTGGGGCTGGAGAAATGGCTCAGTGGTTAAGTGCACCGACTGCTCTTGCAGAGGACCCGGGTTCAATTCCAGCACCCACATGGTGGCTAAGAACCGTCTTTAACTCCAGTTCCAGGGAAATCTGACACCCTCTTCTGAGGATGGAACTGCACGACACGGGTGCACAAACCTGCATGCAGACAGTACATTCATACACATAAAAAATAAAAATAAAAATAATTTAGCCGGGCATGGTGGCACACGCCTTTAATCCTAGCACTTGGGAGGCAGAGTAGGCGGATCTTTGTGAGTTCAAGGCCAGCCTGGTCTACAAAGTGAGTTCCAGGACAGCTGGGGCTACAGGGAGACCCTGTCTCAAAAAGACCAATAATAATAATAATAATAATAATAATAATAAAATAAATAGCCCATCCGTGCTGAATGACAGTCCCCAACCTGCCACAGCTAACCGGACCAAACTGAACACCTGGCTTTAGTTGAATGAATCTAACTCTCTCTAACTCACTCTCTCTAACTCATTCATTCTCTCTCTCTCTCTCTCTCTCTCTCTCTCTCTCTCTCTGGAACTTAAAAGACAGACCAAGAAGCTGAGTGATAATGAACCCCAAGACTGTAAGGTCATGGCTTCAGGCAAGTACTGTGTCAAGCCACAGCCACTCACCAGCTAAAGATGCAGAGGAACAAAAACCAAGAGCATTGCAAAGCAAGCTATTCTGCACTGCTGAGATGGGGCCAGAAACCAGGAACCATAAAATCCCAGGAAAAGATGGGAAAAGCCTGACCACTTTCCCGATTTCAGGGCTACACTGCTGACAAGTGGGCTGAAGGCCCCTGTATTCTGCCAGTGGCACCCCTTCTTCACACTGAGCTCATCTGCATTCCTGTTCACTGAAAGGAAAAAGCCTAAGACCAGGACTGACCCAAGCTCTGAGGAACGCTCTGATGGAGCCAGAACAGATAAAGGTGNAACCTTTGGGCCCATCTCTTGGGTGGAGTCTTCAGTTGGAGCAGCGGATCCCAGGAAGCTTCTCATCGCTTCAGTCATGGCTTGTGTGAGTGAGAGGCCACCGACTGGATGGGTCTTGGGTACAGGGAAGAAACAGATGGTCACAGGACAGTGGGCAGGCAGTTGGGCAGCTGGGTCCTGGGACCAGCTGTGTGGCCTTGGACGAGTGGCTCCTGTTCTGACCCTCGGTGGCCACATCTGTAAAATGGGAGTTGGGGGTGCCAAGGTCTTGTAAAGCCTTAAGCCTCTGGCTTAAGAATGTTCTAGATTCCTCCAAAGTCTGGCAGCACAATGCCTTCCAAGGTCCAATATTCTGCAATTTTTCAGGTCTCTGTGAAGTGGGAGTAGGAAGGGTGTGGCTGGCAGGGGAGGGGAGGGGAGTGGGCAAGGAAGGAAATGAATTACATCAAAACTGGGTCTCAACTAAATCTTATGATGCCAAAGTTCATTGTCTTCCCTCTACAATGTCCTTCCTTTGACGTCATTAACACTAAGGCACTCCTCTAAGTCTGCCCCTCCCTCCCTTTCCTCCTTTATTGCAGTAATGAAGATCTAACCCAGGGCAGAGTATGTTAGATGCATGCTCTACATCCCAGCTCTACTTTTACTTTCCCCTTTAAGTCTCCTAAAGTTGCCCAGGGAGAACTTGTGATTCTCCTGCCTTGCCCTCCTGAGTAGCTGGGATGACGGGCCTGGCTCTGAGGGCTCTGCATGTTAGTTCACAGGCCACCCTGCAGTGGCATGCTTTCCAGACAAGGGAAGGGACATTCTTGGCCTCCCAGCTGGAATCTGATCCTAGGTGAGCTGGTGTTGTAAATCCACATCAAAGGAACTGGCCCACAGCAGCTGTTCAGTGCAGATTTCTGGTTTGTGTATCCAAAGTCAAAGCCAGTGATGCCAAGAGACCCATACAACAGAAATGCTCCTTTCTGGTCTGAAGAAGGCACCCCAAACCTCATGTATTCAGACCAATCTGTCAGGCTCTTCCTGGCTATTGCTGAGTCAGGCCGTGTTCTCTAATTTCTCCTGTACCCTTGCAAGTTCCCTTGTACTGGCTGTCAGAGAGCTCTGACTGAAGCTTCAAAGCCCAGCCCAGATGCCACCACCCCTTTGGATCATCATTAGCTCTCCCTCTCTAGCAAGGCTGGCTAGGTTCTTGCTTTTACCGTACTCTAGCAGAGTTAGAGAATCACACCCTCCTTCCCTGGTTCTTCCTCCAGAATAGGTACAGCTCTATGGTCTCAAGACAGAGAGTGGTGCCTGGCATTCAGCTAAGGCTCAGGAAGACCCTGTGCCCACTTAAACCCTGTGGCTCTGGCTTTCTCCACTCCCACAGTCCAATGCTGGCTCCTGACACGCATGGAGGCAGAAGCTGTTCCCCATCATATCCCACAGCCTTCCAACCACACAGCATCCCCATATTTAGAATTCTGTCTCATGTCTAACGTTAGAATAAGTCTTGTAGAATTTAGTTAAAGGGGGAAAAGCAATCTCTCCAGCATCTTCCCTCTGGAAACATTAGGAGGGAGGAGAACAGAGTAGTGGTTCCTGGATAATTAGCACTCCCAGGATGAAGGGTCTCCTTGTAGGGAAGCCCTCTAGCAGAGGTTTGCTTACTCTTCATTTTCATTTTAGAAAGGAAGTGGAAAATTAGGTCGAAGCAATTCAATAACACTGCAAAATTCTCAGGGCTATAAATAGCCTCCTGCTCTACCACTTGGCAAATGTCCAGGATAAGGAGGCTGGGGTTCCACTTCCGTGCCCCACAACTCTCCACGTCTCCCTCCTGCTCCATTTATCCATTGCCTGTGTGATGCTAGGCTAGCTCTCACACAGAGCAGCCCCCAGTCCCCTGCAGCTGCCTTGAAAGCACCACAGATATGGCAATTTGTACCACACTAAGGCCATACAATGGGAGGGGCCAGCACAGATCTGAAGTGCTCTGAAAGGACCAGAATTAATGCCCAGTCTTTCAACAGCATAGCTGGGCATCAAAACGCGGTTCTCCAGTGGAAGTCTCCAAATGGCTTCTGGAAGGGGCACTAGCAGGAAAGACCCACAGAGCTTATCACCTCTGTGGGGAAGCTTTGGGCTGAGCCTGCCAGTGCAACTGAGGAGTCCAGATCAGGGAGTGAAAGATAATCCCTCCCAGGAGAAGCTGGGGATGCAGGATGCCAGAGGTTCCCGAACCCCCACCGTGGCCGGCCAGCCTCGGGATCCCCGTGCTTTATCTTCTGTTCTATCAGGCCATGCAGCAGGGGAGGCCTGGGTGAGTTTGGTTTATGTTTCCTGCAACAGAACCCTGCCTCACCAAGGAGGTAACTGGAGGTCACACCCTCTTTCTAATCAACACCATCTTAGAAGTCTTTCCCGCCCCCAAGATCTTCTCTTCAGAGTGACTCAATTTCCCTCCGTTAACCATCACCCAAGCAGGGTGAGGCCCTGAGGTACAGAAGTGAGGTTACAACTGGCCCAGGCTAAGGTTCTGACATCCACTGCTGGAAAGGGAGGTGAGGACACTGTACCCACCGCAGCTGACACTTGACCACAAGCCTCATCCAAGAATGGCTAAGAGCCACTATGCACAGAGACAAAAGCACGTGAGAATGAGTAGTGTCTGGGCGGCTCCCCAGAACCCACACTTCCAACACTGGCGTTGTGGGCGTTGTGGGATTTCTACATTAAAGAGCAGTCTGTGACCTGCCTCCCAGAAGCACCCTAACAGTCCAGCTCCTTGGTGGTGCTCAGACTTCCCTGGCCTCAAACACCATGATAAGCTGGCACCTTTGCTGGGCCATCAATCCTCAACCATGTCTGACTAGCCAACCTGTCTGAGCTATGCTTCCAATGTGGCTTGCTAATCCCCTCTCCTGAAGTCAGGGTAATATTACTCTCAGGTGTTTTGCTAGTCTTTAACATACACCTGCAGGAACATACAGACTTCATAATCCTGTGTGAAGTCTCTTGCCTAGCTCCTGGAAGTGTTGCTGACATGGGTGCCCCTCAGTCGGTACTAATGCAGGAGCACCTCTCCAGCCCGGACCCTCTGGTAGGATCCCCAGTAGCCAGCCAGGTCACTGAACTCCATGGTTTTGATGGAGGCTGGGGTACAGACCTTGCTCCAGGAAGGGAGCCACTAGAGGCAACCCTACTTTGCAACACAATGCCCAGCACAGAGCTGTGTCCACAGAATTCCACCCCAAAACACCCTCAGGCCTACTAACTGTCTTGGAATGTGAATAAACTATTAGTGGCTACATTATCCATTGCCTAGAACTTTCAAATCCCTGGCTACAATGGATTTAGATTTAGAAAGGGTCAGAGTTTAGAGAGGGAACAGAAACTGAGATATAAAATCCAGATGAACTTTAAGAAACTGTTTCTTACCAACAGATGAGCACAGTTGCACAAGGAGAAAGAGGGAGGGGTGTGGCAGGCTGGGAGTGACTTTTAGGGTTGTCCCTAAAAGCCCTGGCTGTGGGTCCAACTCCTTCAAAAGTGACCATAACAACACAGCATTGTTCTTAGAAAATCAGGCCAAGCTTCCCTCTCATTCCATAAATAAAGAAACTGAGATCCTGAGAAACAGGCCAGGCCACCAGTTAGGGCCAAAAAAAAAAAAAAAAAAAGGCCCAGCCTTGATCCATTTACAGATCAGTCTTCTCTCTGCTGCACAGCCCTATCACACACAAGTATCTCTAGACTGATCTAGATTCGGGGGTGGGCTATCTTTCCAGGTTCCTCCAGTGCTGACCTTCCTGTGAGGCGGTGCTGCCCAGCATTAAAGATTGCCTGCTGGAGCAGGGCACGCCTGGATGTGGATCCCAGCTCTGGAGACTTCCTTACTGTAAACCTAGGATGTAGACCCAACCACTCCTAACAGAGCTGTATGAAGATTTAGCACACAGTAAGAAGCATTCTGTGTGAACCTCAAGAAGCTGCAAAAACATGGCAACCTCATTTCCCCCACATTAAAAGCCCTGCCTGCCATACTGTGGTTTAGAGTGGGCCATAGGAAAACATTCAGGGAGGAAAATAAGAAAGGCAGAGCACTAGGAAGAACCTTAGGGCCCATAACAGATACTGGGCCAATCTTTCCTAGTTGCTCAGATTAAACCAGCAAGTACCTTAAGCAGCCAAGCAGGAAAGTAAATAAACCAAGCAACTTTCACAAAGGAACTTTCACACAGGAATTAGGCAATCTGTGAAACACTACCCTGCCTGGGAGTTTAAATTCAGTATCTGAAAAAACAAAAACAAAAAAAAATAACAAAAACAAAAATTGTGTGGGCAGCCTCTGACGAATAGTGGATTCTGTTTCTTCACATCATTTGATGTCTTGCACATCTACTCATCTCATGTGTCCTAAGTATACCATATGCATCCTGAAGATGAAGATCGTCACACATGCTGTCCAGGCAACCTCAAGTGGCCTAGAACAGTGCTGGCTTCCTGGTGGACACTCAGTGAGCAGCTGATGAATTCAATCTGACTGGCAGTTCCAACACGGCATCCCCAGCATCTCTGAAATGCTACAGGCCATGGAAGCTGTTCTGTCCTGACCCTGGAACCAGGCTGCAGGAGTGTAGGGATGGTGAGGGATGGTGACTCAGTCAGGGGAGGACCTGCCTTTCAGGTTCTTCTCTTTCTCTCCTTATGTTGTACAGGCTGGTCTTGAACTTCTGTACTCCAGGGATCCTTCTGTCTCAGCCTCTACAGTGCTGAGACTAAGCCCAGCACAAGTTTTGTCCTAACTGCATCAAATATGTGTCTGCTTGTGAGGCATCAACGAAGGTGGCCCCGATACATGCAGATGTTACCTAGGCATGGAACAAGCTGGAATATGCTAATGATTGGATCATCATTTTTTTTTATTTTAATTTTTTTTATTTTTGGTCTTTTCGAGACAGGGTCTCCCTGTAGTCCCGGCTGTCCTGGAACTCACTCTGTAGACCAGGCTGGCCTTGAACTCACAAAGATCCGCCTGCCTCTGCCTCCCAAGTGCTAGGATTAAAGGCGTGCGCCACCATGCCCGGCCGGATCATCATTTTTAAGAAGTCTGGTCCCAACCCAGGTGTAGTGGCACATGTCTTTAATCCCAGCACTAGGGAGGCAGAGTCAGGGAGATCTCTGTGAGTTCAAGGCCAGCATAGTGAGTTGCAGGCCAGCTGGAGCTACAGGGAGACCCTGTCTCACAAAGACAGAAAAAAAAATATGGTCCCCACATCCTGTACCCCAAACTTTCTTGGCATGTCTTAGAGGCAGCATAATGCATAAAAAGAATGACCAGACTCAAGAACAACAGATGGAGGCCCTAACCCTGTCTCCCCTACTCACAAACTCTAAGGTGATCCCCAGAAGGTAACAATTTTCAAGAGTTTTTCTATTTTTAGCCTGTAAATGCAAATTAACAGTCTCTTCAAAAGATTGTGGTGGAAATCAAACACCCTCACATATATAAGGTACTTAGCACTTCACAGCCAACACAGCTGCCTTAGCCACTTCACAAATGGCTGCTGTGCTTCTGTCAAGTGACTATCCCATCCCAAGTGCGAAGTGCACACCAAAGAGTTCAAGACCTCGCCACAGAAAATGTCAAGGATCGCATCAACAAGATCTTATAAATTATACAACTTGTATTATTATTCTGAAACATTTAAGTAAAACATTGCTAAAATTATTTTCCACCTGCTTCTTTTAAGTTCTTTTGATGTGCCTACCAGAAAAGTTTAAGATACGTGACCTGCACCACTTTTTGATAGGACAGCACCTCCTAAGCCTAGCGCCAGGCACACAAAGTATTCTAAAAGGCGGCTTCCATCTCCTTTTCTTCCCTGGGCACAGGCTGCCGGTCCCTCCTGCTTTCCGGCCTGGTTCTGTTCCTCCATCCCTCGCTCTCACCATCCTCATGTTGCTTCTCCACGGGTCTAGTCTAGCAAACACCCCTTCTTCCTCCCACGGCAGGAGGGCCAGCAGCGGAGGGACCTGCTCCGCAGGGCTTGGGAAGAAGCGCTCAGCGGGTAGGATGGAGGCCGAGTCGGCGCACCGGGGCATCGCAGCGGCCCAGAAGTCAGAGCACTGGTGCAGAGAAGGAACAGAGGTGGCTGGCACCGACGGTAGGGGGATGACCGGGCCGGTGCGTCCCAGGCTAGGGGCTGGAGGGGCCGCCGCCCCGGCTCTGGGCCTCCCACCTAAGTCCAACGTCCTCCATCCTCCGCCCGGCCCTTCCCACCCAGCCGCTCTCCGATGAGCCCACGGCCCCTCAGCCCTCGGCCTGGTCCAGCATACCGCCTCCCCGGCGCGGCCTCTCCTCCCCGCCGCCCACGGTCCGTATCCCGCTCCGACCCGCCCCGGCGGGCCCCTCACTCACCAGGGTGCCCGCCAGGCCCAGCTCGGTGCCAGAGTCCCGCGCCGCTCTGCCGGCCTCGCCCGCCCAGCCCTCCTGGGGTTCCGCCCCGTGGAGGCCGGCCTAGATTCCTACTGGTCTGTCTTGCCGTCAAGCTGAAATCCTTCTCTTTAATTGGATTATGTGTTTGTCACTCACGAAGGGGTGGGCCTAGTTGCCCGCGCGGGACTAAGGGACGCCGGTAGACCCCGCCCCTCCAGCGGAGGCCTCGTAAAGAAACAGTACGCCTTTTTCCTGCTGGCTATTTAATCTGAAGGACTGTGATTTCCCAACCGACAGTAGAGATTGCTCCCCACCCAAACTTATTTTTCTTTTAATTTTTCTTTCCTTTTCTTTTGTACACAGCCTAAATTTTTTGAATCCTTGCGATATATTATGGTAAGGACCAAGCTGTCCCTGGTGACCCACAGCTGATCTGCTCAACTGTAGGGATAACTGGTTTGGGGAACGGAGTGGGAGGTGACAGTCGTGTCAGAGGCTATGAGCAGCCGGCTGCTCACTACAGAGTTGGAGCTAATTATACCGGCACCCAGGGCTGACCGTGGGCGCTGAGCAGAGGCAGAGGGGTACAGCTCAGCTGTGCTGTTGGTAGGGATCCGTGGGAGGTAGCATTTGTCACCGCACCTGCGGATCTAACGAGGCCAGGGCACTGCTCCAAGGACTCACGCCTGCGATCTCCTAGATAGGCTAGAGAGGGTAAAATGCAATCCCCTTGTTACAGAAGAAGAGAGGATCTTAGGGGATCAACCATGCAGCTACTGATGTACAGCAAGATGTTAGCCTCTTCCTGTTTAATTCTGAAGTTTATTCATCATTTCTCTTAGCGGATCCTTAAGACAATCCCAGCAGACAGGCATTTTGTTATCCAGTCTGTAAACTGACACTCAGCAGAGGGAGTAGACCTATAAGGTGGCCAGGGCACTTTATAGTCTGTGAAGTGGTTTTATGGACGTTGTTGCATTGGTTCCTGAAAACATCTTAGCATTGAGGAGGATTCTTACCCTGCATGGCTGGTGAATAGGGAGGTACTGCTCCCTGCAGAGTTTCCATGGAGGCAACATTGCTGAAGCCCTGTAGGGCTGTCACAACTTCCCACCAAGTCCACAGAGCACCCATTCAGTGCACAGTCTCCACGTGGTTTTAATGAAAACCGCCACAGACAAATGGGTGTGGCCATGTTCCATTAAAACTTTCTTCAGGAAAATAAGCCATGATCCGGGATAGCGTTGCCCTTGACCGTGCTGGGCCGCTAGGCCTCCATAGACCATTGCTCTCTGGGAGCCTCACAACACCCTTGTCAGATTCATATTTTCACTGTTTGTTGTTAAGGCATTATTATCATTTATAATTTTGTGAGCCTCCTCATTTCTGTGAGATATTTCTCTTAGGACAAGAATGCAAGAATTTATTCCTTGGGGAGACTTAAACATCTACCCCTCTTTATAAAGTCCCAACGACAATCTAGAGTGTGATCCCACCAAGTCCAGCTTGAGAGACCAGTAAATGTATTGGTCTTACTTACAGAGCATGCATGAAGGGTTGCTTACAGAAGAGGGGGTGTCCCAAAGCAGCTGCATCCACAAAGTCTCCAGCACAGATAGTAGCTTACCTATAGCCCCATAGATGAACCCAGACCCCCTCCAGCTAACTTTCCACAGTCTACAAATCTAGCATCTGCTGACGCCACACGCAATTAGGGCAGAAGTACATGCAGCTGGCTGAGGGCCCCAGAATCTCAGGTGAGAATCCAGTGACCCTTCCCACTCCATCTATGGGAATGTCAACAGTCAACAGGCCTGATCTTAAGCATCTCTTGCAAGTAGTCACACTGTTCTGATGATGGTGCTGGCTCTTGTGCAAGATTGCACCCTATAGTGCAGCCTGGCCCCAACTTTCTATGTAGCTCAGGCTAGCCTTGAACTCCTGTCCTCCTGCCTTTCCCTCCCAAGTGCTGTGATTTCAGGCATTCGCCACCATTCCCAGCCTTCATGGTTTTAAAAGGGAAGAATCTGAGGCTTGCGAGCTGAAGGCTACACCTGAGATCCATCTAGAAACCAGCTTAGATCCAGCTTTCCACCTTCTGTCTACCAAACTGCCTGACAGGTTTCGGTGAGCATTCTACCCCAGGTAGCCCATGTCCTTCCTGTCCCACAATAAGATGCCAGACCCGGTCCCCTGGCCTTTTCCTAGTTCCTTGGGTTGCTCTACAGTTCTCTCTGCAACATTCCTGCCATTCCTATGCTTTCTCACTTACTGAAGCCCTGAGTGGCTCCCTTTCCCTTTAATATTAGAGTAAAATCTTCAAGAAAATAGTCTTCCTGGGCTGGAGAGATGGCCTAGCGGTTAAGAGTGCCGACTGCTCTTGCAGAGGACCAGGGTTTGATCCCCAGCACCCATATGGTGGCTGAGAACCATCTTTAACTCCAGTTCCAGGGGAATCCAACACCCTCTTCTGACCTCTGAGGCTTTGCATGACACAAACCTACATGCAGACAGTACATTCATACACATAAAAAATAAAATAAAAAAAACTTAAAAAATTAGTCTTCCTGTGGGCAGTGACTATGTGGAATTTGCTCACTGTCTACCAAAGACCCTTCTCTCTGCTTCTTTTTTGGGGTGTGTGGAGTCAGGGTCTCCCCACGGGTGCACAAACTTGCATGCAGACAGTACATTCATACACATACATAAATAAATAAAATTAATTAAAAAAAAATTAAAAAAAACAGGGTCTCCCAAGCTGGGGCATGGTGGCGCATGCCTTTAATCCCAGCACTTGGGAGGCAGAGGCAGGCAGATCTTTGTGAGTTCTTGGGAGGCAGAGGCAGGCAGATCTTTGTGAGTACAAGGCCAGCCTGGTCTACAGAATGAGTTCCAGGACAGCTGGGGCTACAGAGAGACCCTGTCTCAAAAAAGAAAACAAAAGGGTCTCCCTGTAGCCCCAGCTGGCCTTGAACTTACTATGTAGACCAGTCTGACCTTGAACTCACAGAGAGCCACCTGCTTCAGCTGAGATCAAAGGCATGCACCACCAAGCCTGCCCCACCTGCTTCTGTAGCAGCAGGGCTCACCAGCCCCCATGACTCACTTCCCAGCTTCACTTGTGACAAAGACTGAAAGCCAACTGGGTACATCTTTCTTACCAGTACACGAGGCAAGGAGCCTCGGGCTGAGGCGTGAAGTCAGTGGGCGTCAGTTTCCTTGCTCTTCCTTCCGGCCTTGAACTTGTGACTGTGATATGCAGGAAAATGACCGAGCCTGGCTGCCTCTGCCTCCCCAGTGCTGGGGATTAAAGGCAAGCGCTAGCGCCGCCACAGCAGGCTCCACATTATCTTTTGAGGTAGCATCTCTCAGTGAACCTGAGCTTGCTGTTTCACTTAGAATGGTTGGCCAGGCCAGATAACCAACCCCTCAGGGCCTGGAGTCTTCTAGAAACATCACTTGATTCTCACCAAAGAAGGAAGGAACAGGGTTTGGCTGAGCCAGTCAGCCTCCTCCAGCTCCCACCCCTAGCATGGAGTGAGGGAAAGCAGGGGGTTGGGGGTCCTTCTGCCTCCTCTTCTTGCCCAGTCTCTGGCAAGGTCCCTCTGTCTAGGGCAAGGGCCATGTGCCCAATCTATGTCCACCCGGGCACAGCCACTGCCTCCCCCTTAGCCTGCTCCTTCCCAGAAGAGCTCCTTACCGCCACTGGCAGACTGAAGCCATACAGGGCTGGGTGGCCCCAGGAGTACAATACTTCTTTTCTCACTTCCTTTCCTGCCTTGTAAGGTGGCAGGGAGTTCCCTGGCCAAGGCCTCCTGCCCTGCCTCCAGGGCCAAGGGCCATTCCAGACAGTCTTTACCAGGGCCCTGTCCCTAGCCTTCCTGACCTGCAGGGCCTGGTTTTGCCTTGGCAGCTGTAATACAAAGGGAACTGTGCCCACCTCTCCCGGTCTGGTGCTGTCCTTGTGGTCCACCATTGCCCAGTTCAAGCACCACTTCCCCCTCCAGGGCTGGCTGCAGACTCCTGGCTCCCCAGCCCCTCCTCAGAGGCCATAACCAAGACCTCTGTTGAGGGGTGGGTGGAAACTTGCCCTCCTTCCTGCCAGATGCTCTGCCCTCCCTGCCTCCATCGGGGCCTTGTGCTTCCCCCATGACCCAAGCCTGCCCAAGATGTCCTACTCTGTCCTGCTTTGAGGAGAGAGCTCAGGCCACAAAGGGCCCAGTGCCCCCTTCTGGTGCCCTATCTCCCACTAGCTTCCCAAGGTGAGCGCCACAGGCCAGCCTTCTCCCCTCCATCCATGGCCATACCCCAGCCATTTTGTATCATTATATAAATATATATATATATAAATATAAATATATAAATACAATATGTGAAGACATCTTCTTGGTTTTTATTTTGAAACAATTTTTAGGCTTGTTCCGGGGGGTCTCTGTGCTGCCTGTACTGTATTGACCTGTTTTATAGGTGCCTTTTTATTAAAAAGAAAATTCAAAATGCAACCTCTTGCCTTTTTGCTTCCATACCTGCTTCACTGCCCAACTTGCTGTTGGGTGCTGGGGGAAGAAAAGGGGATCCCAGGGCTTCTCGATCGCTCCGTAGTGAGGGTATGGTCCCTGCAGCCAGAGCACCCAAGTACCCAGTTCTTCCCCACCCCTCCCCCATGCTTGGCTGATGGACTTGAGTGGAGCTGGGTAACCAGATTGGTGCCTGGGAGGAGGAGGGACTCAGAACCACAGGCTAGGCTTCCCCTAAGCAGGTGTGGAGTGGCTTCCTCTGGTTCCGGAGTGGCATCCTCCCAGGGGCATGGCACCAGCCCCCTGGGGCTTGGGGACTTCCCTGCCCAAATGGGCTTCTCACATTGCCCTGCCTAAACTGATCCCATAGATGCAGAGCTGGATAAAATGCCTTCCATGATCCCTTTCAGTCTGTCATGTTCTCAAGCCTCTGTCTCCGTTCTCTTAGCTGCGTCCCCTNTCTGTAACTCCAATTCCAGGAGAACTCCAGTTCCAGGGGAATCCGACACCCTCTTCTGACCTCCGCGGCATTGCACGACACAGGTGCACAAACCTACATGCAGACAGTACATTCATACACATAAATAAACAAATAAAATTTTTTAAAAAATTAAAAAATATTCAATGTAGAAGATTACTGTTTCAGGCAGACGTTCACTGTTTCAGTCAGTTCTTTGACCCAGTTTTTTGTTGTTGTTGCTCCTGTTCCTTCCGATGATTTCCATCACTCCAAAATATGCATATATGCATGCCACACATATATCAAGATTATGATGTTTTAGCATCTTTATCTTATGAATTTATTTTTTTTTCTTTATTAGGCTGAAAGATGTCATGTTTTCCTTAAGGAATTGTTTGAAGGCTCCTCCTTGTCAAGCCCAAACAACCATCAGTCCTGCCTTTGTGCTCCACACTGACGTCTTCCCTTCCCATGGTCACCAAATGAGGTGCAGTAAGCACCACGTCCTGTCTTGATCTTCCTGTACTGGTCTATGTGATACAGCCTGGGTAGTCCAACAATGGCAGTCTATACTCTGAAGAGGCTGAAACCTCAGTAGTTGCTCAGTCCACAAGCTGGCTGTCTCAGCATATACCTGACTTTTATGTGGGTGCTGGGATCTGAACTCAAGTCCTCATGCTTGCACAGCAAACACTACCCACTGAGCCATCTCCAGCCCTAAGTTTTAGGCTTTTCAGTATGTAATGAGTGGACTGTATTTTGAGTTTCCCTATGTTGACATCTGAAACTGGAGCACATGGAAACACCCCTCCCAGCTCCTTAATCAGTTTGCCCTTCTACATTTGTGAGGTTCCATCCCCTCTGAGGCCTCCCTCCCCTCCCTGCTTGGGGAACTCGGCTCTAGCCGCCCTGGGTTGCTGGTGTTCCCCCCTTGCCCCAGTTTCTCACCAGAGCAATCCCAACTCATGGACCCAGCTCACTACTGTTCCACGCCTGTGCCCAGCACTGAACACGGCCAAAGCAAAACACAGAACCTTTCCAGCTCAAGCAGACCTCTCTACAGCGGGGCAGTGTCACTGTACTGTATGGTCCTGGGCAGCACCCAGAGGTTCCCTGGCATCTTCTTTCCTGGGTCCAGGCGGCCTCTTCAACTCAGCCGATGACATCATGTTTTCATGACAGTAGAGGACAGAAGCCATAGGGTTTAGAAAACAACCTCCTGTTCTCTCTGCAGCCTGTCGGCCTCTCAAGTCCTGGTTCCTCTTCCTTTACCAGAAATGCCCCTTGTCCTGGACAACTGCACAGATATTTCCAGCCATCACTGTCTCACCAACTTCCCATCTTGACAGCCACCATCGTCTGTGGCCATTTTTTTTTTTCTCATGGCCTCCACAAAACACCTGACTAAAGCAATTTAAGGAAGAGTTTATTTGGCTCACAGTGTAAGGGTCCAGTGCATCGTGGTGGGGAAGGCATGGTGGCAGGAGTGTGAGGCAGCTGGCCACACTATGTCCATAGTCAGGAAGCAGAGAGATGAAGGCTCAGATGGATTTGGCCTTTTTATTCAATCCAAGACTCCAGCCCATGGGATGGTACCGCCCACATTCAGGGTGGGTCTTCCCACCTTAGTTAACCCAATCGAGAAGGTGCCCAGAGACTTGTATCTGAGGTGATTCTAGATCCCATCAAGCTGAAATCAATATTAATTATCACAGACCTTAAATTCCCTGAATAGCCTGGTACTATTGGAAAGTAGTGGAAACTTAAGAGGTTGTGCCTCAGTGAGGTTTTAGGTCACTGGTGTTTTGTCCTCAAACGGGACAGTAGGACAAGCACCTTCTTTCCTTTTCTCTCTTTTGGACTTGGCTATGACTTAAACAGGTGTCTTCTACCACGTGCTCGGGCCACAATATACCACATCACCACAGGTCAAAAAAGCACTCCCCTGCCATGGACTGGAACCTCCAAACTGTGAGTCCCAGTTTCAGCTATTTGTTACTGTCATGGAGAGCTGACTGACACATGCATCACCCTCTTCCTTGCCACAGGGATGTGTCTGTCACCCCATGGGTTCTGTACAGGGACCATACTGTAGACTGCAACCCTCTGAGCAGAACAGCTGCTCTCTTCATCAGATCTGCCATGTCTGCTTGCAGGAACCCATCACTAGTAGGCCTGTTGATGTTCCCTTAGAGAAGGAGGGCAGAAGAGGATCGTCCAAGCCTCACCCAAGATTCTAGTATCTCCTTTCAGAAACTCCCAACCAGCTGTATAGAATTTGGCCCTAATTTCACATGGCCTAGGGGCGGGGAGGGGGAGTCTCAGGAAGTTCTAGAATATATAAGCTACGGAAGGTTAACTGAAGGAGAGGGCTATCAGCTCTGGAGAACTGTTGTAGAGCAATTTCCTCCAAGATAAACCTTCCCTCTTGGAGGGAAGTTGGGTAAACAGCAGGTGTTTTGAGAGGAGGTGACACATTCCATCCTGCAGGGCAGCTCAGGAAGTATGGTGGTTCGAATGAGAATGTCCCTCATAGGCTCCAAGGATTTGGACACTTTGTCCCCAGGCAGTGGTACTGTTTGGGGAGGTCTTAGAAGGCATGGCCATGCTGGAGGAAGCACACTACTTTGGGTGGGCTTAGAGATTTACAGCCACTCTGCTTTCTGTGCCTGCTTGAAGATGTGATTGATCTCTCAGCTCTCTGCTCTCGCCACCTCCTGTGCCTTGCCTCCTGCCCATTATAGGTTCCAATACCACTGGAACCAGAAACTCAAATAAAGTCCTTTTATAAGTTCCCTTAGCCATGTTGTTTTAATACAGCAGCAGAAAGGTAACTAATACAGGAAGCGAACAACTCAATAGCTTCAGGGAGTCCCCCAAATTGACCAGGTTCACTAGTGCCCCCCCCCAGTATAAACCCTAAGGACTGCTGAGTCATTTCTGCTCCTTTAACTACCCCCTCACCCATTCTCCTGTAAGTAACCTCAATACACCAAGTTAGACTTGGGTGGGGTCCTTACTTTGCGCTGTCACTGGTTCCCTATCCTGGGTGAGTAGGTATCTATTCACATCCGTTCACACAACGGGGAGCCATCATCCATGCTGGGTGAAGACTTTCTAGTGCTGCTGCTCTGGAGCTGCCCATGCTCCTTCAGTAACCCCTCACCCACACTCTGTCAGTAAGCCCAATAATAAACTCATGGGTTCCCCTCCCCAGGGGGAGCTTGGGTGATCTGTCTTTGGTTTGTCATTGGGGCCCTTTGAGGAGGGGGTAGATATATGTTCACATCTCCTCAGGGAAGGAATTCTCCCAACAGACCATCTTCAGAATATGTATGTGGGAGCATAGCACAACAAAATCTTTTTGATTTCGTGTTGTATCTTTGTTTTTTGAATATACCTATTTATTTAGGATTTTTTTTTTGTTGTCTTTTTGAGACAGGGTCTCCCCATATCCCCAGCTGGCCTGGAACTCACTCTGTAGACCAGGCTGGACTCAAACTCACAGAGATCTGCCTGCCTCTGCTTCCTGAGTGCTAGAATTAAAGGCATGTCCCACCATGCTCAGCTAATTTATTTATTTCTTTATTTATTTTTAAGGTATGAATCCAAATACAGAATGGCACTTTATTACCTCCCAGGGTCCAATCCCAGAACTTTGCATCATCACATTCCAATTTGTGGGTAATTTATTTTTAAGTATATGAGTGGTGTGCCTGCATGTATGTAAATGCACCACATACATGCAATGCCTGAAAAGAGAGTGTCAGATCCCCTGGAACTGGAATTATAGATGGTTGTTAACTGTTATGTGAGTACTAAGAACTGAAGCAATTCCTTTAGAAAAACAGCAAGTATGGGGCTGGAGAGATAGCCTAGCAGTTAAGAGCACTGACTGCTCTTGCAGAGGACCCGGGATCGATCCCCAGCACCCACATGGCGGCTAAGAACCGTCTGTAACTCCAATTCCAAGAGAACTCCAGTTCCAGGGGAGTCCGAGACCCTCTTCTGACCACCACGGCATTGCATGACACGGGTGCACAAACCTACATGCAGACAGTACATTCATACACATACAAAAATAAATAAAAATTAAAAAAAAAAAAAAAGAAAAACAGCAAGTGCTCTTAACCACTGAGCCACCTCACTAGCCCGTTTGTTTTGGAGACAGGGTCTCATGTAGCCCAGTCTGACTCTGCAGTCTCCTATGTAGCCACAGATGACCTGAACTGCTGGTCTTCCTACCTCAGTCTCCC
Source organism: Rhizomys pruinosus (assembly GCA_009823505.1). NCBI lineage: Eukaryota > Metazoa > Chordata > Mammalia > Rodentia > Spalacidae > Rhizomys > Rhizomys pruinosus. The sequence goes on from VZQC01003147.1 coordinate 2,625,152, forward strand.
ATGTGCTGGAATCATAGGTGTGTACTATAATTCCTGGCTTTTATTTTTCAGACCCTTAAATTTTTTGGGGGGTCTTTTTTTGAGACAGGGTCTTCTTGTAGCTCCAGCTGTCTTGGAACTCACTATGTAGAACAGGCTGGCCTTGAACTCACGGAGACCCGCCTGCCTCTGCCTCCCGAGTGCTGGGACTAAAGGCGTGTGCTACCATGCCTGGCTGGACCTTTAATTTATTTTATTTTATTTTATTTATTTCTGTATGTGTATGAATGCACTGTCTGCATGCAGGTCTGTGCACCCGTGTCGTGCAATGCCGCGGAGGTCAGAAGAGGGTCTTGGATTCCCCTGGAACTGGAGTTCTCCTGGAACTGGAGTTTCAGACGGTTCTCGGCCGCCATGTGGGTGCTGGGGATCGAACCCGGGTCCTCTGCAAGAGCGGTCGGCGCTCTTAACCGCTAGGCCATCTCTCCAGCCCTGGACCTTTAATTTTTAAATTTAATTTACATTGTTATGTTTGTGCTCTTGAGTGTGGAGTGCATGTGTGGAGGTTAAGGGCAACTTTAGGGGTTTCCTTCCATCCTAGGTTCTGGGAATTGAACTCATGTCAGCAAGTTTGTGCGACATGTGGTTTTATCTGCTGAACCTTTTTTTTTTTTTTTGCCCTTTTTCACACCTTCAAAGCCTGGCTGCAGGTGAGATTCTATGCTAAGGTCACACAGGACCTTTCCTTTGATCCTTTGAAGTAGACTGTTGGCCGTGGTAGCTGTGTTAGATAGCTTTAATGTCAACTTGACACATCTGGGTTGAGAGACCCTCAATTGGGGAATTGCCTCCATTGGGCTGTGAAGTATTTTCTTGATTGTTGAGTGATATGGGAGGTCCCAGTCCTCTCCTAGGGAGGTTGTGATGTATTGCCTAAGAAAGCAGGCTGAGCATGGGCCAAGGGAGCAAGCCAGTAAACAGCACTCCTCCATGGCCTGTGCTTCAGCTCCTGACTCCAGGTTCCTGCCTTGTTCTCTCCCTAAGTGATAGACAGTGACCTGGTTTATGAGAGCTAAATAAACCCTTTCCTCCCCAAGTTGGTATTGGTCAGAGAGTTTTGTCACAGCAACTGAAAGCACACTAGAACAGGAGCTCACACCTTTAATCCTAGAACTCAGGTGGCAGAGGCAGGTGGGTCTCTGAGTTCAGGGCCAGCCTAATCTACATAGTGATTTTTCCCAGCCAGGGTTGCACAACGAGACCCTGTCAACAAATAAAGAACCCAAAACAGCCATTGTTCCCAAGCCTGCCCTGGTTAAGAGGAAGCCAGTACTCAAATCCAGCTCCAGCTCTGAGTCTTTTTCTGCAACATTGCCCTGTCTCCCTTAAGACAGCTCTCTGCCTTAGACAGAAAGAGAAGAAAAATGGCTAAAACGGGCAAATAAAGCATCGTGAAGAAATTTATGGTGACTCGGTTCTTTAAGCGGGAAGCAGAGGGCAGGAGCCAGCCAGCCAGCCAGTCTCGACGCGGCTCTTGAAGGCTGGGTTTCACATAACTCATGATAACTTAATTTGGGAAGATCGTTCTTCCAGGAACCGGGGTTTATGGTGTGTTTATGTGTGTGGAAGTAGAGGGAAGGGTGGGGGAGTGAGAGACTGGGGAGCAGGGGCTGTGTGCCCCAGGGGAACAAGTTCAGAGGACCTGCGAGAGACTAGTGCCCCCTGCTGGTAAAGGAAGCAGCCCCTTTGAACATCCAAAATGCGTGTGGGTGTGCTGGTGTGTGGAGGGAGTAGGAACATCAATGAGGTTTACAAAATTTCTAGCACACACAGTAACTGAGAATAATAGTCACCACTTAGCAATGTGACATCGGGGTGGAGGGCAGGCACCATTTCAAGGATTGTGCATTAATTTATTTACTCCTGGGGACTTCCTCACTGCATGGTATTGAACCTTTGCCCAACTCTCTGGATTAGGAATTATTATTATTGCTCTCATTTTTCACAGGAGGAAGCAGGGCACAGGGAATTAAGTCATTTGCTCTATAGCTATTAAGCAGCAGAGCTCTGCTTCAACAAGTGGACTCTGACCTTGTGGGTCAGAGCTCCGGAAAACACTCTTGATGAGCTCATAGGTCTGGAGTGCCCCCTGGCGGCTCTCCAAGTAACATTTTTACTTGTACAACACACTATCGCTCAGATTTCTCCTTGGTTTTCAATTTCCTAGTCCTTTTTCTTCCTTCCTTCCTTCCTTCCTTCCTTCCTTCCTTCCTTCCTTCCTTCCTTCCTTCCTTCCTTCCTGCTTTCTTTCTTTTCTTCCCTCCTTTCTTTGTTGATTTTTTTGTCAGGGTTTCACATAGACTAGGCTAGCCTCCTCCAACTTGTTATGCAGTAGAGGATGACCTTGAACTCCTGATTCCTCTGCCTCTACCTCCCAAGCTCTCAGAATTTTTTTTTATTTTTGACAATTGTTTGTTTTTAATTATGTATATGTGTGTGTGTGTGTGTATATGTGCACATGATTGTGGGTGTCCATGGGAACCGGAAGAAGGCACTGAATTCCTTACAGCTGGAATAAAGGAGGTTATTAATTGCCTGACTGGATGCTGGGAACCAAACTGGAGTTCTCTACAAGAACACTAAATACTCTTAATCACTGAGCCTTTCCTCTAATCCCCAGAGATTTCTCTTAAAAATTTTTTTATTGCAGGGCGTGGCAATGCACACCTTTTTTTTTATTTTTTTTTTTTATTTTTGTATGTGTATGAATGTACTGTCTGCATGCAGGTCTGTGCACCCGTGTCGTGCAATGCTGCGGAGGTCAGAAGAGGGTCTCGAATTCCCCTGGAACTGGAGTTCTCCTGGAATTGGAGTTACAGATGGTTCTCAGCCGCCATGTGGGTGCTGGGGATCGAACCCGGGTCCTCTGCAAGAGCGTCGGTGCTCCTAACCGCTAGGCTATCTCTCCAGCCCGGCAATGCACACCTTTAATCCCAGCACTTGGGAGGCAGAGGCAGGTGGATCTCTGTGAGTTCAAGGCCAGCCTGGTCTACATAGTGAGTTCCAGGATATCTGGGGCTATAGGGAGATCCTGTCTCAAAAAAAGACCAAAAAATGTTTATGTGTATGAGCATATTGCCTGCTTGTATGTAAGTGTACCTGTTTTATGCAGTGCTTGCAGAGGTCAGAGCGGGCATTGGATCCCCTGGAACTGGAGTTGTGGGATGGTTGGTAGCTACCATGTGGGTTCTGGGAGTCTGTTATCTCTATAATCCCACCCAGAGATTTCTTAAGAGAACAGCACCTGTGCTGGGATTGTGGGCAGGCTGCTTCTGTGTGCACAGGGGCAGGGCAGGTGTCGACTCCTCTGGGTGGTGTTCTTGTCTGAGTGAGAGCTATGCTCCCAGCAGCACCAGGGTTGGTCTCAGGAACTGCTTCCACATTAGTGAGACTTCATTTGACCTAAACAGACAATCTTAATTAGTAATGTAAACTATTTAGCCATTTGTGAGGCATGAATCCCAGCAGGTCAGGAAAGCCCTGGAGCAGACCCAGCAGAGGGCTCATCCTAGCCTGCAGCATGACCAAAGAGGTCCATGTCTGGAATCTCAGCTACTTAGGAGACTGAGTCAGGAACTCTGCAAGTTCCATGCCAGCCTGGACTATATATATAGAGTGTGTTCAAGATTGAGGCTGGAGGATCACAAATCTGAGGCTAGCTTAGGCAAATTAGTGAGACCCTGTCTCAAAAGTTAAAAAAAAATAAGTGAAAGAGGGCTGAAGATACAGCTAGATGGTAGAGAGTTTGCCTGGCATGCCTGAGGTGGCTACCGACCTGCAGCCTCAGGGTTCCTCTATCCCATCATCCCTTGCCTTCATCCTAGAGACTAGAGCCTGGGAACCTGGGGTTCCTGGTCTGATCTACGCTTATTTTCCTCCAGAAGACACCTGCAGAAGTGTCATTGAACTGGGCAGGACTGTTCTGAGCAGCTGCCTATTTGCTGAGAAATGGTAGCAGCCATAATGGAAACGGAGGCACAGTGTTATGGGGGACTCCGGCCTTCGAGGTCTGCCTAGGGGGGAAAACCCTGTGGTTCTGGCTCTGGTGTATTGTGGAAAGCTCTTCTTCCAGGCCAGACTGTTCTTTCTGCAAATAGTGATGTGGAGTCAAACACACCCGTTCTCACATTCGCAGCCTCGGGTGGCGACAAAAAGTGCATAAGCTAAGTAAATGTCAAGGGACAAATGTCAAGGGAGGATGTTCAGGCTCACCTCCCCACATGCCAGCAAGCAAGGCTTGACACCGCGGCTCTGTGGTTCTCTCTGAGGAGATGCTGGTCATATTGAACTTTGAGAGGTGAATAGGAGTTTCCTAGGTGGAGGGTGAAGGGGAGGGAATGACAAGTAGAGAGAAAAGTAGTTTATGGGAAGTGTATAGAAAGACTATACGTTGGACTGGAGGGGCGGATCATAAAAATAATGAGAAAAGGGGCAGGCAGACAGGGAGACTCTCAGGTTTGGCCTGGGTGCAGTAGGATCTACTGGAGGGCCGTAAACAGCTAAATACTATGAACTGACCGGGTTTCCAAAAAGGTCTGGTTGATTCTTGTGATCAGACTCTGTTGAGAATGCCTTCTAGGACAAAGATGGATGAGAAAACCAAATTGTCCCACACTCCTAGGAAATGTCTTGCCGTTCCACGGCCCTGGTAATAAGCATAAGACCAGACCTAGTGGGTTAATGGCAGATCATGCTAGTGGACCTGCCTCTGAAGTGAGCTAAGCAGAGAGTCGTCTGTGCCTTGAACATCAGCTGATTCTTAGTAGATTCACTGCAGTGAGCATGCCTCAAAGACTGCCTCGCCCAACCCCTGCAACAAGGTCATTGGACGCTGACACTTAGGGTGGCCCTATCGCCCCTCGGAGGTTGTCCTGGTTCCTTCAGGCTGCAACAGCCAAACGCTGTGGACTGATTTATATGGGGATGCAGTTCAGATGGCAGAATGCTGCTTGCTATGTACAAAGCCCTGGGTTCCATCCTCAGCACTACATAAACCTGTAATCTCTTTGGTATTGTAAGTTCGAGGTTATCAGAGACCCTGCTGCAAAACCAGCAGAAAACCAAAACCTAACATGGTCTGGAAAACCCAGAAACTAGACAGGAAGACGTCGCTGCTGTGACAGGAAGACATCACTGCTGCCTGGTGACAGTGGTGGGGCGGGGCCTAGAGCAACCTCATGGAAAACAAATGGGACACTGGCTGTACTCAGTCCTTTTCCAGACCTCCACCTCCCCACAGCATCCTGATGATCTGTGGAGTTGGGTCCTTTAGGAGCTCGTCAGGGCGGGGCTGCCACCCTGAGATGTGTGGCTTCCCGTGGAGAGGAAGAGGTGTCTGGGGCTGCCTCACACTGTCCAGGTGTCTCCACATGACCCAGCTGTGTCCACCATGTTAGGGTGTGGCATGATGGCCTTTACTGCCTGCTGATTTGTTGGTCCAGCCTCTAGAGCTGCAAGAACTGTTTCTGTATGTGGGTGGATGTGTGTTTAGTGTGGGCAGTGCTTAGTGTGTCCGTCTATGTAGTATGTTCAAGGGTGTGTGTATTTGTGGTATGTAGTGTATGTGCAGTGTGTATAGCATGTGTATTGTGTGTGGCGTGTGTAATGTATGCAGTATGTATATGTAGTATTTGTGTGTATAATGTGTGTAGTGTATGTAATACATTTCTCTTTTGTGTGTGTGGTGTGTGAAGTTCATAGTGTGTTCAATATGTATTTATGCATGTGTGTGGTATGCATGTAGTGCATGTGTATATGTGTCTCAGATGTTATGTGATAACATACACACGTACACATGTGTGACTCAGATACACACATACATCATGTTAGGGTGCAGCATAGAGGCCTTCATTCTAGGGTGTTGGTACTGGACTTCCAGCCTAGAGCTGTGAATAATACATGTGTGTGTGTGTATGTGTGTGTGTGTGTATGTGTGTGGTGTAGTGTATGTATAAGGTGTATATGTATAATGTGTGTGTAGTGTATATGTGTGTGTAGTGTGTGTGGTGTATGCATGTGCAGTATGTACTTTGTTTATATGTATGTGTAGTGTGTAGTATGTGTGCTATATGTGTAGTATATGTATGTATATGTATAGTGTTTGTGGTGTGCATGCATGCGTATCTGTTTTTGATGAAAATCATAACTCTTACCTCAAAGGGGTTAAGAGTTTATCCTGGAGGCAAATATGAGTGAGTATGGCCTGGAACATAGATTCAGGTAATTCCAATTCCATGCTCCAGTGTGGTAACAGTTCTATTATGGTTGTATAGTAACAGAACAAACAAAAGTCATAAATCAAGACACTTTTCTTTTTTTGGGGGGGGTATTTTTGAGACAGGGTGTCCCTTTAGTCCCATCTGGCCTGGAGCTCACTCTGTAGACCAGGCTGGCCTTGAATTCACAGAGATCTGCCTGCCTCGGCCTCCCAAGCGCTAGGATTAAAGGCCTATGCCACCACACCCGGCTAAGACACTTTTCAAATACATTGGTGATTACATTCAGTAGGCGGATCATAGCAAAGTGGGGTGGTTTCTGCTATAGGTCTCAGATGCTATCTGATGACATTCTTAGCCTTTTGATTGGTGGGACTTGGTGGTCTGCTAAGTTAATACATTTTATGTATTATGTAATTTAGTCACAAGAATGTTAATTCAGAAACAGAGGTGGGCAAGTGTCATGGTTAATCCTGGGTGTCAACTTGACTGGACTAAGGAACAAATAAGAGAAAAGGGTCTTCTGATTGGACCACCTCAACCCGGATGGCCCACCCCAAATGTGGGTGTTACCTTCTGCCGGCAGGCAGTATTTAAGGCCACGGCAGCGGGAGCTGGCCCCTTTTTCCTTCTTCCTGCGGCTTGCCTCTCTCTCATCTGGTGAGTTTGTCTTGCTGCTGTGATCAACCTTTCGGATCCCAGCGTGTACTGAGACTGGCAGATCTCCTGGAATCCATTCGGGCCTTCAGCACTAGACTGGGACTGATGCGTCCAGCCTTGCGGACTGAGCAGCAGTTCCCTGGATTCCCGGCCTCTCCAGTTCGGCGCTACTGTTGAGCTCCGTCACGTGAGCAAATCAATAAATTGTATATAGTTATATATATTCATCCTGTTGCTTCTGTTTCTTTAGAGAACCCTGACTAATACAGCAAGGTATAGCTGTTTATAGATAATTGGTGAATAGGCTCTGGATCTGCAACATTCCAAACTCCCGGAAGTCATTGAAGAGCTAATCAGCTGGTCAGCCTTGCAGGAAATTTAGCTCAGGATGCAGGCAGTTTTTTCTGGGAGCTTCCTTTCACACTGTGTGGTACCACACGTACATACGTGTGTGAAGTCCAGAGGTTGGCATGGTATGCCTTCCCCAATTGTCCTCTGACTCAGGATCTCTTGCAGAACCCAGAGCTCAGTGACTTGGCTAGTGTAGCCAGCCAGTTTGCCCCAGGGGCCCTCCGCTCTGCTCCTGCATGTTGCAGTTGTAGGCTGGGCACCACACCTGTCTGATTCCCCGGGGATCTTAATTCTAGCTCTTATTCTTCCACACCAATCGCTTTATCCACTGGGCCATCTCCCAGCCCAAACTTATTTTCTTTATAAATTATCCAGTCTGTAGTATTTTATGATAGAGCCAGGAAAGTAGAATTCTCTGATAATATAGTGCAAACAAACACTAGATGGAAAGAATGAGCCAGTATTAGGAGCCATGGAAGACTGATGCAAAAGATGCCTTATCTCATATGAACTTCAGAAGAGAAGAAACTGAGGCCAGAGGCTCTGACCGGTTTGTCAGTGTCTGCCCAGCTATGGCACCTTTCCCTGCATTTCATAATTCTCCTCAAATGGCAGTTGCGACCTCTGTTGATGTGAACATCCACAGCAAGCACATTCTGCTATTTTCGTTTCCGTGGGATGGATTCCCACGTGTGGGATTCCAGGGTGAGAGGAGACACGGAGTTGTTTTATTTTGATATATGTTTCCAGATTGCTTGCCATCGAGGTCACCGCTGCTGGTGGCGCAGTAAACTGTCCCTTCCCAGGCTGGAGAAGGTGTTGCCACGGGGTCCACATTGCTAGTCTGCTGTGAGGAAAGTGAGAATGTTTTGTTGTGTCATTTGCATGAACCTCGCTCCTGGGGAAGCTGGGAATTTCATCCATTCATTCACTGTTGCCATGTGTGCATCTAACCACACCTGTTCAGTAAGAGGCTCTGTGTCAGGGCTAGAGAACAATAGAGGAAGATGCCCCATGTCCTGCACTGATCTGTCTGCACACAGACATGCAGGTGCCACACACACACACACACACACACACACACCACACAAGTAATTTCACATATTAAGTTGTGTGTTTTTTGTTATTTGTTTTTTGGTCTTTTTTTGAGACAGGGTCTCCCTGTAGCCCCAGCTAACCTGGAACTCACTATGTAGACCAGGCTGGCCTTGAACTCACAGAGATCTGCCTGCTTCTGCCTCTCAAGTGCTGGATTAAAGTCCTGTGCCTCCCATGCCCAGCTACATATTAACTTTTATTGTTATTTTATTGTTTTTTATCTTTTTGTTTTTTTGGTTTTTGTTTTTTATTTGAGACAGTTTTTTCCTATAGCCTTAGCTGGTTTGGAAATCACTATGTACCAAACTCACAAAGATCCACCTGCCTCTACCTTCTGAGTGCTGGGATTAAAGGTGTGCACCACTGTGCCTGGATCATTTTATTTTTTTTAACAATATATTTCATTTTATTTTTGTATCTATGCTTGTGAGAGAGAGAGAGAGACAGAGTATTTTGCACATGTGTATGTAGTACCGGCAGAGCTTGAGTTACCAGCATGTGCGCCACTTGATGTGGGTGCTAGAGTCTGAACTCCAGTCTTCAGGATTGACCTGCAAGTTCTCTGAATGGCTGAGCCATCTCTCCAGCCCCAGTTTCTACTCTTATTTTAATTATATCCATAGCATGCACAATAGTTTTTCCGAACATCTCTGTTCTAGATGGCTGGGCAGAGCTATTTCATAGCCATTTTTGTTCTTTACTTAGCTCCCACCTGCCTGTAAGCAGTGGCTCTATTTTTCTGTGTATAGCAGACATCCATCACACTCACCATGTCCCCTTCTCTTTTGAGCGACACTTTTACACTGGCAGAGATTCACAGTCACGGGTGTCCCACATCTCCTTGGCGTGAGTTAGATTGGAATTCCCAGCCTCCCTCACTGCTAAGATTGTTCTACTTGACCCTTCTGGGATGAATTAGAAGTCCTGAGTAGGAATTCCATTTCTGAAGGCTCACCTGGGTGGGAAGCACAGGCAACAAGCCATGACAGTGACAGTTCTGGAAGAGGTTGCCAGGACGACCTTCCTAGCACTGGAAACACAAATGGCAGGGCCTTCCCCAAGCCAGCACTGGGTACAGCTTGCCCTTACTTACCTTTTACTTTTTTGGTCTTTTTGAGACAGGGTCTCCCTGAAGCCCAGCTGGCCTGGAACTTGCTCTGTAGACCAGGCTGGCCTTGAACTCACAAAGGTCCTCCTGCCTTTGCCTCCTGAGTGCTGGGATTAAAGGTGTGTGCCCTCACACCTGGCTTTTTCTTTTTCTTTTTTTTTGGGGGGGGGGCATTGCTTACCTTTAAGTCTGGGTTTCAGCCCTTCCAATGACCCTTCTAAATACCCATTACCTATTTTTCTTTTCTTTAAAAAAAGAACTATATGGGGGCTGGAGAGATGGCCTAGTGGTTAAGAGCGCCGACTGCTCTTGCAGAGGACCCGAGTTCGATTCCCAGCACCCACATGGCGGCTGAGAACTGTCTTTAACTCCAATTCCATGGGACTCTGACACCCTCTTCTGACCTCCATGGCATTGCACAACACGGGTGCACAAACCTACATGCAGACAGTACATTCATACACATAAAAAAATATATATATATTAAAAAAAAAAGAACTATAGCTGGGCGTGGTGGTGCACGCCTTTAATCCTAGCACTTGGGAGGCAGAGGCAGGCGGATCTTTGTGAGTTAAAGGCCGCCTGGTCTACAGAGTGAGTTCCAGGACAGCTGAGGCTACAGGGAGACCCTGTCTCAAAAAGACCAAAAACGAAGAGACAAATAAATAAGAACTATTTTATTCTAAATTATGTATATATTTGTGACTCTGTGTGTGTTGGGAGGGGCGGTTCTATGTTTACCTGACCTGTTGCTTGGTGCCAAACATTTTATGCTGGTGGCTTTTTTTTTTTTTCACACATTGTGCCAAGATCAATACCTCTTAATCTAGTTTGGAATTTTATTCCTAATATACAGGGTGTCTGATGTGAACATTACTAATTATGCTTTATATTTATTTTCAACCCCAAACCAATTATTTTCTGATCCTGAAGATAATGAATGGACAGGAGTGTCTGTTGTGACCCCCCCAATTAGCCGTGTTGGTAGGGGTGATATTTTGTCTCCTTAACCCTTAAAAGTCTCCCCAAGGAAAGATGCCCCCTGCAGTTCCTGGTCATGGCTCCGAGACAGCAAATGAAGAGGTGTCCCTGAGTGGCAAGCTGTGAGCTGCACTGGGCGCTCGAGGTTCTTCCCACGTCCCCTTCCGAGCACAGAGCTGATTCCTACACCTGCTTCGATGTTGCCAGAGAACAGTCCCTAGGGTCAGCTTCAGGAAGTCCTGCCTGCCGAAGGTCACAAGCTCTCCCGGGATGTGACCCATTCTGGTCACCTTCCAGGTGCTCTGGCTCAGCTCTTCACTTCAACTTGGGATAACTGAGACATCACTCCAGCTTCAAAACTCCTGAAGGAGGGAGCTTCACTTTATTTTTTTTTGTATTTTTGAGACAGGGTCTCCCTGTAGTCCCAGCTGGCCTGGAGCTCACTCTGTAGACTAGGCTGGCCTTGAACTCACAGAGATCTGCCTGCCTCTGCCTCCCAAGTGCTAGGATTAAAGGCATGCACAACCACGCCCGTCCTGGAGCTTTACTTTTACTGAATCTATGTCCTAGCCCCCCCCCCATTACCCCACCCACCTTCTTTCCCTTTCTCCAATGCTGAGCCTGAGTCTTCCCTAATGAGCTTCCTGTATGAATATCTCTGTTCTGGACAAGCCAGCTATGACAAGAAGCTTCTTTTATTCTTGGGGGATGCACGCTTGAGTGGGAAATGTCAAAATATTGGTAACTTATTTTCAAAATAGCTCAGAAAACAATGTGCTTGCATGTGTGTGTGGGGTGTGTGTGTGTGTGCACGCAAGGGAGAGACTGAGAGAAGGCAAGTATGTACAGTCTTTTTTTTTTTTTTTCTAAGACAGGGTCTCCCTGTAGCTCCAGCTGGCCTGGAACTCACTCTGTGGACCAGGTTGGCCTTGAACTCACAAAGATCTGCCTGCCTCTGCCTCCCAAGTGCTAGGATTAAAGGTGTGCACCATCACGCCTGGCGTGTGTACAGTCTTAATGAGTAGAAGTCGGAATGATTCACAGGTGGATGTTTACTTGATATTCTGAAAAATTTGAAGGCGAAAATCAAAGTTTTCCTCTTCTACCTTTTGAAAGGGTTTCAGTGGGAACAAAATTCGACTTGCATGTTCAAGCTGCTGCCCTTACCTGAGGCTGCTTTGTTTGTTTTTAATCTTTTTTTTTTAAACTCAGTTTTTCAGTGTTAGAATTCAGGTTTTGTCACAGCTCATAGATTTTTTTCATATAACATTCTCATTATTATTCATTAGAAATAATTTCTAATTTTGATTTTGATTTCCTTTAGCTGCATGGATGATTACTTGAGCAAATTTTGGATATTTTTTGGCCCTTCTCTGCTTGGCCAACTCTAGTTTTATTGCACTGGGATCTTTGAAATGGCCTGGAGTATTCTGGAATTTTCTGCATTTTGGAATCCAGTGGAACCCACTCCTAGGGCCCTGGGGGATGTCTGCTTGAAGATGTCTCGGTGCATTCACCCTCCCATTAAAACCAGCTGCCTTCCAGGCATGGTGGCATATGCCTTTAATCCCAGCACTTGGGAGGCAGAGGCAGGTGGATCTCTGTGAGTTCAAGGCCAGCCTGGTCTACATAGTGAGCTCCAGGCCAGCTGGGACTAAAGGGAGATCCTGTCTTAAAAAAAGACCAAAAGAGCCGGGTGTGGTGGCGCACGCCTTTAATCCTAGCACTTGGGAAGCAGAGGCAGGTGGATCTTTGTGAGTTCAAGACCAGCCTGGTCTACATAGCGAGTTCCAGGACAGCTGCGGCTACAGGGAGACCCTGTCTCAAAAAGACAAAAAAAGAGAAAGGTTTAAACAACAACAACAACAACAACAACAAAACCAGCCAGCTGCTGAGCCTTCTGTGAGCTGAGCTGCTTCTGGGTATAGAGTGGGCATGAGTCCATCTCTGGGGTTCCCACTCTTTGCCTCTGAGCCCCATGAAAGCTCACAGACCAGAGGCCCTGGGTGATGGGAAGAAGAAAAGAAAAGAAATCTGAGAACATTTGACTTTCAGAATTCCTAGACCCACTGAGGGAGTATACCCACATAGGTGAGTCTTCTTCCAGCTCCAGGCTTCAAAAAGCATGAAGAGGTGGGATTGGCTGGAGTGATGGCTCAGCATTTAAGAGCACTGGCTGCTCTGGTGAGGACCTGGGTTTGGTTCCCAGCATAGCAGTTTACATACAACGTTTTGTAATTCCAGTTCTAGGGGACCTGATGCCCTCTTCTGAGCTCTGAGGGTACTGCATGCAGGGGTGCACTTATTTACATACATGCAAAACATTGCATGCAAGGGTGTAGTTATTTACATACGTGCTCATAGGCATAAAGTTAATTAATTAATTTAATTAATGAGCACTTGACAGTGTGGGAAGTAAATAGGCCTGCAGTTCTGGCAAAGTTTTGGCCTTTGCAGCCGAGGAGACCTAAGAGCAGACCAACACTTTCAGCTGGGTCCTATGGACCTGGCAAAACAAAGACAGCTGGACCAGCTGTTGTTCAGGATGTCCCTGCTGTAGGTCCCAGCAGCTGACCGGCATACGCAGGACCCAGCAAGGAGAAAGACAGTCCATCCAGGGGGACCTGGATGTGAGAAGAGAGAAACATAAAGAGAACGGAAAATTCCTGGCCATGGAAGATAAAAAATAATCATCATCAGAAGAGGAAGGTGCCATAGCACATGCACATGCTATGAGCACTATGCTGGTACACGGTGGCACACACTGGCACACGTATGCCTACACACACGTACACACACATATACATACAGGTATTTAAGTCCATTTTCTTTTTTTATTTATTATTTTTTATGTGTATGAGTTTACTGTCTGCTCGTAGGTCGGTGCACCCATGTTGTGCAATGCTGCAGAGGTCAGAATGGGCATTGGATTCCCCTGGAACTGGAGTTAAAGATGGTTCTTAGCCACCCAGTGGGTGCTGGAAATCAAACCCGGATCCTCTGCAAGAACAGTCAGCGCTCTTAACCGCTGAGCCATCTCTCCAGCCCCTTGAGTCCATTTTCACACTAAAAATTTTAAGTGATGAATCATAGGAGAGAGTCATCAATCACTGTTGAAATCTAAGCTGGAATCAAATGTAGAAAAAAATCACCAAACAGAGGAGAAATTCTAACAGATAAATACTGTGAGGGGAAAGGGAAGAGGCTGTATGAGCAATGCAGCCAGTCAGATAATTAAATGGTTGAATTATGTAATATTGAATTTATTACTGTAGATAGTAAAAGTCCACAAATGGAGCAAATAGAAGACAGGCAATGATTAAATAAATATTGGAAGTCATTTTCTCCTGAAAAATTTCCAATAAAAACTTGACCTGTAGATCTGAAGGGTCAACTAAACTCCAAGCAGAACTTACAAAGAATTATGCTCACTTTTCCATATGGCATGAAAAATTGACTCACACTGCAATATGAATATGAAAGCTTATCAGAGTTCAGCAAGTAAAGGTGCTTGTTGCTAAACCTGATGCCCTGAGTTCATCCCCAGGACCTACATGGTGGAAGGAAAGAACTGATTCCTGCAAGCTGTCCTGTGACCTTCACACACCTGCTGTGGCACATGCAGTTACATACACAAAAACCAAAATTAAATGTTAAGGAAAAAGGTTTATAAAGAAGTAGCTTTAGACTCTGAGGGGATGGGGAGCTTAGGGGGAAGCCCGGTGGTAGGGGAGGACTGAGTGTGCTCCAGCTGCTGGTCTAGAAAGAGGAGAGGAGGGGGTCTGAATATGTCAAAGCACATTGTATGAAATTCTTTTTTTTTTTTTTTTGGTCCTTTTGAGACAAGGTCTCCCTGGAGCCCCAGCTGTCCTGGAATTCGCTCTGTAGACCAGGCTGGCCTTGAACTCACAAAGATCCACCTGCTTCTGCCTCCCAAGTGCTGGGATTAAAGGCGTGCGCCACCACGCCCGGCTCATTGTATGAAATTCTTGAATCGATAAAAATATCTTAAAAAATATGTGGCCATGGGAGAGTGGTTGCAGTGTGTCTGTCTGATCTGGATGGAGTCCAGAAGAGTTAGGCCACACAAACACTCACACAGGGGCTGTGCAAGTGGGAGTTGGGCATGAAACCAGGGCCGGGGAACACTGGACAGAATGCAGCACTGCCTTTGCTCTTGTCCTGGTGGCCGACACAGTACCAGTCTGGGGCCAGCTGTGCGCTAATTCAAATCTCCAGAGGAGCCAAAAGAAGGGTCAATATTAGAGACTGCTCATTAACAACCACTGCAGTGTCATTCTGTGATAAAATACTCTGACCAGAAAGGAACTTGGAGGGGGGGAAAGGGTTAATTTGGTTTACACTTCCAGGACATATTCCATTACCAAGAGAAGTCCGGGCAGGAACTCATGAGATGAAGCAGAAACCACAAAGGATGCCGATTGCTGGCTCTGGCTCGCTAAGCCAGCTTCTCTATACCACCTAGGACCACCAGCCCAGGAAATGGCATAGCTCACAGTGGCTGAGTCCTCCCACATCAATTCAGACAAGACAGTCCCTCACAGACATGCCCACAGACCTACCCAATAAAGACAATTACTCAATTGAGACTCTTTTTAGGTGATCCTAGGGTGTGTCAAGGTGACAGTTAATGTTAACCCATACAACTTTTTGTAAGACACTATTAATTAACAATAACAAAAGAATTATTTTATTTATTTATTTTTTTTGGTATTTTCAAGACAGGGTCTCCCTGTAGCCCCAGCTGTCCTGGAACTCACTCTGTAGACCAGGCTGTCCTTGAACGCACAAAGATCCGCCTCCCTCTCTGCCTCCTGAGTGCTAGGATTAAAGGCGTGTGCCACCACACTGACTCAAAAGAATTTTTTAAAATGAAATCTTGCACTTGGGAGGCAGAGGCAGGAAGATCACTGAGCATTCAAGGCTAGCCTGGTCTAAATAGTGAGTTCTAAGCCAGCTGGAGCTATAGGAAGACCCTGTCTCAAAAACACCAAAAAAAAAAAAGTCGTACAAAATTCATGACAACACAGTTGTATTAAGTGAGATAAACCAGGCAGGCACTGCCTGTACTCTCATTCACCCTGATAACATAAAATGCTGTTCTCAGAGAAGTTGAGAGAGGAACGGGCAGGAGGGTGGGAGGGAGAGGGACAGGTTGACCACTGGGTACTAGTTAAGAGCTAGACGGCAGTCAGAAGTTCTTCTGAGCTCCTTCTCAGTAGGGTGGCTTATAGACAGGTACACTGATCTGTGTGTTCCAAAAAGAGAAGACAAAGGAAAATACTCGTTAGTGGAGTGGGAAGGTATTGAACTTCACCAACATCTACAAGAAGAAAAGTAACACAACTCAGCAGGAATGAGAAAGAGAACGGGGTGAAACAGTCAAAAGGCAGACATAAAATAGATGGGATCCATTTTGACACTGTTCTCAAATGGGCTGAATTCTATTAAACCCCAAAGGCCACTGTATAGGGCTGGAGAACAAAGCCCAATTCACATGCTGTGGTTAGGAGTTCCCCATCCGGCAGGGCTCTGTGTAACCGGAACCCAACCCACACAAGTTTCAACATGTAAGAGATTTGATTTCCCTTGAGTGAGGAGAGTGTAGGGAGCCCTGGCGGTGACGCTGCTCTTCCGTTCGTTCTTCCAGCTCCCCCCACCCCCTGTACCTGTTCTTGACTTGGTGGTCTGCCTGGTGGTGTGACAGTCTGTGCTGGTTACTGTGCCCAGCTCATGAGCACGATGGCTGCACACGACTATTTACCATAACAAATGGACAGCCGAGCCATGCTCCAAGCCTAGGCTTCTTTCTCTTTGGTCAGCTGGTTTTGTGGGACTCAGTTCTTCAGGCCATGTGAGTGTGAGCTAGGGAAGAGGTCACAGGCAGAAGAAATAGGGCCTGAAGTCTCGCTCATACAGCTCTTTGGTGCCACGTGGTCCCCCTCTCTCAGCCCACTTCTGTTCTGGCATGCTGCAGGGGCCATTGACCATGCAATTTAGCCAAGGGGACAAAATATGCCTTACTATGGGGATAGCTCTGGATATATGGCCATCGGCTATCCCATGGTCAGATGTTCCATCTCTACCTGGCCTTGTGGCATTAAAGCCTGTGTCTCTGCTGTGAACGACGTGGTCTGGATCCAGATCCCTAATTCGATTTTTAATTTTCATTGTCAACTTGACTGGATTTAGAAGCACTTTGGAAACACACCTCTGGGGGAATCTATGAGGGAGTTTCCAGAAAAGTTTAAATGGGGCCAGCACTATCCTGTGGGACAGCAGTCCTGCATTCAGGCGTACATCAGACATGTGCATGTGCAGGCACAATCTGCTTAACACGCTAAGCAATGAATAGTACAGGGCATACCTTGTCATGTGATGCTAGCAGCGCTTGGCCTCATGAGCCAACTTGTCTGCACATCCCTCTCTGGGTATGCACCACGAGCTTCGACGCTGTGGAGGTCTAGGTTTGGGCACTGGGAGGTGATGTCATGCAATATAGGGGCTGCCCATCCCAGACCGATATAAGCTGCTTGTTGCATAGAATAAACAGATTTGTACCCTCTGATGTGTTCTCTGGGATGTTCCTGGAGTAACCTTGTGGCCTGCCCTCTTCAGCCTGTTCAGCCATGGGGTCAGTGGCTCTACACTATCCCATGGGCTGGGGCCCAGACTGAAGAGGAGAAGCCCACTGAGCACAGTGTTTATCTCCCTGCTTCCTGACTGCAGGTGCAGTGGGGCTAGCTGCCTCCTGCTCCTGCCTCCATGCCTTCCCTGTCGTGAGGGACGTCCCCCTTGGACTATGAGCCACAGGAAACTCTACCTTCCTTGGGTTGCTTATGTCAGGTACTGTCACAGCAGGAAGAAATGGAACACACGTGGGGATCTGAGTTGCCATTTTCCCAATAAGACCTGCCATAAGCCTTGCTCTGTGTTTTCTCTCCACCAGCATCTCGAATACCACATGGCCCGGCTTTGAGGCCACTTTTTTTGTTTTGTTTTTTGTTTTTTTTTGGTCTTTTCCAGACAGGGTCTCCCTGTAGCCCCAGCTGTCCTGGAACTCGTTCTGTTGAGGACACTTTTATTGCAGCCTAGACCTGTGTGGAACTCTTTCTTTCTCTGGGCCCCTCTTAAACATGGCAGCCTTTTGCTTCACCTTGGGCCAAACAGTACACTCAGTGTATGCTGTCTCCAGGTTGCACAGCATGGAAGAGGTGAGAGGTGTAGTAGAGTCCCCCGTACTTTGGAGGGCTGCTCCAGCACCCTTGAGATCCTTGGAGCCTGTTATGGTTTTGATCTTTTTTTCTTTTTGAGACAGGGTCTCCCTATAGCCCCAGCTGGCCTGGAACTCACTCTGTAGACCAGGTTGGCCTTGAACTCACAGAGATCTGCCTGCCTCTGCCTCTCAAGGTGCTAGGATTAAAGGCGTGCACTACCACACCGGGCTTAAAGATGGTTCTTCTTGGGAGGCAGAGGCAGGCGGATCTTTGTGAGTTCAAGGCCAGCCTGGTCTACAGAGTGAGTTCCAGGACAGCTGGGGCTACAGAGAGACCCTGTCTCGAAAAGACCAAAAACAAAAAAGATGGTTCTTAGCTGCCATGTGGGTGCTGGGAATTGAACCCAGGTCCTCTGCAAGAGCAGTCAGCCATCTCTCCAGGCCCCTCAATCTTAAGTGTCCCCAAAGGACAGTTTGTTGTGGCCAGCTGTCCCTTAAAGAGACTGGAACCCCAACTCCTCATCTTATGCTTCCTCTTCCTCCTCTTCCTCTCTCTCTCTCTCTCTCTCTCTCTCTCTCTCTCTCTCTCTTTCTCCCCCTCTCTCTCTCCCTCCCTCCCTCCCTCCCTCCCTCCTCTCTCTCATTCTCTGCAGCCTCCATGGCCGTGTGTTCCTACCACAATGCTCTACCTCTTTGACACAGGTGTCAAAGCACCAGGGTCAAGAGACCATACACACTGACACCTCGGAAACAGTGAGCTGACATAAACCTTTGCTCATTGAAAATGATTTTTCTCAGGTATTTTGTCACAGCACCAGAAACCTGACTAACACAGGACTCTAAATATTATACTGATTTGGCCAGCACCCGTCTTTGAAGAGTGTGTCTCACACCGTTCAGAGTTCTTCCATCTTCCTAAGGCCTCCACTCTGCAGACAATTCAGCCAGCCTCATTAGCAAGAGTCCTGGAGCCAGTATAATGTGCGGGCATACGCCTGTCAGATCCCTTTCTATTACATCACAGAGGAGGACTGAGGAGTGAACACAGCCAGACGTACAAGGTGAGGCCTGCAAGTGTCTGTTCCCTGTGAGCATGAGCTGATGCGTGCCTTTCTGATGGGGATGAGAAGGAACATTACAGCCAGGTTAGTGGCTGTGTTCATATCCTTCAGATACACTGATCCACTGTGGCAGGGGTGATGCATGTGGCACAGCAGGCTCACTGAGGCTGCCTGTTTGGTTGAGTTTGCTGTCATCCACTCTCATGCTCTGAATAGATTTGAGGACTACAGGCCAGTCTGGTGAGTTAGATGCATGCTACACTGGGAACTAACCTCATCAACATCTATGGTTCTGAGCGTTAGTTCAACCTCTGACCTATTCCCAGAACTGTGACATGTTTCAACTTCCTCCCCTGGCTGGTTGAACTGGAGAGCTATTGTCCGGGCTTCTGCTGGGTTTTTCAACTAGCAATGTAACCAGGACATAGAAACTGATTTTGCTGAAAATACCAAATCTCCATTTGGTCCCTCAGATGTCTCATGGGTAACTGGAAACAGAATTGAAGCCTGGCACCTAGCCTTTCACTTTCCTTCCTTAAACTTGGACTCAGAAGTCTACAGTTCTGTAGGCGGAGGCAGGCCACCTGTGGCCGCATTGTCTTAAATTGTCTGCCTGCCATTCACACCTGTCCCTCCCCGCAGGTGAGAAAGGCTAGTGACACACCTTCTGAGACAAACTTGTGATATTTACAGAGCGTGATGCAGGGGGTCTGGGAGTGGGCCCTGAGAGATGACATCATTCTGTCTATATAAGGGAGGTGCTGTCTGTAATAAACGGATTCTTCATCACCACCAGACAAGATTTAGTGATTTACCGGGCTGGCTAATTGTGGATCCATCAGATTCACAATTGGGATTCAGCTAGCTCAGCCGCTTAAGGGGGCATTCACCCCCTAAGCCAGAGGTAAAGCTCTAAGGATAATTAATCCTATAGCTTGGTTGAGGCTACGTAGCAAGGGTCTCAAGCATGGAGTGACCAACTCTTAGACTGGGTTTAGTTGACTGTGAGGCCTGGGAAGTCACCAGCTTCACAGCCCATGGGCTGCAGAATAACCAATCCTGCAGTCTTCTGCTGCTGCCGAAAGGTCACCAGCCTTTCAGAATAGCTACCAGTTTTGTTGGCAGTCTTCATCAGCAACTGGGTGGGCAACTAGCCCCCCCCCGTCACATCATCAGCAGCACCAAACAACTGGCGCCTCCATCAACGGTGACCTCCCACATAATTCTGAATGTGGAAAAATAAAACAAAATTTAAAAAGGCTGGGCATGGTGGCCCTTGACTTTGATCCAAGCACTCTAGAGGCAGAGGCAGGTGGATCTCTGAGTTCCAAGCCTTTCTGGTCTACATAGAAAATCTAGGCTAGCCAGGGCCCTCTTCTAGTCTTCATGGACATTGCATGACATGGGTACCTTTCCTGGCTTGGAAAAGAAAAAGAAAGAAAAAGAAAAAGAAAACAAACACCTCTGCACATGGGCACATAGACAGGTCAGTCACTTAAGGAGCATTTGTCAAAAGCTGGTAATGGCTCCCTGCTGGCTGAAAACATCAGGATCAGAAGGGACCAAAGTACTTTCAAGATTTGCAGAGCATTATAATTAGCAGATTACCAGCTGCTGCTTAAGAACATTTTTTTAATTTTTTATTTATTTTTGTATGTGTATGAGTGTATTGTCTGCATGTAGGGTGCATGGAACATTTTTAAACCGGGTGTGGTGGCATATGGCTTTAATCCTAGCACTCAGGAGGCAGAGGCAGGCGGATCTCTGTGAGTTCAAGGCCAGCCTGGTCTACAGAGTGAGTTCCAGGACAGCTGGGGCTACAGGGAGACCCGTCTCAAAAAGACCAAAAAAAAAAAAGAACATTTTAAAAACTTTATTTTTATTTTATGTGAATGGCTGTTAATGCCTGCATGTATGTAAGTGTACCCATGTCATGCAGTGCCCATGGAGGACAGAAGAGGGCGTCAGATCCCCAGGAAGTGGAATTATACATGGTTAGCATTTGTAGGGGCTGGAGAGATGGCTCAGCAGTTAAGACCACTGGCCGGTCTTGCAGAAGACCCAGGTTCAGTTCTCAGTACTACATCGTGACTAACAACCATACTTAGCTCCAGTATCAGGGGATCTGATGCCTTCTTCTAGTCTTCATGGACATTGCACGACATGGGTGCGTTTATATACATACAGACCAAATACTCATATACATAAGATAAAACTAAATAAAATCCAAAACCTTTAAAAATTATGTACATATTTATTTAGTTGTGTGGGGGTGGGTGGGTGCACACACATGCCACAGTGCTCATGTGAGGCCAAAGTTCAACCAATGGGAGTTGGTTGTCTCTTTCGCCATGTGGACCCCTGGGGTCATCAGGCTTGGTAGCAAGTGCCTTTACCGCTGATCCATCTCCCCAGCCTGCCACCAGCTTTTGTAATGTTCTATTCCAGAACGTGAAGCAGTGCTTCGAAGTCTCCAGTCATGGTCCTAAACCTAAAGGGGGACCCGGCTACTGTCCCAACTAACTCTGTGTTTGTTCCTCTGGCCCTATTGTTCTCCTGAGGTCATTGCCTCCTGTGGTATAGCTTAAGTTCCAAGAACAATGAGCCCTGTAGACATCCAACTCCTCTGCTGCCACAGGACCTTAGAACTAGATGGGAGGATGATCATCTGGGCCAGTATGCCTAAGACAGCTCTCCTGGGCGAGTCCGTGCTCCGTGCTTTCGTCCCTTTCATCTTGTGCTAGTCAGCTTTCTGTTGCTCTGATAAAATACCTGAGGGAATAAACGTAAAAGAAAATCCTTCCTTGGCTCCTGGTTGCAGAGGTTTTAGGTCCTTTGGGTCTACTGTTTTTATGATGTATATGACAGGGGCAGAACAACAGGCGGATGCATGGGGAGGATTAAAACTGCTAAACTCATGACAGCTCAGAAGGGGAGAGAGAGAGGTGAGGGGAGAATCAGGGACATGACAGGGACCTCAAGGACCCACTCCCTTCAACTGGGTCCCATCTCCTAGGTTTCTATTACCTCCCATCTGATAGTCAATCAGATTTGAACGCAGGGCTAATGGGATGCCTTGGTGGCTAAAGGCATGTACGTATGGTAAGCCAAACCGATGACCTAGCACACAGGGTAGAAGGAGAAAATAGACTCCTGTAAGTTGTCCCCTGACCTCCACATGTATATACACAGACACAGACAGACAGACAGACACACACACACACACACACACACACACATCCCAAATGTAAAAATATACTTTAAAAAGTTACAAGCCCAACTGGGCATGATGGCACACATCTCTAATCCCAGCAGTCAGCAGGCAGAGGCAGGTAGACCTCTGTGAAGCAAAGCCAGACTGTTTTACATAGCAAGGTCCAAGCCATCCAGAGTTAGAGACTGAGATCTTGTCTCAAAAAAATTATGAACCGGGCTGGAGGGATGGCCTAGTGGTTAAGAGCGCTGACCGCTCTTGCAGAGGACCCGGGTTCGATCCCCAGCACCCACATGGCAGCTGAGAACCGTCTGTGACTCCAGTTCCAGGAGAACTCCAGTTCCAGGGGAATCCGAGACCCTCTTTTGACCTCCGCGGCATCGCACGACACGGGTGCGCAGACCTGCATGCAGACAATACATTCATACACATAAAAATAAATAAATAAAAATTTAAAAAAAATTATGAACCCAACAATGGGTGAGTCTGTTGATGATGACAGAGGCCTCATGATTCAGCCATGTCTCCAGGGCTCAGCCACTGAATAGTGCTGCCCTAGGGGCCAAACCTTCAACATATGAGCCTTTGGGAAGGCATTCTAGACCAAACTAGAACAATGACATCGTGCACCTGGCCACAAAGGCATCCTGCCACCTCACAGTGCAAAATGATGCCATCCATCTCTAAGAGGCCTCCTCTCAGACTCAAGCCGAACTATGAGCTGTGAGGCACTGTAAAATCTGAGAAGCAAGTTATATAATTCCAGCATGCAGTGCCAAGACATGCATGGGAGATTCATTCCCATTTCAAAAGAGGAATGGGGGTGTGGAAAAGGGCCATGGAACCAAAGCAAAAATCACCCTCAAGAGGACAGCTTTAGCCTGGTGCGGTGGTGCACGCCTGGTGGTCCCAGCACTTGGGAGGCAGAGGCAGGCAGATCTCTTTAAGTTCAAGGACTGCCGGTCGACATAGTGAGTTCCAGGACAGCTATGGCTACAGGGAAACCCTGTCTCAAAAAGACACACAAAAAAAGAGAGGACAGCTTTAAACCCCATTGCTCAGTGTGTGGCCTCGGGGTCACATGTTGGGGGGGT
The DNA here is from genome assembly GCA_009823505.1 of Rhizomys pruinosus. Taxonomy (NCBI): domain Eukaryota; kingdom Metazoa; phylum Chordata; class Mammalia; order Rodentia; family Spalacidae; genus Rhizomys; species Rhizomys pruinosus. The sequence goes on from VZQC01003147.1 coordinate 2,648,210, forward strand.
GTGGGTGTCTGAAGGGTCACATGTTAGGGGGATGTGGGTGTCTGAAGGGTCACATGTTGGGGGATGTGGGTGTCTGAAGGGTCATATGTTGGGGGGTGTGGGTGTCTGAAGGGTCACATGTTGGGGGATGTGGGTGTCTGAAGAGTCACATGTTGGGGGGATGTGGGAGTCTGAAGGGTCACATGTTGGGGGATGTGGGAGTCTGAAAGGTCACATGTTGGGGCATGTGGGTGTCTGAAGGGTCACATGTGGGATCTGAAGAGTCATGTTGGGGAGATGTGCTTATCTGAAGGGTCATATGTTGGGGGGATGTGGGTCTCTGAGGGTCACATGTTAGAGGGATGTGGGTGGATGTGGGTATCTAAAGGGTCACATGTTAGAAGGATGTGGGTCTCTGAAGGGTCACATGTTGGGGGAAGTGTATATATGAAGAGTCACATGTTAGAGGATGTGGATGTCTGAAGGGTCACACGTTGTGGGATGTGGGTGTCTGAAGGGTCACATGTTGGGGGGATGTGGGTGTCTGAAGGGTCTCATGTTGGGGGGATGTGCTTGTCTGAAGGGTCACATGTTGGGGAATGTGGGTATTTGAAGGGTCACATGTTTGGAGGATGCGGGTGTCTGAAGGGTCACATGTTGGAGAGTCTCAAGCAGTCCATTACAGGGCCTCTCCAGTTGTGGGCCACAGGGCATCTCCAGGGGCAGCTTGCCCACTGTCTTCTGCTCTCATTGGCATATGTTCCGTGTTCCTGGGAATCTCCGACTCCTCAGTGTCTCACCTGCAGACTTGACGGCACCCTCCCAGCCTCACACATCACACTTTTGATTGCAGGCTGGGATTCTGATGGGCCCACACACTGCCCTACTTTCCTGTCCCCTCCTCTGTGGATGTAGAATTCTCTGTTACCCTAAAGCTCATGCGTTCTACACCCCATCCAACTAGTGTGGACGATGCTGCCTGCTCAGGCAGATGGGCCCACTTACACCACGGCTGCCACAGCTGAGAGAAGGAGTCTGGGAAAGAAGAGTACAGGGATGCATCCCGTTTCTGTACATTGTCTACAAGGTACAACCTTATCTAGGGCGATGCGCACACAGATCAGCAGTTTCTTGGGGTCAGGGCAGGGAACAGGAGGGCAGGAGTGCTGACTGAGCTGAGGACGCTTGTGAGCAATCAGAGCGGAGTGCTGAAGTTTAAGTTTTCTAGACGGGTCCATACTGAGAAGTCTCCAGTTAGGAATTGCTGAGACTGGGGAGCGTCGCAGCACACCCCACGTTTTACGTGTCTCTGACGCCCAGCGATGCGATGATGCCTTTTTAAATCCACTCTTGCTTTTCTATTCAATGTTTCTCAACTTTTATTTTCAAGGTTACAGTTCCCCCAGTGAATCTTTAAAAAAAAATCATTTAATGTGTATGACTGTATTGCCTACATGTAGGTACATGTCATGCAATGCCCGAGTGGCTCAGAAAAGGGTGCTAGATCTCCCGGAACTGGTACAGATGGTTGTTAGCTGCCCTGTGGGTGCTGGGAATCTAATCCAGGTCTTCTGCAAGAGCAGCCAGTGCTCTTAACTCCTGAGCCATCTCTCCAATCCCCTTTTTTGTCTTTTTGAGACAGTAACTTCCTGTAGCCCTAACTGGCCTGGAACTTGCTATGTACATCAGGCTGGTTTCAGTCTCACAGAGATCTGCCTGCCTTTGCCTCAGAGTGCTGGAATTAAAAGTGTGCTCGGGTTAAAAGTGTGCGCCACCATGCCTGGCTCCCAATGAGTCTCTCTTTTTTTTTTTCTCATTTAAAAGGAAGTCTTTACTTTTGCATGGTGTCTGGCTGTGAAAATTATTGACCCAATGAGTCTTTTAAGATATATATTTTCGGGGCTGGAGAGATGGCCTAGCGGTTAAGAGCGCCGACTGCTCTTGCAGAGGACCCGGGTTCGATCCCCAGCACTCACATGGCGGCTGAGAACCATCTGTAACTCCAATTCCAGGAGAACTCCAGTTCCAGGGGAATCCAAGACCCTCTTCTGACCTCCGCGGCATTGCACGACAGGAGTGCACAAACCTACATGCAGACAGTACATTCATACACATTCAAAAATAAATAAAATTAAAAAAAATTTTTTTAAGATATATATTTTCAGCCGGGCATGGTGGCACATGCCTTTAACCCTAGCACTTGGGAGGCAGAGGCAGGTGGATCTGTGTGACTTCAAGGCCAGTCTGGTCTACATAGTGAGCTCAAGGCCAGCTGGGACTAAAGGGAAACCCTGTCTCAAAAAGACATATATATATATATATATATATATAT